>NW_019167971.1:5867168-6162301 GCF_002303985.1 Durio zibethinus | reverse complement strand
TCTCGCATGATGCTCCGACGATGGTGCCCCGACAAAGAAAAATATGGCACCAGCACATGCCCGAGCCCAGCATGTGCTGTCGCAACCCTCCGTTCGGTCCAATCTTAGACTGGGAATGAACTCCGTATGCCTAAGTCAACCCACGAAATGAGTGTGCGGGCACTCAGCTGGCCAGAGGGGCGGGATACGTAAGTCGGGGATCGGTCGGGTCCCCCTTTGCGTGCTGCCGATCCTACTACCACAACCCTCGGTCCGGTCTGATCTTAGACTGGGAATGAACTCCGTATGCCTAAGCCAACCGACGGAACGAGCGGGCGGGCGGGCGGCCACTACGCCGGGCGGAGAGACGGGATGCGAAAGCTGTGCATCGATAGGGTGGTAGGTGGGTTTAGGCACATCTTCATATTTCTGCATGCCAATGCCATTTTTATGGCTTGTAAATTCATACAATGGTCCCTTAAGCCTTCACGTGAAGTTTCATGGCAAGACGACTCGTTTTCTATTTTTCATGATTTTTAAAACTTTTTGCGGTTTGGGATTTTTTAAAATTTTTTCGGAAGGAGTTTTGGCCCCAAACTTGGTAGACATGATCCTTATAGTTTTTTTGGCATGCACAAAAAAATTCAGCTAAAAACTCGAAGTGTACAAGATTTTGTGACCATTTCAAAAATGTGTCCCCATTTCAGACACTTTAATGGGTACTTCCAGCAAACCTATAAAATCTCAAATGCCCTTTAAAGGGGTGTGCGTTCTCAAGGTTTGATGAGGGATAGGGGGCCAAAATAAGGGCCAAGTACCAGCACCCATCTCACATCATATGCGCACACCCCCCGCCCCCCCGATCGCCGAAACCCCAATGCCACTGGTCAGGTTCTCCGGCGATGGTGCCCCTGCGAAGAAAAATGCAGCACCAACACATGCCCGAGCCCAGCATGTGCTATCGTAACCCTCGATCCAGTCTGATCTTAGACTGGGAATGAACTCCGTATGCCTATGTCAACACACGAAACGAGCGTGCAGGCGCTCAACCGGCCAGAGGGGTGGGATGCGCAAGTTGGGGATCGGTCGGGTCCCCCTCTGCGTGCTGCTGATCCTGCTACCGTAACCCTTGGTTCGATCCGATATTAGATTGGGAATGAACTCCGTACGCCTAAGCCAACCGATGAAACGAGCAGGTGGGCGAGTGGGTGGGCACTACGCCGGCCAGAGAGACGGGATGCGCAAGCCGTGGATCGATAGGGTGGTAGGTGGGTTTAGGCACATCTTCATATTTCTGCATGCCAATGCCATTTTTATGGCCTGTAAATTCATACAATGGTCCCTTAAGCCTTCACGTGAAGTTTCATGGCAAGACGACTCGTTTTCTATTTTTCACGATTTTCAAAACTTTTTGCGGTTTGGGATTTTTTAAAATTTTTTCGGAAGGAGTTTTGGCCCCAAACTTGGTAGACATGATCCTTATATTTTTTTTGGCATGCACAAAAAAATTCAGCTAAAAACTCGAAGTGTACAAGATTTTGTGACCATTTCAAAAAAGTGTCCCCATTTCAGACACTTTAATGGGTACTTCCAGCAAACCTGTAAAATCTCAAATGCCCTTTAAAGGGGTGTGAGTTATCGAGGTTTGATGAGGGATAGGGGGTGAATATAAGGGCCAAGTACCAGCACCCATCCCACATCATGTGCGCATACCCCCCAGCCCCCGATCGTCGGAACCCCCAATGCCATCGGTCAGGTTCTCCGACGATGCTCCGACGATGGTGCCCCGGCGAAGAAAAATGCGGCACCAGTAAATGCCCGAGCCCAGCATGTGCTGCCGCAACCCTCAGTCCAGTCCGATCTAAGACTGTGAATGAACTTCGTATGCTTAGAATGGGAATGAACTCCGTATGCCTAAGCCAACCGACGGAACGAGCGGGCGGGCGGGTAGCCACTACGCCGGGCAGAGAGACGGGATGCGGAAGCTGTGCATCGATAGGGTGGTAGGTGGGTTTAGGCACATCTTCATATTTCTGCATGCCAATGCCATTTTTATGGCCTGTAAATTCATACAATGGTCCCTTAAGCCTTCACGTGAAGTTTCATGGCAAGACGACTCGTTTTCTATTTTTCACGATTTTCAAAACTTTTTGCGGTTTGGGATTTTTTAAAATTTTTTCGGAAGGAGTTTTGGCCCGAAACTTGGTAGACATGATCCTTGTATTTTTGTTGGCATGCACAAAAAAATTCAGCTAAAAACTCGAAGTGTACAAGATTTTGTGACCATTTCAAAAAAGTGTCCCCATTTCAGACACTTTAATGGGTACTTCCAGCAAACCTGTAAAATCTCAAATGCCCTTTAAAGGGGTGTGAGTTATCGAGGTTTGATGAGGGATAGGGGGTGAATATAAGGGCCAAGTACCAGCACCCATCCCACATCATGTGCGCATACCCCCCAGCCCCCGATCGTCGGAACCCCAATGCCGTCGGTCAGGTTTTGCGACGATGCTCCGACGATGGTGCCCCGGCGAAGAAAAATGCGGCACCAGTAAATGCTCGAGCCCAGCATGTGCTGTCGCAACCCTCAGTCCAGTCTGATCTTAGACTGGGAATGAACTTCGTATGCTTAGACTGGGAATGAACTCCGTATGCCTAAGCCAACCGACGGAACGAGCGGGCGGGCGGGCGGCCACTACGCCGGGCAGAGAGACGGGATGCGAAAGCTGTGCATCGATAGGGTGGTAGGTGGGTTTAGGCACATCTTCATATTTCTGCATGCCAATGCCATTTTTATGGCCTGTAAATTCATACAATGGTCCCTTAAGCCTTCACGTGAAGTTTCATGGCAAGACGACTCGTTTTCTATTTTTCACGATTTTCAAAACTTTTTGCGGTTTGGGATTTTTTAAAATTTTTTCGGAAGGTGTTTTGGCCCGAAACTTGGTAGACATGATCCTTGTATTTTTGTTGGCATGCAGAAAAAAATTCAGCTAAAAACTCGAAGTGTACAAGATTTTGTGACCATTTCAAAAAAGTGTCCCCATTTCAGACACTTTAATGGGTACTTCCAGCAAACCTGTAAAATCTCAAATGCCCTTTAAGGGGGTGTGAGTTCTCGAGGTTTGATGAGGGATAGGGGGCCAATATAAGGGCCAGGTACCAGCAACCATCTCACATCATGTGCGCACACCCCCCGGCCCCCCCGATCGTCGAAACCCCAATGCCACTGGTCAGGTTCTCCGGGGATGCTCCGGCGATGGTGCCCCTGCGAAGAAAAATGCAGCACCAACACATGCCCGAGCCCAGCCTGTGCTGTCGTAACCCTCGGTCCAGTCTGATCTTAGACTGGGAATGAACTCCGTATGCTTAGACTGGGAATGAACTCCATATGCCTATGTCAACACATGAAACGATCGTGCGGGCGCTCAACCGGCCAGAGGGATGGGATGCGCAAGTCGAGGATCGGTTGGGTCCTCCTCTGCGTGCTGCTGATCCTGCTACTGTAACCCTTGGTTTGATCTGATCTTAGATTGGGAATGAACTCCGTATGCATAAGCCAACCGATGAAACGAGCAGGTGGGCGGGTGGGTGGGCACTACGCCGGCCAGAGAGACGGGATGCGCAAGCCGTGGATCGATAGGGTGGTAGGTGGGTTTAGGCACATCTTCATATTTCTGCGTGCCAATTCCTTTTTTATGGCTTGTAGATTCATACAATGGTCCCTTAAGCCTTCACATGAAGTTTCATGGCAAGACGACTCGTTTTCTATTTTTCACGATTTTCAAAACTTTTTACGGTTCGGGATATTTTAAAATTTTTTCAGAAAGAGTTTTGGCCCCAAACTTGGTAGACAAGATCCTTGTATTTTTGTTGGCATGCACAAAAAAATTCAGCTAGAAACTCGAAGTGTACAAGATTTTGTGACCATTTGAAAAAAGTGTCCCCATTTAAGACACTTTAATGGCTACTGGCCACAAACCTGTAAAATCTCAAATGCTCTTTAAGGGGGTGTGAGTTCTCAAGGTTTGATGAGGGATAGGGGGTGAATATAAGGGCCAAGTACCAGCACCCATCCCACATCATGTGCGCATACCCCCCAGCCCCCAATCGTCGGAACCCCAATGCCGTCGGTCAGGTTCTCCGACGATGCTCCGACGATGGTGCCCCGACGAAGAAAAATGCGGCACCAGTAAATGCCCGAGCCCAGTATGTGCTGCCGCAACCCTCAGTCCAGTCCGATCTTAGACTGGGAATGAACTTCGTATGCTTAGACTGGGAATGAACTCCGTATGCCTAAGCCAACCGATGGAACGAGCGGACGGGCGGGATGCCACTACGCCGGGCAGAGAGACGGGATGCGCAAGCCGTGGATCGATAGGGTGGTAGGTGGGTTTAGGCACATCTTCATATTTCTACGTGCCAATTCCTTTTTTATGGCTTGTAGATTCATACAATGGTCCCTTAAGCCTTCACATGAAGTTTCATGGCAAGACGACTCATTTTCTATTTTTCAAGGTTTTCAAAACTTTTTGCGGTTCGGGATATTTTAAAATTTTTTCAGAAAGAGTTTTGGCCCCAAACTTAGTAGACAAGATCCTTGTATTTTTGTTGGCATGCACAAAAAAATTTAGCTAGAAACTCGAAGTGTACAAGATTTTGTGACCATTTGAAAAAAGTGTCCCCATTTAAGACACTTTAATGGCTACTGGCCGCAAACCTGTAAAATCTCAAATGCTCTTTAAGGGGGTGTGAGTTCTCAAGGTTTGATGAGGGATAGGGGGTGAATATAAGGGCCAAGTACCAGCACCCATCCCACATCATGTGCGCATACCCCCCAGCCCCCGATCGTCGGAACCCCAATGCCGTCGGTCAGGTTCTCCGACGATTCTCCGACGATGGTGCCTCGGCGAAGAAAAATGCGGCACCAGTAAATGCCCGAGCCCAGTATGTGTTGCCGCAACACTCAGTCCAGTCCGATCTTAGACTGGGAATGAACTTCGTATGCTTAGACTGGGAATGAACTCCGTATGCCTAAGTCAACCCACGAAACGAGCGTGCGGGCGCTCAGCCAGCTAGAGGGGCGAGATACACAAGCCGGGGATCGGCCGAGTCCCCCTTTACGTGCTATCGATCCTGCCACCACAACCCTTGGTCTGGTCTGATCTTAGACTGGGAATGAACTCTGTATGCCTAAGCCAACCGACGAAACGAGGAGGGGGCGGGCGAGCACTACGCCGGCCAGAGAGACGGGATGCGCAAGCCATGGATCGATAGGGTGGTAGGTGGTTTTAGGCACATCTTCATATTTCTACATGCCAATGCCATTTTTATGGCTTGTAAATTCATACAATGGTCCCCTTAAGCCTTCACGTGAAGTTTCATGGCAAGACGACTCGTTTTCTATTTTCACGATTTTTGAAACTTTTTGCGGTTCGGGATTTTTTTAAATTTTTTCAAAAGGATTTTTGGGAACAAACTTGGTAGACATGATCCTTGTATTTTTATTGGCATGCACAAAAAAATTCAGCTAAAAACTATAAGTGTACAAGATTTTGTGACCATTTGAAAAAAGTGTCCCCATTTCAGACACTTTAATGGCTACTGGCAGCAAACCTGTAAAATCTCAAATGCTCTTTACGGGGGTGTGAGTTCTCGAGGTTTGATGAGGGATAGGGGGCCAATAGAAGGGCCAAGTACCAGAGCCAATCGCACATCATGCGCGACACCCCCCGGACCCCCGATCGCCGGAACCCCAATGCCGTCGTTCAGGTTCTCCGGCGTTGCTCCGGCGATGATGCCACGACGGATAAAAATGCGGCACCAGCATATGCCCGAGCCCAGCATGTGCTGCCGAACCCTCATTCCTGTCTGATCTTAGACTGGGAATGAACTCCGTATGCGTAGACAGGGAATGAACTCCATATGCCTAAGTCAACCCACGAAACGAGCGTACGGGCGCTCAGCTGGCCAGAGGGGCGGGATCGCAAGCCAGGGATCGGTCGAGTCCCCTTCTGCGTGCTGTCGATCCTACGGCCGTAACCCTCAGTCCGGTCTGATCTTAGACAGGGAATGAACTCCGTATGCCTAAGCCAACCGATGGAACGAGCGGACGGGTGGGCGGGCTGGCGGGCACTACGCCGGCCAGAGAGACGGGATGCGCAAGCCGTGGATCGATAGGGTGGTAGGTGGGTTTAGGCACATCTTCATATTTCTACGTGCCAATGCCATTTTTATGGCTTGAAAATTCATACAATGGTCCCTTAAGCCTTCACGTGAAGTTTAATGGTAAGACGACTCGTTTTCTATTTTTCACAATTTTCAAAACTTTTTGCGGTTCAGGATTTTTTAAAATTTTTTCGGAAGGTATTTTGGCCCCAAAATTGGTAGACATGATCCTTGTATTTTTGTTGGCATGCATAAAACAATTCAACTAAAAACTCGAAGTGTACAAGATTTTGTGACCATTTGAAAAAAGTGTCCCCATTTCAGACACTTTAATGGCTACTGGCAGTAAACCTATAAAATCTCAAATGCTCTTTAAGGGGGTGTGAGTTCTCAAGGTTTGATGAGGGATAGAGGGCCAATATAAGGGCCAAGTACCAGCACCCATCGCACATCATCTGCACATAACCCCGCGGGCCCCCGATCGTCGGAACCCCAATGCCGCCGGTCAGGTTCTTCGGCAATGCTCCGACGATGGTGCCCCAATGAAGAAAAATGTGGCACCAGCACATGCACGAGCCCAGCATGTGCTGCCGCAACCCTCGGTCCAGTCCGCTCTTAGACTGGGAATGAACTCCAAATGCTTAGACTGGGAATGAACTCCGTATGCCTAAGTCAACCCACGAAATGAGCGTCCGGGCACTCAGTCGGCCAGAAGGGCGGGATGCGCAAGCCAGGGTTCGGCCGGGTCCCCCTCTACGTGCTATCGATCCTGTGGCCGCAACCCTCGATCTGGTTTGATCTTAGACTAGGAATGAACTCCGTATGCCTAAGCCAACTAACGGAATGAGCGGGCGGGCGGGCGGGCACTACGCCGGCTAGAGAGACGGGATGCGCAAGCCGTGGATCGATAGGGTGGTAGGTGGGTTTAGGCCCATCTTCATATTTCTATGTGCCAATGCCATTTTTATGGCTTGTAAATTCATACAATGGTCCCTTAAGCCTTCACGTGAAGTTTAATGGCAAGATGACTCGTTTTTTACTTTTCACGATTTTTGAAACTTTTTGCGGTCCAAGATTTTTTAAAATTTTTTCGAAAGGATTTTTGGCCACAAACTTGGAAGACGTGATCCTTGTATTTTTGTTGGCATGCACAAAAAAATTCAGCTAAAAACTCGAAGTGTACAAGATTTTGTGACCATTTGAAAAAAGTGTCCCCATTTCAGACACTTTAATGGCTACTTGCAGCAAACCTGTAGCATCTCCAATGCTCTTTAAGGGGGTGTGAGTTCTTGAGTTTGATGAGGGATAGGGGGCCAATATAAAGCCCAAGTACCAGCACCCATCCCATATCATGTGCGCACCCCCCCCGGCCCCCCCGATCGTCGAAACCCCAATGTCGCCGGTCAGGTTCTTCAGCGATGCTCCGACGATGGTGCCCCGATGAACAAAAATGCAGCACCAGCACATTCCCGAGCCCAGCATGTGCTGTCACAACCCTCGGTCCGGTCTGATCTTAGATTGGGAATGAACTCCGTATGCTTAGACTGGGAATGAACTGCGTATGCCTAAGTCAACCCATGAAACGAGCGTGCGAGCGCTCAGCCGGCCAGAGGGGCGGGATGCGCAAGCCGGGGATCGACCGAGTCCCCCTCTGCATGCTGCCAATCCTGCTGCCACAACCCTCAGTTTGGTCTAATCTTAGACTGGGAATGAATTCCGTATGCCTAAGCCAACCGACGAAACGAGCAGGCGGGCGGGCGGGCGGCACTACGTCGACCAGAGAGACGGGGTGCGCAAACCGTGGATCGATAGGGTGGTAAGTGGGTTTAGGCACATCTTCATATTTCTGCGTGCCAATGCCATTTTCATGGCTTGTAAATTCATACAATGGTCCCTTAAGCCTTCACGTGAAGTTTCATGGTAAGACGACTCGTTTTCTATTTTTCATGATTTTTGAAACTTTTTACGGTTCGGGATTTTTTAAAATTTTTTTGGAAGGAGTTTTGGGCCCAAAATTGGTAGACGTGATCCTTGTATTTTTGTTGGCATGCACAAAAACATTCAGCTAAAAACTCGAAGTGTACAAGATTTTGTGACCATTTGAAAAAAGTGTCCCCATTTCAGACACTTTAATGGCTACTAGCAGCAAACCTATAAAATCTCAAATGCTCTTTAAGGGGGTGTGAGTTCTTGAGGTTTGATGAGGGATAGGCGGCCAATATAAGGGCCAAGTACCAGTACCCATCGCACATCATGTGTGAACACCCCCGGCCCCTTTGATCGTTGGAACCCTAATGCCGCCGGTCCGGTTCTCCGGTGATGCTCCGACGATGGTGCCCCAGCGAAGAAAAAAGTGGCACCAACACATGCCCGAGCCCAGTATGTGTTGCCACAACCATCGGTCTCATCGAATCTTAGACTGGGAATGAACTCCGTATGCTTAGAGTGGGAATGAACTACGTATGCCTAAGTCAATGCTCAAAACGAGCGTGCGGGTGCTTAGCCGGCCAGAGGGGCGGGATGCGCAAGCCGGGGATCGATAGGGTCCCCCTCTGCATGCTGTCGATCCTACTACCACAACCCTCGGTCTAGTCTGATCTTAGACTGGGAATGAACTCAGTATGCGTAAGCCAACCGATGAAACGAGCGGTCGGGCGGGCGGGCACTACGTCGGCCAGAAAGACGGGATGCGCAAGCCGTGGATCAATAGGGTGGTAGGTGGGTTTAGGCACATCTTCATATTTCTACGTGCCAATGCCATTTTATGGCTTGTAAATTCATGCAATGGTCCCTTAAGCCTTCACATGAAGTTTCATGGCAAGACGGCTTGTTTTCTATTTCTCACGATTTTCAAAACTTTTTACAGTTTGGAATTTTTTAAAATTTTTTTGGAAGGAGTTTTGGCCCCAAACTTGGTAGACGTGATCCTTGTATTTTTTTTGGCATGCACAAAGAAATTCAGCTAAAAACTCAAAGTGTACAATATTTTGTGACCATTTGAAAAAAGTGTCCCCATTTCAGACACTTTAATGGCTACTGGCAGCAAACCTGTAAAATCTCAAATGCTCTTTAAGGGGGTGTGAGTTCTCGAGGTTTGATGAAGGATAGTGGGCCAATATAAGGGCCAAGTACTAGCACCCATCGCATATCATGTGCGCACACCCCCCCGAGCCCCTAATCACTGGAACACCAATGCCACCGATCAGGTTCTACGGGGATGGTGCCCCGACGAAGAAAAATGTGGCACCAGCACATGCCCGAGCCTAGCATGTGCTGTCGCAACCCTCAGTTCAGTCCGATCTTAGACTGGGAATGAACTCCATATGCTTAGACGAGGAATGAACTCCGTATGCCTAAGTCAACCCACGAAACTAGCGTACGGGCGCTCAGCCGGCCAGAGGGGCGAGATGCGCAAGTCGAGGATCAACCAAGTCCCCCTTTACGTGCTGCCGATACTGCTGGCATAACCCTCAGTTCGGTCCGATCTTAGACTGGGAATGCACTCCGTATGCCTAAGCTAACCGACGAAATGAGCGGGCAGGCGGACGGGCACTAAGCTGGCCAGAGAAACGGGATGCGCAAGGCGTGGATCGATAGGGTGGTACGTGGGTTTTGGCACATCAACATATTTCTACATGCCAATGCCATTTTTATGGCTTGTAAATTCATTCAATGGTCCCTTAAGCCTTCACATGAAGTTTCATGGCAAGACGACTCATTTTTTATTTTTCATGATTTTCGAAACTTTTTGTGGTTCGGGATTTTTTAAAATTTTTTCGGAAGGAGTTTTGGCCCCAAAATTGGTAGATGTGATCCTTGTATTTTTTTGGGTATGCACAAAAAAATTTAGGTAAAAACTCGAAGTGTACAAGATTTTGAGACCATTTGAAAAAAGTGTCCCCATTTCAGACACTTTGATGGGGATAAGGGGCCAATATAAGTTCCAAGTACCAGCACCCATCGCACATCATGTGCGCACACCCCTGCAGCCCCCCGATCGTTGGAACCCCAATGCCGTCGGTCAGGTTCTTCGGTAATGCTCCGGGGATGGTGCCCTGACGAAGAAAAATACAGCACCAGGACATGCTCGAGCCCAGCATGTGCTACCGCAACCCTCGGTCCGGTCCAATCTTAGACTGGGAATGAACTCCGTATGCTTAGGCTGGGAATGAACTCTGTATGCTTAAACTAGGAATGAACTCTGTATGCCTAAGTCAACCCACGAAATGAGTGTGCGGGTCATCAGTCGGCCAGAGAGGCGGGATGCACAAGTCGAGGATCGGTCGGGTCCCCCTCTACGTGTTACTGACCTTGCTGCCACAACCCAAGGTCCGGTCCGATCTTAGACTGGGAATGAACACCGTATAACTAAGCCAACCGACGAAACAAACGGACGGGCAGGCCGACCAGAGAGACGGGATACGCAAGCTGTGGATTGATAGGGTGGTAGCTGAGTTTAGGCACATCTTCATATTTCTATATGCCAATGCCATTTTTATGGCTTCTAAATTCATACAATGGTCCCTTAAGCCTTCACGTGAAGTTTCATGGCAAGATGACTCTTTTCTATTTTTCATGATTTTTGAAACTTTTTACGGTTTGGGATTTTTTAAAATTTTTTCGAAAAGAGTTTTGGCCCCAAACTTGGTAGACGTGATCCTTGTATATTTGTTGGCATGCACAAAGAAATTCAGCTAAAAACTCGATGTGTACAAGATTTTGTGACCATTTGAAAAAGTGTCCCCATTTTAGACACTTTAATGGCTACTGGCAGCAAACTTGTAAAATCTCAAATGCTCTTTAAGGGGGTGAGGGTTCTCAAGGTTTGATGAGGGATAGGAGGCCAGTATAAGTGCCAAGTACTAGCACCCATCGCACATCATGTGCACACACCCCCTAACCCCCCCGATCGCCGGAACCCCAATGCCGCCGGTCAGGTTCTCCGGTGATGCTCCAGTGATGTGCTCCGGTGAAGAAAAATACGGCACCAGCACATGCCCGAGGCCAGCATGTGCTGTCGCAACCCTCGGTCCGGTCCAATCTTAGACTGGGAATGAACTCCGTATGCTTAGACTGGGAATGAACTCCATATGCCTAAGTCAACCCACGAAACGAGCGTGTGGGCGCTCAGCCAACCAGAGGGGCGGGATGCGCAAGCCGAGGATCGACCGAGTCCCCCTCTACGTACTGCTGATCCTGCTGCCCCAACTCTTGGTTCGGTCCGATCTTAGACTGGGAATCAACTCCGTATGCCTAAGCCAACCGACGAAACGAGTGGGCTGGAGGGTGGGTGGGCACTACGCCGGCTAGAAAGACGGGATGCGCAAGCCGTGGATCAATAGGGTGGTAGGTTGGTTTAGGCACATCTTCATATTTCTGCATGCCAATGCCATTTTTATGGCTTGTAAACTCAAAGAATGGTTCCTTAAGCCTTCACGTTAAGTTTCATGGCAAGACGACTCGTTTTCTATTTTTCATGATTTTTGAAACTTTTTGGTTCAGGATTTTTGAAAATTTTTTCGAAAGGAGTTTTCACCCCAAACTTGGTAACGTGATCCTTGTATTTTGGTTGGTATGCATAAAAAAATTCAGCTAAAAACTCTAACTGTACAAGATTTTGTGACCATTTGAAAAAAGTGTCCCCATTTCAGACACTTTAATGGCTACTGGCAGCAAACCTATAAAATCTCAAATGCTCTTTAAGGCGGTGCGAGTTATCGAGGTATGATGAGGGATAGGGGGCCAAGATAAGGGCCAAGTACCAGCACCCATCACACATCAAGTGCACACACCGCCCCGGCCCCCCTGATCGCCGAAACCCTAATGCCGTCGGTCAGGTTCTCCGGTGATGCTTCGCGATGGTGCCCTGACGAAGAGAATTGTGACACCAGCACATGCCCGAGCCCAGCATGTTCTACTGCAACCCTCGGTCCGATCTGATCTTAGACTGGGAATGAACTCCGTATGCCTAGATTGGGAATGAACTCCGTATGCCGAAGTCAACCCATGAAATGAGCGTGCGGGCGCTCAGCCGGCCAGAGGGGTGGGATGCACAAGCTGGGGATCGGTCGGGTCCCCCTCTGCATGCTGCCGATCTTGCTACCGCAACCCTTGGTCCGGTCCAATCTTAGACTGGGAATGAACTTCGTATGCCTAAGCGAACCGACAAAACGAGCGGGCGGGCGGGCGCGCTGGCACTACATCAGCCAGAGAGACGGGATGCGCAAGCCGTGGATCGATAGGGTGGTAGGTGGGTTTAGCACATCTTCATATTTCTGCATGCCAAATGCCATTTTTATGGCTTGTAAATTCATACAATGGTCCCTTAAGCCTACACGTGAAGTTTTATGCAAGATGACTCGTTTTCTATTTTTCACAATTTTTGAAACATTTTGCGGTTCTGGATTTTGTAAAATTTTTTTGGAAGGAGTTCTAGCCCCAAACTTGGTAGACATGATCATTGTATTTTTGTTGGCATGCATAAAAAAATTCAGCCAAAAACTCAAAGTGTACAAGATTTTGTGACCATTTGAAAAACGCGTCCCCATTTCAGACACTTTAATGGCTACTGGAAGCAAACCTGTAAAATCTCAAATGCTCTCTAAGGGGGTGTGAGTTCTCGAGGTTTGATGAGGGATAGGGGGCCAATATAAGGGCCAAGTATGAGGACCCATCACATATCATGTGCGCACACCCCCCGGCCACCCCGATCGTCAGAACCCCAATACCGCCGGTCAGGTTCTCCGGCGATATTTCGACGATGGTGCCCCGGCGAAGAAAAATGCGGCACCAACACATGCCCGAGCCCAGCATGTGCTGCCGCAACCCTCGATCCGGTCTGATCTTAGACTGGGAATGAACTCCGTATGCTTAGACTGGGAATGAACTCCGTATACTTAAGTCAACCCACGAAATGAGCGTGCAGGCGCTCAACCGGCTAGAGGGGCGGGATGCGTAAGCCGAGGATCGATCGAGTCCCCCTCTGTGTACAACCGATCCTGCTGTCGCAACCCTCGGTCTGATCTGATCTTAGACTGGGAATGAACTCCGTATGCCTAAGCCAACCGACGAATCGAGCGGGCGGACGGGCGGGTGTGCATTACGCCGGCCAGACAGACGGGATGCGCAAGCCGTGGATCGATAGGGTGGTAGGTGGGTTTAGGCACATCTTCATATTTCTATGTGCCAATGCCATTTTTATGGCTTATAAATTCATACAATGGTCCCTTAAGCCTTCACGTGAAGTTTTATGGCAAGACGACTCATTTTCTATTTTTGACAATTTTTGAAACTTTTTGTGGTTCGAGATTTTTTAAAATTTTTTTGGAAGGAGTTTTAACCCCAAACTTGGTAGCCATGATCGATGTATTTTTGTTGGCATGCATAAAACAATTCAGCTAAAAACTCGAAGTGTACAAGATTTTGTGAGCATTTGAAAAAAGCGTCCCCATTTCAGACACTTTAATGGCTACTGCAAGCAAACCTGTAAAATCTCAAATGCTCTTTAAGGGGTGTGAGTTCTCGAGGTTTGATGAGGGATAGAGGGCCAATATAAGGGCCAAGTACCAGCACCCATCGCACATCATGTGCGCACACCCCCGCAGCCACCCCGATCGCCGGAACCCCAATACCGCCGATCAGGTTCTCTAGTGATGCTCCGACGATGGTGCCCCGACGAAGAAAAAGGTGGCACCAACACATGCCCGAGCCCAGCATGTGCTGCCGTAACCCTCAATCCGGTCCGATCTTAGACTGGGAATGAACTCCGTATGCCTAACTCAACCCACGAAACGAGCATGCGGGCGCTCAGCCAGCCAGAGGGGTGGGATGCGCAAGCCGGGGATCGGTCGAGTCCCCCTTTACGTGCTACCGATCCTGCTGCCGTAACCCTCGGTCTGATGCAATCTTAGACTGGGAAAGAACTTCGTATGCCTAAGCCAAATGATGAAACGAGCGGGCGGGCCGGCGGTGGGTATTACGTCGACCAGACAGACAGGATGCGTAAGCCGTGGATCGATAGGGTGGTAGGTGGGTTTAGGCACATCTTCATATTTCTGCATGCAAATGCCATTTTTATGGCTTGTAAATTCATACAATGGTCCCTTAAGCCTTCACGTGAAGTTTCGTGGCAAGACAACTCGTTTTCTATTTTTCACGATTTTTGAAACTTTTTACGGTTCGGGATTTTTTAAAATTTTTTCTTAAAGAGTTTTGGCCCAAAACCTGGTAGATGTGATCCTTGTATTTTTGTTGCCATGCACAAACAAATTCAGCTAAAAACTCGAAGTGTACAAGATTTTGTGACCATTTGAAAAAAGTGTCCCCATTTCAGACACTTTAATGGCTACTGG
Organism: Durio zibethinus; assembly: GCF_002303985.1. Next base: position 6,147,806 of record NW_019167971.1, on the reverse strand, counting down.
CAGCAAACCTGTAAAATCTCAAATGCTCTTTAAAGGGGGTGTGAGTTCTCGAGGTTTGATGAGGGACAAAGAGCCAATATAAGGGCCAAGTACCAGCACCCATCGTACATCAAGTGTGCAATCCTGCCTCGGCCCCCCCGATCGTCGGAACCCCAATACCGCCAGTCAGGTTCTCCGACGATGCTCCGACGGTGGTACCTCGACGAAGAAAAATGTGGCCCCAGCACATGCTTGAGCCCAGCAATTGCTGCTGCAACCCTCGATCTAGTCGGATCTTAGACTGAGAATGAACTCCGTATGCTTAGACTGGGAGTGAACTCCGTATGCCTAAGTCAACCCACGAAACGAGCGTACAGCCGCTCAACCGGCTAGAGGGGCGGGATGCGCAAGCCGGGGATCGGCCGCGTCCACCTGTGCGTGCTGCCGATCCTGCTGCCGCAACCCTTGGCCCTATCTGATCTTACACTAGGAATGAACTCCGTATGCCTAAGCCAACCGACAAAACGAGCGGACGGGCGGACCGGCGGGCGGGCTGACGGGCACTACGTCAACCAAAGAGACGGGATACGCAAGCCGTAGATTGATAGGGTGGTAGGTGGGTTTAGGCACATCTTCATATTTTTGCATGCCAATGCCATTTTTATGGCTTGTAAATTCATACAATGGTCCCTTAAGCCTTCACGTGAAGTTTCATGGCAAGACGACTCGTTTTCTATTTTCCACGATTTTTGAAACTTTTTAGGGTTCGGGATTTTTTAAAATTTTTTTGGAAGGAGTTTTGGCCCGAAACTTTTTTAGATGTGATCCTTGTATTTTTGTTCCCATGAACAAAAAAATTCAGCTAAAAACTCGAAGTGTACAAGATTTTGTGACCATTTGAAAAAAGTGTCCCTATTTCAGACACTTTAATGGCTATTGGCAGCAAACCTGTAAAATCTCGCCAACCGACGAAATAAACGGGCAGGAGGGCGGGCGGGCACTACGCCGGCCAGAGAGACGGGATGCGCAGGCCGTGGATCGATAGGGTGGTAGGTGGGTTTAGGCACATCTTCATATTTCTGCGTGCCAATGCCATTTTCTTGGCTTGTAAATTCATACAATGGTCCCTTAATCCTTCACGAGAAGTTTCATGGCAAGACGACTCGTTTTCTATTTTTCACGATTTTCAAAACTTTTTACGGTTCGAGATTTTTTTAACTTTTTTCGAAAGGAGTTTTGGCCACAAACTTGGTAGACGTGATCCTTGTATTTTTGTTGGCATGCATAAAAAATTCAGCTAAAAAATCGAAGTGTACAAGATTTTGTGACCATTTAAAAAAAAAATGGCCCCATTTCAGACACTTTAATGGCTACTGGCAGCAAACCTGTAAAATCTGAAACGCTCTTTAAGGGGGTGTGCGTTCTCGAGGTTTGATGAGGGATAGGGGGCCAATATAAGGGCCAAGTACCAGCACCCATCGCACATCATGCGCGCACACCCCCCCGACCCCCCGATCATCGAAACCCCAATGCCACCGGTCAGGTTCTCCGGCGATGCTCCGGTGATGGTGCCCCGGTGAAAAAAAATGTGGCACCAGCACATGCCCGAGCCCAGCATGGGCTATCGCAACCCTCGGTCTGGTCCGATCTTAGACTGGGAATGAACTCCGTACGCTTAGACTATGAATGAACTTCGTATGCCTAAGTCAACCCACGAAATGAGCGTGCGGGTGCTCAGTCGGGCAGAGGGGTGGGATACGCAAGCCGAGGATCGGTCGGGTCCCCCTTTACGTGCTGCCGATCCTGCTGCTGCAACCTTCAGCCCGGTCCGATCTTAGACTAGGAATGAATCCATATGCTTAGACTGGGAATGAACTCCGTATGCCTAAGTCAACCCACGAAATGAGCGTGCGGGCGCTCAGCCGGCCAGAGGGGTGGGATGCGCAAGCTGGGGATCGACCAGGTCCCCCTCTGTGTGCTACTGATCCTGCTGTCGTAACAGTCAATCTGGTCTGATCTTAGACTGAGAATGAAGTCTGTATGCCTAAGCCAAACCGATGAAACGAACGGGCGGGCGGGCGGGCGGGCACTATGCCGACCAGAGAAACGGGATGCGCAAGCCGTGGATCGATATGGTGGTAGGTGGGTTTAGGCACATCTTCATAGTTCTGCATGCCAATGTGATTTTTATGGCTTGTAAATTCATACAATGGTCACTTAAGCCTTCACATGAAGTTTCATGGCAAGACGACTCGTTTTCTATTTTTCACGATTTTTGAAACTTTTTGTGGTTCAGGATTTTTTAAAATTTTTTCGAAAGGAGCCCCAAACTTAATAGACGTGATCCTTGTATTTTTTAATTTTTTTGGCATGCACAAAAAAATTCAGCTAAAAACTCGAAGTGTACAAGATTTTGTGACCATTTGAAAAAACTGTCCCCATTCCAGACACTTTAATAGCTACTAGCAGCAAACCTATAAAATCTGAAATGCTCTTTAAGGGGGTGTGAGTTCTCGAGGTTTGATGAGGGATAGGGGGCCAATATAAGGGCCAAGTACAAGCTCCCATCGCACATCATGTGCGCACACCCCCCCGTCCCCCCAATCGCTGGAACCCCAATGTCGCTGGTCAGGTTCTCCGGTGATGCTCCGACGATGGTGCCCCGACGAAGAAAAATGCACCACCAGCATGTGCTCAAGCCCAACATGTGCCGTCGCAACCCTCGGTCCAGTCCGATCTTAGACTGGGAATGAACTCCATATGGATAGACTAAGAATGAACTACGTATGCCTAAGTCAACCAACGAAATGAGCGTGCGGGCGCTCAGCCAGCCAGAGGGGTGAGATGCGCAAGCGAGGGATCGGTTGGGTCCCCCTCTGTGTTCTATCGATCCTGCTACCATAACCCTTAGTCCGATCTGATCTTAGACTGGGAATGAACTTTGTATGCCTAAGCCAACCGACGAAATGAGTAGGCGGGCGGGCGGGTGGGCACTACGCTTGCCAAAGAAACGGGATGCACAAGCCATGGATCGATAGGGTGGTAGGTGGGTTTAGGCACATCTTCATATTTCTACATGCCAATGCCATTGTTATGGATTGTAAATTCATACAATGGTCCCTTAAGCCTTCACGTGAGGTTTCATGGCAAGACAACTCGTTTTCTATTTTTCATGATTTTCAAAACATTTTGCGGTTTGGGATTTTTTAAAATTTTTTTGGAAAGAGTTTTGGCCTCGAACTTGGTAACGTGATCCTTGTATTTTTGTTGGCATGCACAAAAAAATTCAGCTAAAAACATGAAGTGTACAAGACTTTGTGACCGTTTAAAAAAAATGTCCCCATTTCAGACACTTTAATGGCTACTGGCAGCAAACCTGTAAAATCTCAAATGCTCTTTAAGGGGGTGTGAGTTCTCGAGGTTTGATGAGGGATAGGGGGCCAATATAAGGGCCAAGTACCAGCACCCACAGCACATCATGTGCGCACACCCCCACGCCCCCCAGTCGCCAGAACCCCTCGAACCGGTCTAATCTTAGTCTGGGAATGAACTTCGTATGCTTAGACTGGGATTGAACTTCATATGCCTAAGTCAACCCATGAAACGAGCGTACGGGCACTCAGTCAGCCAGAGGGGAGGGATGCAGAAGCTGGGGATCGGCCGGGTCCCCGTCTATGTGTTGCAATCCTGCTGTCGCAACCCTCGGTCTAATCTGATCTTAGACTAGGAATGAACTCCGTATGCCTAAGCCAACCGACGAAACGAGCAGGCGGGCAATACGTCGGCCATAGGGTGGTAGGTGGGTTTAGGTACATCTTCATATTTCTGCATGCCAATGCCATTTTTATGGCTTGTAAATTCATCCAATGGTCCCTTAAGCCTTCACGTGAAGTTTCATGGCAAGAAGGCTCGTTTTCTATTTTTCATGATTTTTGAAACTTTTGGTAGACGTGATCCTTTTATTTTTGTTGGCATGCATAAAAAAATTCAGCTAAAAACTCAAAGTGTACAAGATTTTGTGACCATGTGAAAAAAGTGTCCCCATTTCAAAAACTTTAATTGCTACAGGCAACAAACCTGTAAAATCTCAAATGCTTTTTAAGGGGGTGTGAGTTCCCGAGGTTTGATGAGGGATAGGGGCCAATATAAGGGCCTAGTACTAGCACCCATCACACATCATGTGCGCACCCCCCCGGCCCCCCCAATCTCCGAAACCCCAATGCCGTCGGTCAGGTTCTCCGGTGATGCTCCAACGATGCTCCGGCGATGGTGCCCCGACGAAGAAAAATACAGCACCAACACATGCCCGAGCCCAGCATGTGCTGCCACAACCCTCGGTCTGGTCTGATCTTAGACTGGGAATGAACTCCATATGCTTAGACTAGGAATGAACTCCGTATGCCTAAGTCAACCCACGGAACGAGTGTGCGGGCGCTCAGCCGACTAGAGGGGTGGGATGCGCAAGCCGGAGATTGGTCGGGTCCCCCTCTGCGTGCTGTCAATCCTACTGCCGGAACCCTCGATCCGATCCAATCTTAGACTGGGAATGAACTCCGTATGCTTAAGCCAACTGATGAAACGAACGGGCGTGCGGGCGGGCGGGCGGGCGCTACGTCGGTAAGAGAGACGGGATGCGCAAGCCGTGGATCGATAGGGTGGTAGGTGGGTTTAGGCACATCTTCATATTTCTATGTGCCAATGCCATTTTTATGGCTTCTAAATTCATACAATGGTCCCTTAAGCCTTCACGTGAAGTTTCATGGCAAGACGACTCATTTTCTATTTTTAATGATATTTGAAACTTTTTGCTGGTCGGGATTTTTTAAAATTTTTTCGGAAAGATTTTTGGCCCCAAACTTGGTACACGTGATCCTTGTATTTTTGTTGGTGTGCACAAAAAAAATTCAGCCAAAAACTCGAAGTGTACAAGATTTTGTGACCATTTGAAAAAAGTGTCCCTATTTCAGACACTTTAATTGCTACTGGCAACAAACCTGTAAAATCTCAAATGCTGTTTAAGGGGTTGTGAGTTCTCGAGGTTTGATGAGGGATAGGGGGCCAATATAAGGGCGAAGTACCAGCACCCATCGTACATCATGTGCGCACAACACCCCCCGGCCCCCCCGATCGCTGGAACCCCAATGCCGCTGGTCAGGTTCTCCGGCGATGCTCCGATGATGGTGCCCCGGTGAAGAAAAATGTGGCACCAGCACATGCCCGAGCCCATCATGTGCTACCACAACCCTCGACCCGGTCCGATTTTAGACTGGGAATGAACTCCGTATGCTTAGAGTAGGAATGAACTCCGTATGCCTAAGTCAACCCACGAAACGAACGTGTGGGCGCTCAACCGGCCAGAGGGGCGAGATGCGCAAGCCGGGGATTAGCTGGGTCCCCCTCTGCGTTCTGTCAATCCTGCTACCGTAACCCTCGATCCGGTCCAATCTTAGATTCGAAATGAACTCCATATGCCTAAGCCAACCGACGAAACGAGTGGGCACTACGCCGGCCAGAGAAACGGGATGCGCAAGCCGTGGATCGATAGGGTGGTAGGTGGGTTTAGGCACATCTTCATATTTCTGCATTCCAATGCCATTTTTATGGCTTGTAAATTCATACAATGGACCCTTAAGCCTTCATGTGAAGTTTCATGGCAAGACGACTCGTTTTCTATTTTTCACGATTTTTGAAACTTTTTGCGGTTTGGGATTTTTTAAAATTTTTTTGGAAGGATTTTTGGCCCCCAAACTAAGTAGACGTGATCCTTGTATTTTTCTTGGCATGCACAAAAAAATTCAGCTAAAAACTCGAAGTGTACAAGATTTTGTGACCATTTGTAAAAAGTGTCGCCATTTTAGACACTTTAATGGCTACTGCAGCAAACCTGTAAAATCTCAAATGCTCTTTAAGGGGGTGTGAGTTCTCGAGGTTTGATGAGGGATAGGAGGCCAAAATAAGGGCCAAGTACCAGCACCCATCGCACATCATCTGCGCACACCCCCCGGCCCCCCCGATCATCGGAACCCCAATGCCGCCGGTCAGGTTCTTCGACAATGCTCTTGCGATGGTGCCCCGGTGAAGAAAAATACGGCACCAGCACATGCTCAAGCCCAGCATGTGCTGCCGTAACCCTCGGTCCGGTCCGATCTTAGACTGGGAATGAACTCTATATGCTTAGACTGGGAATGAACTCCGTATGCCTAAGTCAACCCACGAAACGAGTGTACAGGTCATCAGCTAGCCAGAAGGGTGGGATGCGCAAGCCGGGGATCGGCCGGGTCCCCCTCTGTGTGTTGCCGATCCTGCTACCAGAACCCACAGCGTGGTCTGATCTTAGACTGGGAATGAACTCCATATGCCTAAGCCAACCGACGAAACGAACGGGCGGGCGGGCACTACGCCGACCAGAGAGACGTTATGCACAAGCCGTGGATCGGTAGGGTGGTAGGTGGGTTTTGGCATATCTTCATATTTCTGCATGCCAATGCCATTTTTATGGCTTGTAAATTCATACAATGGTCCCTTAAGCCTTCACGTGAAGTTTCATGGCAAGACGACTCGTTTTCTATTTTTCACGATTTTTGAAACTTTTTAAGGTTTGGGATTTTTTTAAAATTTTTTTGGGAGGAGTTTTGGCCCCAAACTTGGTAAATGTGATCCTTGTATATTTTTTGGCATGCACAAAAAAATTCAGCTAAAAAATCAAAGTGTACAAGATTTTGTGACCATTTGCAAAAAGTGTCCCCATTTCAGACACTTTAATCGTTACTGGCAGCAAACCTGTAAAATCTCAAATGCTCCGACGATGATGCCCCGATGAAGAAAAATACGGCACTAGCACATGCCCGAGCCGGGCATGTGCTGCCGTAACCCTGGGTCCGATCCGATCTTAGACTGGGAATGAACTCCATATGCTTAGACTAGGGAATGAACTCCGTATGCCTAGGCTAACCGACGAAACAAGCGGGCGGACGGGTGGGAGGGCACTACGCCGGCCAGAGAGACGGGATGCGCAAGCCGTGGATCGATAGGGTGGTAGGTGGGTTTAGGCACATCTTTATATTTCTACGTGCCAATGCCATTTTTATGGCTTGTAAATTCATACAATGTTCCCTTAAGCATTCACATTAAGTTTCAAGGCAAGACAACTCGTTTTCTATTTTTCACGATTTTTTAAACCTATCGCAGTTCGGGTTTTTTAAAATTTTTTGGAAAGGAGTTTGGCCCCAAACTTGGTAGACAAGATCCTTTCATTTTTGTTGGCATGCACAAAAAAATTCAGGAAAAATCTCGAAGTGAACAAGATTTTGTGACCATTTAAGAAAAATGTCCCCATTTCAGACACTTTAATGGCTACTGGCAGCAAACCAGTAAAATCTCAAATGCTCTTTAAGGGGGTGTGAGTTCTCAAGGTTTGATGAGGGATAAGGGGCCAATATAAGGGCCAAGTACCAGCACCCATCGCACATCATGTGCGCACACCCCCCGGCTTCCCGATCACCGGAACCCCAATGCCGTCGGTCAGGTTCTCCAACGATACTCCGGTGATGGTGCCTCGACGAAGAAAAATGCGGCACTAGCACATCTCGAGCCCAGCATGTGCTGCCGTAACCCTCGATCCGGTCTGATCTTACACTGGGAATGAACTCCATATGCTTAGACTGGGAATGAACTCCATATGCCTAAGTCAACCCACGAAACGAGCGTGCGGGCGCTCAGCCGGCTAGAGGGGCGCGATGCGCAAGCCGGGGATCGACTGGGTCCCCCTCTATGTGTAGTCGCAACCCTCGGCACGGTCCGCTCTTAGACTGGGAATGAACTCCGTATGCCTACGCCAACCGACGAAACGAGCAGGCGGGAGGGCGGGCGGGCACTACGCCGGCCAGAGAGACAGGATGCGCAAGCCATGGATCAATAGGGTGGTAGGTGGGTTTAGGCACATCTTCATATTTCTGCATGCCAATGCCATTTTTATGGCTTGTAAATTCATACAATGGTCTCTTAAGCCTTCACGTGAAGTTTCATGGCAAGACGACTCGTTTTCTATTTTTCATGATTTTTGAAACATTTTACAGCTCAAGATTTTTTAAAATTTTTTCGGAAGAAGTTTTGGCCCCAAACTTGGTGGACGTGATCCTTGTATTTTTGTTGGCATGCACAAAACAATTCAGCTAAAAGCTCGAAGTGTACAAGATTTTGCGACCATTTGAAGAAAGTGTCCCCATTTCAGACGCTTTAATTGCTACTAGTAGCAAACCTGTAAAATCTCAAATGCTCTTTAAGGGGGTGTGAGTTCTCAAGGTTCGATGAAGGATAGGGGGCCAATATAAGGGCCAAGTACCAGCACCCATCACGCATCATATGCGCACACCCCCGCGGCCCCTCCTATCATCAGAACCCCAGTGCCGCCGGTTAGGTTCTCCGATGATGCTCTGAGGATGGTGCCCCGACGAAGAAAAATGTGAAACCAACACATGCCCGAGCCCAGCATGTGCTACCGCAACCCTCGGTCCGGTCTCATCTTAGACTGGGAATGAACTCCGTATCCTTAGACTAGGAATGAACTCCGTATGCCTAAGTGAACCCATGAAACCAGCGTGCAGGTGCTTAGCCGGCCAGAGGGGCAGGATACACAAGCCGGGGATCGCCAGGGTCCCCTTATGCGTGCTGCCGATCCCGCTGCCGCAACCCTTGGTCTGGTTTGATCTTAGACTGGGAATGAACTCCGTATGCCTAAGCCAACCGATGAAACGAGCGGGCCGGCAGGCAGGCACTATGCCGGCCAGAGAGACGGGATGCGCAAGCCGTGGATCAATAGGGTGGAAGGTGGGTTTAGGCAAATCTTCATATTTCTGTGTGCCAATACCATTTTTATGGCTTGTAAACTCATACAATGGTCCCTTAAGCCTTCACGTGAAGTTCCATGGCAAGATGACTCATTTTCAATTTTTCATGATTTTTGAAACTTTTTGTGCTTCGAGATTTTTTAAAATTTTTTCGGAAGGAGTTTTGGCCCGAAACTTGGTAGACATGATCCTTGTATTTTTTTTGGCATGCAAAAAAAAATTCAGCTAAAAACTCAAAGTGTACAAGATTTTGTGACCATTTGAAAAAAGTGTCCCCATTTCAGACACTTTAATGGCTACTGGCAACAAACTTGTAAAATCTCAAATGCCGTTTACGGGGGTGTGAGTTCTTGAGGTTTGATGAGGGATAGGGGACCAATATAAGGGCCAAGTACCAGCACCCAGCACACATCATGTGCGTAAACCCCCCGGCCCCCCCGATCGTCGGAACCCCAACGCCACCGGTTAGGTTCTCTGGGGATGCTCCGACGATGGTGCCCCGGTGAAGAAAAATGCGGCACCAGCACATGCCCGGGCCCAGCATGTGCTGCTGCAACCCTCGGTCCGGTCTGATCTTAGACTGGGAATCAACTCCGTATGCCTAAGTCAACCCACGAAACGAGCGTATGGTCGTTCAGCCGGCCAGAGGGGCGGGATGCACAAGCCGGGGATCGATCGGGTCCCCCTCTGCGTGCTGCTGATCTTGCTACCGCAACCCTCAGTTTGGTTTGATCTTAGACTCAGAATGAACTCCGTATGCCTAAGCCAACCGACGAAATGAACGGGCGGGCACTACGTCGGCCAGAGAGACGATGCGCAAGTTGTGGATCGATAAGGTGGTAGGGGGTTTAGGCACATCTTCATATTTCTACGTGCCAATGCCATTTTTATGGCTTGTGAATTCATAGAATGGTCCCTTAAGCCTTCTCGTGAAGTTTCATGGCAAGACACTCGTTTTCTATTTTTCATGATTTTTGAAACTTTTTATGGTTCGGGATTTTTTAAAATTTTTTCGGATGGAGTTTTGCCCCTAACTTGGTAGACGTGATCCTTGTATTTTTGTTCGCATGCACAAAAACATTCAGCTAAAAACTCAAAGTGTACAAGATTTTGTGACCATTTGAAAAAAGTGTCCCCATTTTAGACACTTTAATGGCTACTGGCAGCAAACCTGTAAAATCTCAAATGCTCTTTAAGGGGGTGTGAGTTCTCGAGGTTTGATGAGGGATAGGGGGCCAATATAAAGGCCAAGTACCAGCACCCATCGCACATCATGTGCGCACACCCACCCCTACCCCCCGATCGTCGGAACCCCAATACCGTCGGTCAGGTTCTCCGACGATGCTCCGACGATGATGCCCCGATGAAGAAAAATACGGCACTAGCACATGCCCGAGCCTGGCATGTGCTGCCGTAACCCTGGGTCCGATCCGATCTTAGACTGGGAATGAACTCCATATGCTTAGACTAGGAATGAACTCCGTATGCCTAGGCTAACCGACGAAACGAGCGGGCGGACGGGACGGGATGCGCAAGCCGTGGATCGATAGGGTGGTAGGTGGGTTTAGGCACATCTTCTTATTTCTGCATGCCAATGCCATTTTTATGGCTTTTCAATTCATACAATGGTCCCTTAAGCCTTCACTTGAAGTTTCATGGCAAGACGACTCGTTTTTTATTTTTCACGATTTTTGAAACTTTTTGCGGTTCAAGATTTTTTAAAATTTTTTCGAAAGGAGTTTTGGCCCCAAACATGGTAGATGTGATCCGTGTATTTTTGTTGGCATGCATAAAAAAATTCAGCTAAAAACTCGAAGTGTACAAGATTTTGTGACCATTTGAAAAAAGTGTCCCCATTTCAGACACTTTAATGGCTACTGGCAGCAAACCTGTAAAATCTCAAATGCTCTTTAAGGGGGTGTGAGTTCTCGATGTTTGATGAGGGATAGGGGGCCAATATAAGGGCCAAGTACCAGCACCCATCGCACATCATGTGTGCACACCCCCCTGGGCCCCCCGATCGCTGGAACCCCAATGCCGTCGATCAGGTTCTCCGACGATGGTGCCCCGACGAAGAAAAATGCGGCACCAACACATGCCCAAGCCCAGCATGTGCTACCGCAACCCTCGGTCTGGTCCGATCTTAGACTGGGAATGAACTCCGTATGCTTAGACTGAGAATGAAGTCCGTATGCCTAAGTCAACCCACGAAACGAGCATACGGGCGCTCAGCCGGCCAGAGGGACGGGGTGCGCAAGCCGGGGATCAGCCGGGTCCCCCTCTGCATGCTGCCAATCCTGCTACTGCAACCCTCAATCTGATCTGATCTTAGACTGGGAATGAACTCCGCATGCCTAAGCCAACCGATGAAACGAGCGGGCTGGCGGGCTCTATGTCGACTAGAGAGACGGGATGCGCAAGCCGTGAATCGATAGGGTGGTAGGTGGGTTTAGGCACATCTTCTTATTTCTGCATGCCAATGCCATTTTTATGGCTTGTAAATTCATACAATGGTCCCTTAGGCCTTCACGTGAAGTTTCATGGCGAGACGACTCCTTTTCTATTTTTCACGATTTTTGAAACTTTTTACCGTTTGGGATTTTTTAAAATTTTTTCGGGAGGAGTTTTGGCCCCAAACTTATTGAACATGATCCTTGTATTTTTTTTGGTATGCACAAAAAAATTCAGCTAAAAACTCGAAGTGTACAAGATTTTGTGACCATTTGAAAAAAGTGTCCCCATTTCAGACACTTTAATGGCTACTGGAAACAAACCTGTAAAATCTCAAATGCTCTTTAAGGGGGTGTGAGTTCTCGACGTTTGATGAGGGATAGGGGGCCAATATAAGGGCCAAGTACCAGCCCCCATCACACATCATGTGCGCACACCCTCCTGGCCCTTCCGATCACCGGAACCCCAATGCCGTCGGTCAGGCTCTCCGACGATGCTTCGACGATTGTGCCTCAGCGAAGAAAAATGCAGCACCAGCGCATGCCCGAGCCTAGCATGTGCTGCCGCAACCCTCGGTTGGGTCTGATCTTAGACTGGGAATGAACTTCGTATGCTTAGACTGGGAATGAACTCCGTATGCCTAAGTCAACCCACGAAACGAGCGTGTGGGCGCTCAGCCGGCCAGAGTGGCGGGATGCGCAAGCCGGAGATCAGCCAGGTCCACCTCTGGCGTGCTGCCGATCTTGCAACTGCAACCCTCAGTCTAGTTCGATCTTAGACTGTGAATGAACTCCGTATGCCTAAGCCAACCGACGAAACATTCGGGCAGGCACTACGCCGGCCAGAGTGACGGGATGCGCAAGCTATGGATCGATAGGGTGGTAGGTGGGGTTAGGCACATCTTTATATTTCTCCATGCCAACGCCATTTTTATGGCTTGCAAGTTCATACAATGGTCCCTTAAGCCTTCACTTGAAGTTTCATGGCAAGACGACTCGTTTTCTATCTTTCACTATTTTTGAAACTTTTTGCGGTTTGGGATTTTTTAAAATTTTTTCGGAAGGAGTTTTGGCCCCAAACTTGGTAGACCTGATCCTTGTATTTTTTTTGGCATGCACAAAAAAATTCAGCTAAAAATTCGAACTGTGCAAGATTTTGTGACCATTTGAAAAAAGTGTCCCCATTTCAGACACTTTAATGGCTACTGGAAACAAACCTGTAAAATCTCAAATGCTCTTTAAGGGGGTGTGAGTTCTCGACGTTTGATGAGGGATAGGGGGCCAATATAAGGGCCAAGTACCAGCCCCCATCACACATCATGTGCGCACACCCTCCTGGCCCTTCCGATCACCGGAACCCCAATGCCGTCGGTCAGGCTCTCCGACGATGCTTCGACGATTGTGCCTCAGCGAAGAAAAATGCAGCACCAGCGCATGCCCGAGCCTAGCATGTGCTGCCGCAACCCTCGGTTGGGTCTGATCTTAGACTGGGAATGAACTTCGTATGCTTAGACTGGGAATGAACTCTGTATGCCTAAGTCAACCCACGAAACGAGCGTGCGGCCGCGCAGCCGACCAGAGGGGCGGGATACGCAAGCCGGGGATCGGCCGGGTCCCCCTCCATTCTCTGTCGATCCTACTGCCGCAACCCTCGGTCGGGTCTGATCTTAGACTGGGAATGAACTCCGTATGCCTAAGCCAACCGACGAAACGAGCGGGCGGGCGGGCGGGCAGGCACTATGCCGGCCAGAGAGATGGGATGCGCAAGCCCTGGATCGATTGGGTAGTGGGTGGGTTTAGGTACATCTTCATATTTCTACATGCCAATACCATTTTTATGGCCTGTAAATTCATACAATGGTCCCTTAAGCCTTCACGTGAAGTTTCATGGCAAGAGGAGTCGTTTTCTATTTTTTACGATTTTTGAAACTTTTTACGGTTCGAGATTTTTTAAAATTTTTTCGGAAGGAGTTTTGAACCCAAACTTGGTAGACATGATCCTTTTATTTTTGTTGGTATGCAAAAAACAATTCAGCTAAAAACTCGAAGTGTACAAGATTTTGTGACCATTTGAAAAAAGTGTCCCCATTTCAGACACTTTAATGACTACTGGCAGTAAACCTGTAAAATCACAAATGCTCTTTAAGGGGGTGTGAGTTCTCGAGGTTTCATGAGGGACAGGGGGCCAATATAAGGGCCAAGTACCAGCACCCATCACACATCATGTACGCACACCCCCCCGACCCCCCCGATCGTCGGAACCCCAATGTCGTCGATCAGGTTCTCCGGTGATGCTCCGGCGATGGTGCCCCGGTGAAGAAAAATACGGCACCAGCACATGCCCGAGCCCACCATGTGCTGCCACAACCCTCGGTCGGGTCTGATTTTAGATTGGGAATAAACTCCGTATGCTTAGACTGGGAATGAACTCTGTATACCTAAGTCAACCCACGAAACGAGCGTGCGGGTGCTTAGCCGACCAAAGGGGCGGGATGCGCAAGTCGGGGATCGGTCGGGTCCCCCTCTGTGCACTGCAAATCCTACTGCCGCAACCCTCAGTCCGGTTTGATCTTAGACTGGGAATGAACTCCATATGCCTAAGCCAACCGACGAAACGAACGGGCGGGCGGGCGGGCAGGCACTATGCCGGCCAGAGAGACGGGATGCACAAGCCCCTGGATTGATAGGGTAGTAGGTGGGTTTAGGTACATCTTCATATTTCTACATGCCAATGCCATTTTTATGGCTTGTAAATTCATACAATGGTCCCTTAAGCCTTCACGTGAAGTTTCATGGCAAGAGGACTCGTTTTCTATATTTTACGATTTTCAAAACTTTTTGCGGTTCGAGATTTTTTAAAATTTTTTCGGAAGGAGTTTCGAACCCAAACTTGGTAGACATGATCCTTGTATTTTTGTTGGCATGCACAAAATAATTCAGCTAAAAACTCGAATTGTACAAGATTTTGTGACCATTTGAAAAAAGTGTCCCTATTTCAGACAATTAATGGCTACTGGCAGCAAACCTGTAAACTCTCAAATTCTCTTTAAGGGTGTGTGAGTTCTCGAGGTTTTACGAGGGATAAGGGGCCAATATAAGGGCCAAGTACCAGCACCCATCGCACATCACGTGCGCACACCCCCCCGACCACCCCGATCGTCAGAACCCCAATGCCGTCGGTCAGGTTCTCCGGTGATGCTCTGGCGATGGTGCCCCGACATGTGCAGCACCAGCACATGCCCGAGCCTAGCATGTGCTATCGTAACCCTCAGTCCGGTTCAATCTTAGACTGGGAATGAACTCCGTATGCCTAAGTCAACCCACAAAACGAGCGTGCAGGCGCTCAGCTGGCCAGAGGGACGGGATGCGCAAGCCGGGGATCGGTCGGGTCCCCCTTTGCGTGCTGTCGATCCTATTGCCGCAACCATCAGTCCGATCCAATCTTAGACTAGGAATGAACTCCGTATGCATAAGCCAATCGACAAAACTACGCGGGTGGGTGGGCACTATGCCAACCAGAGAGATGGGATGCGCAAGCCATGGATCGATAGGGTGGTAGGTGGGTTTAGGTACATCTTCATATTTCTACGTGCCAATGCCATTTTTATGGCTTTTAAATTCATACAATGGTCCCATAAGCCCTCACGTGAAGTTTCATGGCAAGACGACTCGTTTTCTATTTTTCATGATTTTTGAAACTTTTTCTGGTTCGGGATTTTTTAAAATTTTTTCGGAAGGAGTTTTGGTCCCAAACTTTGTAGACGTGATCCTTGTATTTTTGTTGGCATGGTAAAAAAATTCAGCTAAGAACTCGAAGTGTACAAGATTTTGTGACGATTTGGAAAAGGTGTCCCCATTTCAGACACTTTAATGGCTACTGGCAGCAAAGCTGTAAAATCTCAAATCCTCTTTAAGGGGGTGTGAGTTCTCGAGGTTTGATGAGGGATAGGGGGCCAATATAAGGGCCAAGTACCAGCACCCATCGCACATCATGTGCGCACACCCCCCCGGCCCCTCCGATCGTCGGAACCCCAATGCCATCGATCAGGTTTCTGGCGATGCTCCGATGATGGTGCCCCGATGAAGAAAGACGTGGCACCAGCACATGCTCGAGCGCAGCATGTGTTGTCGCAACCCTCGATCCGATCCAATCTTAGACTGGGAATAAACTCTGTATGCCTAAGTCAACCCACGAAACGAGCGTGCGGGTACTCAACCAGCCAGAGGGGCGGGATGCGCAAGCCAGGGATCGGCCGGGTCCCCCTCTGCGGGCTGTCGATCCTGCTACCGCAACCCTCGATCTAGTTTGATCTTAGACTCGGAATGAACTTCGTATGCCAAAGCCAACCGACGAAACAAATGAGCGGGCAGGCGGCCAGGCACTACGTCGGCCAGAGAGACGGGATCGCAAGCCATGGATCGATAGGGTGGTAGGTGGGTCTAGGCACATGTTCATATTTCTACATGCCAATGCCATTTTTATGGCTTGTAAAGTCATACAATGGTCCCTTAAGACTTCACGTGAAGTTTCATAGCAAGTTCAGGATTTTTTAAAATTTTTTTGAATGGAGTTTTGGCCCCAAACCTGGTAGACGTGATCCTTGTATTTTTGTTCGCATGCACAAAAAAATTCAGCTAAAAACTCAAAGTGTACAAGATTTTGTAACCATTTGAAAAAAGTGTCCGTATTTTAGACACTTTAATAGCTACTGGCAGCAAACCTGTAAAATTTAAAAATGCTCTTTAAGGGGGTGTGAGTTCTCAAGGTTTGATGAGGGATAGGGGGCCAATATAAGGGCCAACTACCAGCACCCATCGCACATCATGTGCACACACCCCCCGGCCCCCCCGATCGTCGGAACCCCAATACCGTCGGTCAGGTTCTCTGGCGATGCTCCGACGATGGTGCCCTCGTGAAGAAACATGCGGCACCAGCACATGCCCAAGCCCAGCATGTGCTGCCGCAACCCTCGGTCCGGTCCGATCTTAGACTGGCAATGATCTCCGTATGCCTAGACTGGGAATGAACTCCATATGCCTAAGTCAACCCACGAAACGAGCGTACGGGCGCTCAGCCGTCCAAAGGGGTGGGATGCGCAAGCCGGGGATCGATCGGGTCACCTTCTCTGTGTTGCCAATCCGACTGCTGCAGCCCTCAGTCCGGTCCGGTCTTAGACTGGTAATGAACTCCGTATGCCTAAGCCAACCGACGAAACAAGCGAGCAGGCGGGCGGGCACTACGCCGGCCAGAGAGACGGGATGCGTAAGCCATGGATCGATAGGGTGGTATGTGGGGTTAGGTACATCTTCATATTTCTGCGTGCCAATGCCATTTTTATGGCTTGTAAATTCACACAATGGTCCCTTAAGCCTTCACGTGAAGCTTCAAGGCAAGATGACTCTTTTTCTATTTTTCATGATTTTCAAAACTTTTTGCGGTTTGGGATTTTTTAAAATTTTTTCAGAAAGAGTTTTGGCCCCAAACTTGGTAGACATGATCCTTGTATTTTAGTTGGCATGCACAAAAAAATTCAGCTAAAAACTCGAAGTCTACAAGATTTTGTGACCATTTGAAAAAAGTGTCCCTATTTCAGACACTTTAATGGCTACTAGCAGCAAACCTGTAAAATTTCAAATGCTCTTTAAGGGGGTGTGAGTTTTTAAGGTTTGATGAGGGATAGAGGGCCAATATAAGGGCCAAGTACCAGCACCCATCATACATCATGTGCGCACACCCCCCGGCCCCCCGATCGTCGAAACCCAATGCCATCGGTCAGGTTCTCCGGCGATGCTCCGACGATGGTGCCCCGGCGAAGAAAAATGCGGCACCAGCAGTTGCCCGAGCCCGGCATGGTGCTTGCCGTAACCTCGGTTTGGTTGATCTTAGATGAGAATGACTTTCTATTGCTTAAACTGGGAATGAATCTGTATGGCTATTGTCACCATAACGAGCGTGGCGGGCGTCAGTCGACCAGAAGGGCGGGATGCGTATGCCGAGGATCAACTGGGTTCCTCTAGTGCGCCGCAATCTCGGTCTGGTCAAATCTTAGACTGGGACTGAACTCCGTATGCCTAAGCCAACCGACAAAATGAGGGGGAGACGGGCGGGCGGGCCTACGCGACCAGGGAGGCGGGAATGCGCAAGCGTGGGATCGATAGGGTGGTAGGTGGGTTTTAGGCACATACTTCATATTTCTGCGTGCCAATGCCATTTTTAATGGCTTGAAAATTCATACAATGGTCCCCTTAAGCCTTCACGTGAAGTTTCATGCAAGACGGACTGCGTTTTATATTTTCAGTGATTTTTGAAACTTTTTGCAGTTTGGGATTTTTTAAAATTTTTTCGAAAGGAGTTTTGGCCCCAAACTTGGTATACGTGATTTTGTGACCATTTGAAAAAAGTGTCCCCATTTCAGACACTTTAATGGCTACTGGCAGCAAACCTGTAAAATCTCAAATGCTCTTTAAGAGGGTGTGAGTTCTCGAGGTTTGATGAGGGATATGGGGCCAATGTAAGGGCCAAGTACCAGCACCCATCGCACATCATGTGCGTAAACCCCCCCGATCACCAGAACCCCAATGCCGCTGGTTAGGTTCTCCGGCGATGCTCCGGTGATGGTGCCCCGGTGAAGAAAAATGCATCACCAGCACATGCCCGAGCCCAGCATGTGCTGCCGCAACCCTCGGTCCGATCCGATCTTAGACTGGGAATGAACTCTGTATGCTTAGACTAGGAATGAACTCCGTATGCGTAATTCAAACCATGAAACGAGCGTGCTGGTGCTCAGCCGGCCAGAGGGGTGAAAAATGCGCAAATCAGAGGATAATACTCAAGGTCCCCTCTTGTGTGCTGCCAGATCTGCTACGCAACCCTTGATCCGGGTCCTGTTCTTAGACTGGGAAAGAACTTCCGTAAGCCTAGGCCAACCGACAACAACGCGAGCGGGCGGGTGGGCGGGCGCCTAGCGCTTTGGCAAAGAGACGGGATGCGCAACGCCGTGGTGATCTATAGGGGTGGTAGGTGGGATTTAGGCACTTCTCATATTTTTGCATGACAATGCCATTTTTTATGGCTTGTAAATCAAACAATGGTCCCTTAAGCCTTCACGTGAAGTTTCATGGCAAGAGGACTCGTTTCTTATTTTTCACAGATTTTCAAACAACTTTTTGTGGTTCGAGATTTTTTAAAGTTTTTTTGGAAGGAGTTTTGGCCCCAAACTTGGTAGATGAGATCCTTGTATTTTTGTTGCCATGCACAAAAAAATTCATCTAAGAATTCGAAGTGTACAACATTGTGACCATTTGAAAAAAATGTCCCCATTTCAAACATTTTAATGGCTACTGGCAGCAAACCTGTAAAATCTCAAATGCTCTTTAAGGGGGTGTGAGTTCTCGAGGTTTGGTGAGTGATAGGGGGCCAATATAAGGGCCAAGTACCAGCACCCATCCCACATTTTGTGCACACACCCACCCTGGCCCCCCCGATCGTCGGAACCCCAATGCCGCCGGTCAGGTTCTTCGGTGATGCTCCGACGATGGCGCCCCGACGAAGAAAAATACGGCACCAGCACATACCAGAGCCCAGCATGTGTTGTCGTAACCCTCGGTCCGGTCCGATCTTAGACTGGGAATGAACTCTGTATGCTTAGACTGGGAATGAACTCCGTATGCCTAAGTCAACCCTTGAAATGAATGTGCGGGCGCTCAGCCGGCCAGAGGGGTGGGATGCGCAAGCCGGGGATCGACCGGGTCCCCCTCTGTGTGCTGCCGATCTTGCTGCCGTAACCCTCAATCGGGTCCGATCTTAGAGTGGGAATGAACTCCGTATGCCTAAGCCAATCGACGAAACAAGCGGGCAGGTGGGCGGGCGTGGACTACGTGCGGCCAGAGAGACGAGATGCGCAAGCCGTTGATCGATAGGGTGGTATGTGGGTTTAGGCACATCTTCATATTTTTGCATGCCAATGCCATTTTTATGGCTTGTAAATTCGTACAATGGTCCCTAAAGCCTTCACGTGAGGTTTCATGGCAAGACGACTAGTTTTCTATTTTTCATGATTTTTGAAACTTTTTATGGTTCAAGATTTTTTAAAATTTTTTCAGAAAGAGTTTTGGCCCCAAACTTGGTAGAGGTGATCCTTGTATTTTTTTTGGCATGCAAAAAAAAATTCAGCTAAAAACTCAAACTGTACAAGATTTTGTGACCATTTGAAAAAGTGTCCCCATTTCAGACACTTTAATGGCTATTGGCAGCAAACCTGTAAAATCTCAAATGCCCTTTAAGGGGGTGTCAGTTCTCAAGGTTTGATGATGGATAGGGGGCCAATATAAGGGCCAAGTACCAGCTCCCATTGCACATCATGTGCGCACACCCCCACAGCCCCCCCGATCACCGAAACCTCAATGCCGCCGGTCAGGTTCTCCGGCGATGGTGCCCCGATGAAGAAAAAAGCATCACCAGCACATGCCCGAGCGTAGCATGTGCTGCCGCAACCCTCGGTCTGGTCTGATCTTAGACTGTGAATGAACTCTGTATGCTTAGACTGGGAATGAACTCCATATGCCTAAGTCAACCCATGAAATGAGTGTGCTGGTGCTCAGCCAGCCAAAAGGGCGGGATGCACAAGCCGGGGATCGATTGGGTCCCCCTTCTGCATGCTACCGGTCCTACTACCGCAACCTTCAATCCGTTCCAATCTTAGCCTAGGAATGAACTCCGTCTGCCTAAGCCAACTGATGAAACGAGCGGGCGGGCGGGCGGGCACTACGCCAGCCAAAGAGACGGGATGCGCAAGCTGTGGATCGATAGGGTGGTAGGTGGGTTTAGGCACATCTTCATATTTCTGTGTGCCAATGCCATTTTTATGGCCTGTAAATTCATACAATGGTCCCTTAAGCCTTCACATGAAGTTTCATGGCAAGACGGCTCGTTTTCTATTTTTCATGATTTTCAAAACTTTTTGTGGTTCGAGATTTTTTAAAGTTTTTTTGGAAGGAGTTTTGGCCGCAAAGTTGGTAGACGAGATCCTTGTATTTTTGTTGCCATGCACAACAAAATTCATCAAAGAACTCGAAGTGTACAACATTTTGTGACCATTTGAAAAAAGTGTCCCCATTTCAGACACTTTAATAGCTACTGGCAGCAAACCTATAAAATCTTAAATGCTCTTTAAGGGGGTGTGAGTTCTCGAGGTTTGATGAGGGATAGGGGGCCAATATATGGGCCAAGTACCAGCACCCATCCCACATTTTGTGTGCACACCCACCCCGGCCCCCCCGATCACCGGAACCCCAATGCTGTCGATTAGGTTCTCCAGCGATGCTCTGGCAATGGTGCCCCGACGAAGAAAAATGTGGCACCAGCACATGCCCGAGCCCAGCATGTGCTGTCGTAACCCTCAGTCCGGTCTGATCTTAGACTGGGAATGAAATCCGTATGCTTAGACAGCGAATAAACTCTGTATGCCTAAGTCAGCCCACGAAACGAGCGTTCGGGTGATCAGCCAACCAGAGGGGCGGGATGCACAAGCCGAGGATAGGTCGGGTCCCCCTCTACGTGCTGCCGATCCTACTGCCGCAACCCTCGGTCTGGTCCAATCTTAGACTGGGAATGAACGTCGTATGCCTAAGCCAACCGACGAAACGAGCTGGCGGGCGGGCGAGCACTACGCCTACCAGAGAGACGGTATGCCCAAGCCGTTGATCGATAAGGTGGTAGGTTGGTTCAGGCATATCTTCATATTTATGCATGCCAATGCCATTTTTATGGCTTGTAAATTCATACAATGGTCCCTTAAGCCTTCACGTGAAGTTTCATGGCAAAACGACTCGTTTTCTATTTTTCATGATTTTTGAAAAATTTTGCGGTTCGGGATTTTTTAAAATTTTTTTGGAAGGACTTTTTGCTGCAAGCTTGGTAGACGAGATCCTTGTATTTTTGTTGGCATGCACAAAAAAAATCAGCTAAAAACTCGAAGTGTACAAGATTTTGAGACCATTTGAAAAAAGTGTCCCCAATTTAGACACTTTAATAGCTACTGGCAGCAAACCTGTAAAATCTCAAATGCTCTTTGAGGGGGTGTGGGTTCTCGAGGTTTGATGAGGGATAGGGGGCCAACATAAGGGCCAAGTAACAACACCCATCACACATCATGTGCGCACACCCCCCGGCCCCCCCCGATCGTCAGAACCCCAATGCCGTCGGTCAGGTTCTCCGGCGATGCTCCGGTGATGGTGCCTGACGAAGAAAAATGCATCACCAGCACATGCCCAACCCAGCATGTGCTGCCGCAACCCTCGGTCTGGTCTGATCTTCGACTGGGAATGAACTTCGTATGCTTAGACTGGGAATGAACTCCGTATGCTTAAGTCAACCAACGAAACGAGTGTGCGGGCGCTCAGCCGGCCAGAGGGGTGGGATGCGCAAGTCGGGGATCGATCGGGTCCCCCTCTATGTGCTGCCAGTCCTGCCGCCGCAACCCTCGGTCTGGTCCAATTTTAGACTGGAAATGAATTACTGTATGCCTAAGCCAACCAATGAAATGAGCGGTCGGGCAGGCGGATGGACACTACGCCGGCCAGAGAGACGGGATACGCAAGCCGTGGATCGATAGGGTGGTAGGTGAGTTTAGGCACATCTTCATATTTCTACGTGCCAATGCCATTTTTATGGCATGTAAATTCATAAAATGGTCCCTTAACCCTTCATGTGAAGTTTCATGGCAAGACGACTCGTTTTCTATTTTTCATGATTTTTGAAACTTTTTACGGTTAGGGATTTTTTAAAATTTTTTCGAAAGGATTTTTGGCCCTAAAATTGGTAGACGTGATCCTTGTATTTTTGTTGGCATGCATAAAAAAATTTAGCTAAAAACTAGAAGTGTACAAGATTTTGTGACCATTTGAAAAAAGTGTCCCTATTTCAGACACTTTAATGGCTACTGGCAGCAAACCTGTAAAATCTCAAATGCTCTTTAAGGGGGTGTGAGTTCTCGAGGTTTGCTGAGGGATAGGGGGCCAATATAAGGGCCAAGTACCAGCACCCATCCCACATTTTGTGCGCACACCCACCCCGGCACCCCCGATCGCCGGAACCCCAATGCCACCGGTCAGGGGCTCCGATGATGCTCCGACGATGGTGCCCCGACGAAGAAAAATACGGCACCAGCACATGCCAGAGCCCAGCATGTGTTGTCGTAACCCTCGGTCTGGTCCGATCTTAGACTGGGAATGAACTCTGTATGCTTAGACTGGGAATGAACTCCGTATGCCTAAGTCAACCCATGAAACGAGCGTGCGGGCGCTCATCCGGCCAGAGGGGCGGGATGCGCAAGCCGGGGATCGGTCGGTTCCCCCTCTGCGTGCTGCCAATCCTACTACCGCAACCCTCGGTCAGGTCTGATCTTAGACTGGGAATGAACTCTGTATGCATAAGCCAACCGACAAAACGAGCGGGCGGGCGGGCGGGCACTACGCCGGCCAGAGAGACGGGGTGTGCAGGCCGTGGATCGATAGGGTGGTAGGTGGGTTTAGGTACATCTTCATATTTTTGTGTGCCAATGCCATTTTTATGGCTTGTAAATTCATACAATGGTCTCTTAAGCCTTCACGTGAAGTTTCATGGCAAGACGACTCGTTTTCTATTTTTCACAATTTTGGAAACTTTTTACGGTTCGAGATTTTTTAAACTTTTTTCGAAAGGAGTTTTGGCCCCAAACTTGGTAGATGTGATCCTTCTATTTTTCTTGGCACGCACAAAAACATTCAGCTAAAAACTCAAAGTGTACAAGATTTTGTGACCATTTGAATAAAGTGTCCCCATTTTAGACACTTTAATGGCTGCTGGTAGCATACCTGTAAAATCTCAAATGCTCTTTAAGGGGGTGTGAGTTCTCGAGGTTTGATGAGGGATGGGGGGCCAATATAAGGGCCAAGTACCAGCACCCATCGCACATCATGTGCGCACACCCCCGACCCCCCGACCGTCGGAGCCACAATGCCGTCGGTCAAGTTCTCCGGCGATGCTCTGGTGTTGGTGCCCCAACGGGGAAAAATGCGGCACCAGCACATGCCCGAGCCCAGCATGTGCTGCCACAAACCTCGGTTTGGTTCGATCTTAGACTGGGAATGAACTCCGTATGCCTAAGTCAACCCACGAAACGAGCGTACGGGAGCTCAGCTGGCTAGAGAAGCGGGATGCGCAAGCCGCGGATCGGTCGGGCACCCCCTTGCGTGCTGCCGATCCTGCTGCCGCAACCCTCAGTCTGGTTCGATCTTAGACTGGGAATGAACTTCGTATGCCTAAGCCAACTGACAAAACGAGTGGCCGGGCGGGCACTACGTCGACGAGAGAGATGGGATGCGCAAGCCGTGGATCGATAGGGTGGTAGTTGGGTTTAGGCACATCTTCATAGTTTTGTGTGCCAATGCCATTTTTATGGCTTGTAAATTCACACAATGGTCCCTTAAGCCTTCATGTGAACTTTCATGGCAAGACGAGTCATTTTCTATTTTTCACAATTTTCAAAACTTTTTGCAGTTCGGGATTTTTTAAAATTTTTTCGAAAAGAGTTTTGGCCCCAAACTTGGTAGACATGATCCTTGTATTTTTGTTGGCATGCGTAAAAAATTTCAGCTAAAAACTCGAAGTGTACAAGATTTTGTGACCATTTGAAAAAAGTGTCCCCATTTCAGACACTTTAATGGCTGCTGGTAGCATACCTGCAAAATCTTAAATGCTCTTTGAGGGGGTGTGAGTTCTCGAGGTTTGATGAGGGATAGGGGGCCAATATAAGGGCCAAGTACCAGCACCCATTTCACATCATGTGTGCACACCCCCCGACCCCCCCGATCGTCGGAACCCCAATGCCACCGGTCAGGTTCTCCGTAGATGCTCCGGCGATGGTGCCCCGACGAAGAAAAATGTGGCACCAGCACATTCTAGAGCCCAGCATGTGCTATCGCAACCCTCAGTCTGGTCCGATCTTAGACTAGGAATGAACTCCATATGCCTAAGTCAACCCACGAAACTAGCGTGCGGGCGCTCAGCCGGCTAGAGGGGCGAGATGCACAAGCCAGGGATCGACCGGGTCCCCCTCTGCATGCTGCCGCAACCCTCGGTCCGGTCCAATCTTATACTAGGAATGAACTCCGTATGCCTAAGCCAACCGACGAAACGAGTGTGCGGATGGGCGGGCGGGCAATACGTCGGCTAGTGAGACGGGATGCGCAAGCCGTGGATCGATAGGGTGGTAGGTTGGTTTAGGAACATCTTCATATTTCTACGTGCCAATGCCATTTTTATGGCTTGTAAATTCATACAATGGTCCCTTAAGCCCTCACGTGAAGTTTCATGGCAAGATGACTCATTTTCTATTTTTCATGAATTTAAAAACTTTTTACGGTTCGAGATTTTTTAGAGTTTTTTCAGAAGGAGTTTGGGCCCCAAACTTGGTAGACGTGATCCTTGTATTTTTGTTGGCATGTACAAAAAAATTTAGCTAAAAACTCGAAGTATACAAAATTTTCGGACCATTTGAAAAAAGTGTCCCCATTTCAGACACTTTAATGGCTACTAGCAGCAAACCTGTAAAATCTCAAAGGCTCTTTAAGGGGGTGTGAGTTCTTGAGATTTGATGAGGGATAGGGAGCGAATGTAAGGGCCAAGTACTAGCATCCATCGTACATCATGTGCGCACACCCCCTGGCCCTCCCGATCGCCGGAACCCCAATACCGTCATTCAGGTTCTTCGATGATGCTCCAACGATGGTGCCCCGATGAAGAAAAATGCAGACCAGCACATGCCCGAGCCCAGCATGTGGTGCCGCAACCCTCGGTCCGGTCCGATCTTTGACTGGGAATGAACTCTGTATGCTTAGACTGGGAATGAACTCCGTATGCCTAAGTCAACCAATAAAACGAGTGTGCGGGCGCTCAGCCGGCCCGAGGGGTGGGATGCGCAAGCCGGGGATCGGCCGGGTCCCCCTTTGCGTGCTACCGATCATGCTACCACAACCCTCAGTCCGATCTGATCTTAGACTGGGAATGAACTCCGTATGCCTAAGCCAACCGACGAAACGAGCAGGCGGCCAGGCGGGCGGGCACTACGTCGGTCAGAGAGACGGGATGCGTAAGCCGTGGATCGATAGCGTGGTAGGTGGGTTTAGCCACATCTTCATATTTCTACGTGCCAATGCCATTTTTATATCTTGTAAATTCATACAATGGTCCCTTAAGCCTTCACGTCAAGTTTCATGGCAAGACGACTTGTTTTCTATTTTTCATGATTTTTGAAACTTTTTACGGTTTGGGATTTTCTAAAATTTTTTTGAAAGGATTTTTGGCCACAAACTTGGTAGACGTGATCCTTGTATTTTTTTTGGTACGCACAAAAATATTCAGCTAAAAACTCGAAGTGTACAAGATTTTGTGACCATTTCAAAAAAGTGTCCCCATTTCAGACACTTTAATGGCTACTGGCAGCAAACCTGTAAAATCTCAAATGCTCTTCAAAGGGGTGTGAGTTCTCGAGGTTTGATGAGGGATAGGGAGCCAATATGAGGGCCAAGTACCAGCACCCATCGCACATCATGTGCGCACATCCCCCCGGCCCCCCGATCGTCGGAACCCCAATGTAGCCAGTCAGGTTCTCTAGCGATGCTCCGACGATGGTGCCCGACGAAGAAAAATACGACACCCAGCACATGCCCGAGCCCAGCATGTGCTGCCACAACCCTCGGTACGGTCCGATCTTAGGTTGGGAATGAACTCCGTATGCTTAAACTGGGAATCAACTCTGTATCCTAAGTCAACCACGAAATGAGCGTGCGGGCGCTCAGCCGGCCAGAGGGGCGTGATGCGCAAGTCGAGGATCGATCGGGCTGCCCTCTGCGTGCCACCGATGTTGCTGCCGCAACCCTTGGTCTGGTCCAATCTTAGACTGGGAATGAACTCCGTATGCCTAAGCCAACCGACGAAATGAGCGGGCGGACGGGCGGGCGGGCACTACGTCGGCCAGAGAGACAGGATGCACAAGCCGTAGATCGATAGGGTGGTAGGTGGGTTTAGGCACATCTTCATATTCCTACATGCCAATGCCATTTTTATGGCTTGTAACTTCATACAATGGTGCCTTAAGCCTTCACGTGAAGTTTCATGGCAAGATGACTCGTTTTCTATTTTTTACGATTTTCAAAACTTTTTACGGTTCGGGATTTTTTTAAATTTTTTTGGAAGGAGTTTTGGCCCCAAACTTGGTAGACATAATCCTTGTATTTTTGTTGACATGAACAAAACAATTCACCTAAAAACTCGAAGCGTACAAGATTTTGTGACCATTTGAAAAAAGTGTCCCCATTTCAGACACTTTAATGGCTACTAGCAGTAAACCTGTAAAATCTCAAATGCTCTTTAAGGGGGTGTGATTTCTCGAGGTTTGATGAGGGATAAGGGGCCAATATAAGGGCCAAGTACCAGCACCCATCGCACATCATGTGCGCACACCCCCCCGGCCCCCCTGATCGAAAAAACCCCATTCCTGTCGGTCAGGTTCTCCGACGATGCTCCGTCGATGGTGCCTCGGCAAAGAAAAATACGGCACCAGCACATGCCCGAGCCCAGCATGTGCTACCACAACCCTTAGTCTGATCTGATCTTCGACTGGGAATGAACTCCATAAGCTTAGGCTGGGAATGAACTCCGTATGCCTAAGTCAACCCATGAAACAACGTGCGGGCGCTCAGCCGGCTAGAGGGGCGGGATGCGCAACCGGGGATTGGTCGGCTCCCCCTCTGCGTGCTGATGATCTTGCTGCAGCAATCCTCGGTCTGGTGCGATCTTATACTGGGAATGAACTCCGTATGCCTAAGCCAACCGACGAAACGAGCGGACGGGCGGGCGGGAGGGCACTACGCCGGCCAGAGAGACGGGATGCGCAAGCCGTGGATCGATAGGGTGGTAGGTGGGTTTAGGCACATCTTCATATTTCTGCATGCCAATGCCATTTTTATGTCTTGTAAATTCATACAATGGTCCCTTAAGCCTTCACGTCAAGTTTCATGGCAAGAAGACTCGTTTTTTATTTTTTATGATTTTTAAAACTTTTTGCGGTTCGGGATTTTTAAAAATTTTTTTGGAAGGAATTTTGGCCCCAAACTTGGTAGACATGATCCATGTATTTTTATTGGCATGTACAAAAAAACTCAGCTAAAAACTCGATGTGTACAAGATTTTGGGATCATTTGAAAAAAGTGTCCCCATTTCAGACACTTTAATGGCTACTGGCAGCAAACCTGTAAAATCTCAAATGATCTTTAAGGGGGTGTGAGTTCTCGAGGTTTGATGAGGGATAGGGGGCCAATATAAGGGCCAAGTACCAGCACCCATCGTACATCATCTACGCACACCCCCCGGCCACCCCGATCGCTGGAACCCCAATGCCGCCGATCAGGTTCTCTGGCGATGCTCCGGCGATGGTGCCCCGAAGAAGAAAAATACGACACCAGCACATGCCCGAGCCCATCTTGTGCTGTCGTAACCCTCGGTCCGGTCCGATCTTAGACTGGGAATGAACTCCGTATGCTTAGATTGGGAATGAACTCCGTATGCCTAAGTCAACCCACGAAACGAGCGTGCGGGCGCTCAGCCAGCCGAGGGGCGGGATGCATAAGCCGGGGATCAACTGGGTCCCCCTCTGCGTGCTGTTGATCTTGCTGCCGTAACCCTCGGTCTGGTGCGATCTTATACTAGGAATGAACTCTGTATGCCTAAACCAACCGACAAAACGAGTGGGCGGGCGGGCGGGCGGTCACTACGTCGACCAGAGTGACGGGATGCGCAAGCCGTGGATCGATAGGGTGGTTGGTGGGTTTAGGTAAATCTTCATATTTCTGTTTGCCAATGCCATTTTTATGGCTTGTAAATTCATACAATGGTCCCTTAAGGCTTCACATGAAGTTTCATGGCAAGATGAATCGTTTTCAATTTTTCACAATTTTTGAAACTTTTTGCGGTTCAGGATTTTTTAAAATATTTTCGGAAGGTGTTTTGGCCCCAAAATTTGTAGACGTGATCCTTGTATTTTTGTTGGCATGCACAAAAAAATTCAGCTAAAAACTCAGAGCGTACAAGATTTTGTGACCATTTGAAAAAAGTGTCCCTATTTCTAACACTTTAATGGCTACTGGCAGCAAATCTGTAAAATCTCAAATGCTCTTTAAGGGGGTGTGAGTTCTCAAGGTTTGATGAGGGATAGGGGGCAACATAAGGGCCAAGTACCAGCACCCATCACACATGATGTGCGCACACCCCCCGGCCCCTCCGATCGCTGGAACCCTAATCCTACCTGTAGACACCCAATTGGGTCCTAGCCCAGATCAATTGGGCCTGGCCCAAATGGGTAAGCCCAATGCAATTTTTACTTTGTAATTTTGTTTCCTTTTTTTCATTTCTTTTCTTTTGTATTTTATGTATTTTATTATTTATTATTATTATATGTATATTTTTACTTATTTATTTATTTATTTATTTTTTGTTAATATTTATATGTATTTTATTTATATAGTTCTATATTTATTATATATTATAATTTATTTATTATTATTATTTATTATTATTATTTTTCTTGTAATATTTTTTTGATTTATCTTATTGTATTATCTGTTAATAATTCTTGTTCTGTTTATCTGATTTTTTGTATATCTGATATTATTATTATTATTTTTTATCAATCCTATCTTTTCTAATTATCTATTATTTTTTTTATTTGATTTTGGAGGGCTGGGATTGAAAGTGGAAGAATCCCACTGTGAAGGGGAATTCAATCAAGAGAGTCCAGATTGGATTCAAAGATTGAATTCCCGTCCAAGGAGGAATTGGGATTAATCAGGAACTCCTGATCAATCCCTATAAAAGAGACCTATGGAACAGAATGCTGGACAGAAGAAAAACAGTAAGCAAAAGCTACCGATTTAAGGGAAAAGAGGCGTATAGAAGGCTAAGAAAAGGTGTAGAAGGGTTCTCGGAATTAGAAGAAATTTTTTGAAGATTTTTGGCATTTTTTTTCTGGGAATTTTTGGAAAATTCCAGATTCCGATGAAGTTTTCGGCAAAGTTTGAATTTTTCGGTGAAAATTTCGACCAACCTTGAAGTTTCCAGTGACCTGCCCAATTTTTTGTAAAGAATCCCAGAAATCGGTGACCTTTCGGTGAACTTTCGACGAAAAAACCCAGAATCTGATGATTCGTCAACCAGAGTTCTTCGACCTTTTAGAGAGAAGGGAGAGGAAAAAAGAAGAAGAGAGAGAGAGGGGAGGAGCGTTCTGTCGAAAAACAGAGGGAAGTGCCTTTTATACCCTCTCAAAACGACGTCGTTTTGGCCTTAAGTGACCTAGAGGATCCAGGCATTTTGCCGTGACCCGACCCGACCCGAGCGTCGACCCGCTTCCTGACCCGCGCGCATGCCAGCCCCCCTCCGAGCCAAGCTGAGTCAAGCCGAGCTTCCCAAGCCACCCCCGAGCCGTTTCTCTTCCTTGAGTCGAGCCAAGCCGCGATCCGAGCCGCTCCATGTTTTTTTTTTTGAATTTTTTTATTTTTATTTATTTGTTTATTTGTTTTTTTATTTATTAGATTAGGTTTATTTAATATTCTTTTTATCTTAATTTTATTTTTATTTTTGTTTTTCTTTTCTTTATTTTTCTATTTTTATTATTCTATTTTCTTTAAATAAAAATCAAAATTTCCAAAAAAAATATTTTTAGGGAAAAGTTGAAAGTATCAATTTTCCTAAAAAATAAGATTTCAAAAAGGGCTTGAGGAAAAGTTGAAAGTATCAATTTTCTTGGAATCAAGTTGCAAAATGGAATTATTGAGGACATTGAAAGTACATTTTCCTTAAAAATAAATTTCCAAAAATATTTTTGGGAAAATTGAAATATCAATTTTCCTACACAAGAACAATCATTCTTTCCTTCCTTTCTATTTTGATTTTGAATTGGGATTTTCTTTAACTGATCCGACGATGGCCTCTGCAAGTGAGTAGTCGTTTGGTTTCGCACATATCTTGAGGCTGAGGGTTATATTTCCTCATTTGCTACAGTTAGATCAATTGAGAATAATTTTAATATTATTTACTTGGTAAATTCTAGGCTTTGTTGATAATACAAATTCAGCATGGTACCAATCTTTTGATGGCGTTGTGAGGTGCTATAATTCCTCACATAACCGAATTTCAAACCTGTTCTGGTTTGTAGACCTAAACCTATTCTTTTAGGGACCCTTAAACTTAGGTGTTCCCTAAAAGGACAGATTCTTTAGGTAGCCAATCGCACCTAGATAAAAAAGATTGGTGGCGACTCCCTTAAGTCAATGTCTAGCGATAGATCCTCGGATCTAGATGTTATGACAGCTTGGTGACTCCACTGGGGACTTTGAGAGTCAGGCCAGCAAATAATTTGTGTTATCCAAAAGCCTAATAAAATTGAACCTTTTTGTATATATGTGTTATTATTCATTCATGTTTATTTACCTTGTTAATTATGTCATTCATGTGCATGTGCATAACATGAGCTCTATACCCGAGCTCCGTCCTTCTAGGAAAGAGTAAAGTACCTATTGCTTTCGTGAGGTCTAGTGCCTCCGCAGTGCCTAGCGAAATACTCCCACTCAAATTGAACCTTTTCCTCTTGTAGCCTGTAATGGGTGAGGATTAGGGTGCCTTACTAGTCTATGATGGACAAGGATGTAAGGAGTAATTTGAGGACCTTTAGACTCTGACCTTAAAACCGCATGTAGTGAACCTTAAGAGTGCCTACACCTAAGATAGAGCCCTTTCTACCCAATGATAGATATACCCTGAAATTAGGACACAAAAAGGGTGTTTGTCTAATCATTTTGACTGTTTAACTTTGTGTATTATTTTTATCATATGTAACATTATGCATCAGCATCACTTTCATTTTATCCATCGAACTAACTATGTTGTTTGTCTGATTGTATGTATCTACATTACTTTCATGATCATGTTTTAACATAATCATTTGCATTCATTTCATACTAGATTTCATTCAGAAAAATGTACATTTCATTTGTGTATCAAAGCATCATACATAAGGCACAGCATAACATTTCTAATCATAAGTATGGTACTCAAGGTCCCAGGATAGCTCCATCTAGCGAAAACCCTACTCATCCATACAACACAAGATCCAGAGCAAGGCAAATGAAAGAGGAAAGTTTTCATAGATTTGAAAAGCTAGAAAAAGCTCAGGAGAAGATTGAAAATGAACTAAGCAAGATTTTGGAGGCCCTTAATAACATGAATAAAGGAAAAGGAGTTGAAGGAAGTACAAGCCAGCAAGAAGTGGCTGACCCTTTGTACCCTCCAGGTTTTGGCCCACCTCAAGCCCAGTATGCCTAAGAGGTCCCACCACAACATTTTGCATATCCAACATATCCTGGAATGCCATTAGCTTTCAACCCAAGGCAGTATAATAGCTATATAAATCCTATCTTCACTGAAAAGGCAGCAGAACCAATTCTTGATCTAGATGATTTAAAAGAGAAAGAAAAGGAAAAGATAAGGGTGGAAGCTGAGGAAAGCTCCAAAATTAGCATGCTAGAGCAGAAGCTATGGGCTGTGGAAGGATTTAGCTTTTATGGGTCAGTTGATGCTGCTGAGCTCTGCCTAGTTCCTGATGTGGTTATCCCCCATAAGTTCAAAGTACCGAAATTTGAAAAATATGACGGTACAAAGTGCCCCAAAACCCACATCACCATGTATTGCAGAAAAATGGCAGCTCATGCACATGATGAAAAACTCTTGATGCATGTCTTCCAGGATAGCCTTACTGGTTCTGCTGCCAGGTGGTATGTTCAGTTAGATAGGACCCATATTAGCTCTTGGAGCGATATGGCTCATGACTTCATCAGTCAATATCGACACATTATCGATTTGGCTCCTGATCATTTGTCTTTACAGAATCTAAAGAAAAAGGTAAATGAGTCTTTTAAAGAATACGCCCAGAGATGGAGAGATATAGCTTCACAGGTACAACCTCCACTGACCGAGAAAGAAATTACAGTGTTGTTTGTTAGCATTTTAAAACCTCCCTATTATGAAAAGATGATAGGGAATGCAACAAAGAATTTTGTCGACATGGTGATCTCTAGAGAAATTATTGAAAGTGCCATAAAAAATGGCAAGTTAAAAGGAGGAGAAACCAAGAAGACATCAGAAAAGAAAGAAGCTCAAGCTCAAGCTGTGAGCTTTGATAGACAACAATTCAGGGGTTATCAACCCTATCCATCCCAAGGTTACTCTCCATACTATCCTACTGTGAATAATGTCTCATCTTACCCATACCAGCTGGCTCCACAACCACCTTATTCATCCACATACCGATCAATTTATAGCCCTCAAGATCTTACATACAGCCTTAACATTCAAGCTCCTGCAAGAACCCAAGTTCGCCCTATTAACCCAGTAAGTGGTTCACGAGAACAACGAACTACTCGAGAAAAACCTGTATTTGATCCAATCCCTATGACTTATACAGAGTTATATCGAGAACTCTATAATAGCCATTTGATTGCCCCCAGCCATGTGGAGCCACTTAAACCACCCTACCCAAAGTGGTATGATCCTACAGCCCACTGCGACTATCACTATGGAATTACTGGCCATTTTACTGAAAATTGCACTGCTTTAAAGTATAAGGTGCAACGGTTGATCAATGATGGAATGGTAAGTTTTGATCAAGGAAAAGCAACAACATCTAATGTTAGTGCTCTGAGTGAAAGTCAAGAACAGAAAGGGTCTGGAGAGTCACAATGAATTGAGGGGCAAGATGTCAATAGAGATTCTTCACTTGATCACATAGGGGGACAATTTTAAAATATGGAGATAAGGCTGGTTGAAGGTTTCTTCTATCATTTTAGGATTTCTTTTCAAATAATGTTAGATTTCTTTTTGCAATATGACTTGTTATCATTTTAATAAAGGCAAGTCAATGCATTTCATTACATTTTTCTCTTTCACTTGACCATTACTCCATGCTCCGTTACCTTTCATAACTTTACATTCCCATTCTTAATTCTGGGATTTAATTTTGAGAACTCATCCACATTTAATATGAGAAGATGATTTGAGCAAAAATAGGCTGTTACCGGAGGTGAAATAGATATGTCTTGAAGATGTGTAATCTTTTATACAGATTCATGAGCTTTGTTCAATAGATGATGTTCAAAAAAGGTATTCATAATTGAGATGAAAAATGGCCATTTTTCTTTTACCATTCGAAAAACCATTTATTGCTACCCCTTTGAGCCTATTATGATTTCTTTTTCTGAAGAACCCTAGCCAAGGATCACCCTCTACACTGGGGGTAATTTTTGAAAAAATCACAAAAAGATCTCAAAAAAAAAAGAAAAAAAAATGCCACACATGACTTGGGGCAAAGTAATGAGAATCCTTTGTGTGAAGAAAGTAAATAGTGAAACAATGTGGGGGCAAAATGCCAAGTTATATCAAATGATCCTTTGGTGTTAAACCTTTTTAATACGTGTTTTGAGCCTATTATATCCATTTTTTTTATGACCCTTCACCTTGGCCTACCTTACAACCTTGAAAAGTCCATTTGGATCAAATGTGAATACTCAACTTGAATGATCATATGTTGAGCGGAGGTATGCTCATGAGGAAGCAATGGAATCAGCTCTAAAGTTTGATGTATGAAAGATATCAACAATGGATGAAAAATGAGAAAAGAGAAAAAAAGATGATGAAAAAAGGAAAAAAAAAGAAAAAAAAAAGAGAAAGAAATGAGAAAATGAAAAAAAGAGATTCAAATTAAAAACCTGAAAGGTTGATAGAAAAAGATCCAGGTCAAATGGCTCACATAAATGGAAGATCAAAGACATCTGAAGATCCCTCAAAGACTGGGGCAAAGTTTGCCAAGCTCAAGCTAACTTCAACAGTAAATGGAATGAGTTTTTGATAAAGAATGCTAGATTAATGTTGAGAATTGTCTAGATATTCATCATTTGGACATACCATCCATCCCAATGACATATGTCCAATTTATTTTCTTCCCATTTTTTTTGTACCAAATCAGATCTTCATTGATTATCTTTACCATAATTCACCTTGTGTTCTCTTATTGTTTCACCCCTAGAATGAATTGAGAAATGCTTGATTGCATTGTATTTGTCAAGAATTGAAATGATAATGAATGAATGAATATGTGCTTAAAAGAGTCTTGCATTCATTTGAAAAGAAAATCTAAGATGATGGTGGTAGCAAAATAAAGAAATGGTAGAAACCTAAAAAAGATGATTCGGAAGGATATATGATGTGACCAAATGGAGAATATAATGGGGCAAATCTTGAAAAGTGGTATAACCGAGTGATGAGTACAATGATGAATTGGTCGATATGATTTGCAAGTTATGATTGAATGATGAGAACAATCAGTGGACAAAGTTTGTTTTGGAATGGTTAATGCTGAGACACCTATGAGTAATGACCCAGTGATGGTGGATGAAACTTGTTTTGAAATTTGTTAGTGCTGAAAAATTCATTGAATGATGGTCAAGTGATGATCGATTGATGAAGCTTATTCCAAAGTATTGAGAAACTGAACAAGGAAGAATGTGAGTGGAAAAAAACAATTAAGAGCTACAACTGTTTCGATCTTAGAAGAGCAGTGTAATTGGATCTCTGAAGAATCAAAAAGCTTGATGCCAAGAAGAGCTTGAGAAACTTGAGTACCATACATTGAATAGGAATTATTTGGCTAACATTTGTATAACATGCATTGAAATTCATATGCATTTGCATAGCATACACTACTTTCAGGAAAGTAGAGTGTATAAATTCAAGAAGCAAGGGTGTTCCAACATCCCACATGGAGAAGACAGATATGAAGATATTTTGTAAAATTAAAAAAAAAGCTTGTCAGGTAAGTTCCTAATCCTTGAAATAAGTGTCTTTTGGTATCAGGGTTGATTTATAAGACCTTTGGGCATAATCCCTTGAAATTCCTTCAAACACAACTTTCAACTCCTTTGGACATGATTGTCAAGGAGCATTACTTCCAAAGTCCCCTTTAGAGCATTTTTCCAAAAGTCGTAGTGGCCTCTGTTTAGAGGAGTAATTTACCTTTCTCAAAAGTCGTGGTGCCTCCTGCTGTTAGAGGAGCAATTTACTTTCTCAAAGTCGTGGTGGCCCCGTTTAGATGGAGCAATTTAACTTTTTCAAGTCGTGGTGCCTCTGTTAGGAGGAAGCAATTTATTTTTCAAAGTCGTGGTGCCTCTGTTTAGAGGACAAATTGTTTTCAAAGTCGTGGTGCCTCTGTTTAAAGGGGAGCAATTTATGTTATCCAAGTCGTGAGCCTCTGTTTAGAGGAGCTTTGGTGAAAAAAAAAAACAAAAAAAACACAAAGCACAAAAAAAACAAAAAAATGACAATGTTGAGTGAGTCTTGATTGGGCCTGTCTACGTCTTTGCACAATTTCCTGTTTCACAGAAAATGTGCAAAGAGGGGCAGCTGTAGACACCCAATGAGGTCCTCAGCCCAGATCAATTGGGCCTGGCCCAAATGGGTAAGCCCAATGCAATTTTTACTTTGTATTTTTTTCTTTTTTTTTGTTTCCTTTTCTTTGTATTTTATGTATTTTATTATTTATTTTATTATATGTATATTTTTACTTATTTATTTATTTATTTATTTGTTCAATATTTAATGTATTTTATTTATAAGTTTCTATATTTATTATATATTATAATTTATTTATTATTATTATTATTTTTATTATTTTTTCTTGTAATATTTTTTGATTTATCTTATTGTATTATCTGTTAATAATTCTTGTTCCGTTTATCTGATTTTTTGAATATCTTATATTATTATTATTTTTTTATCTATCCTATCTTTTCTAATTATCTATTATTTTTTTTATTTGATTTTGGAGGGCTGGGATTGAAAGTGGAAGAATCCCACTGTGAAGGGGAATTCAATCAAGAGAGTCCAGATTGGATTCAAAGATTGAATTCCCGTCCAAGGAGGAATTGGGATTGATCAGGAACTCCTGATCAATCCCTATAAAAGGGACCTCTGGAATAGAATGCTAGACAGAAGAAAAACAGTAAGCAAAAGCTACTGATTTAAGGGAAAAGAGGCGTATAGAAGGCTAAGAAAAGGTGTAGAAGGGTTCTGGGAATTAGAAGAAAGTTTTTGAAGATTTTTGGCATTTTTTTTTTAGAAATTTTTGGAAAATTCCAGATTCCAGTGAAGTTTTCGATAAAGTTTGAATTTTTCGGTGAAAAAACCCAGATTTCGACGACAAAACCCAGAATCTGGTGAATCTTCAATCGGAGTTCTTCGACCTTTTAGAGAGAAGGGAGAGGGAAAAGGAAGAAGAGAGAGAGAAGGGAGGAGCGTTATGCCGAAAAATAGAGGGAAGTGCCTTTTATACCCTCTCAAAACGATGTCGTTTTGGCCTTAAGTGACCCAGAGGATCGCGCGTTTTACCGTGACCGACCCGACCCGAGAATCGACCCACTTCCTGACCCGCGCGTGCCAACCCCCCTCTGAGCCAAGTCGAGCTTCCCAAGTCGCCCCCCTAGCCGTTTCTCTTCCTTGAGCCGAGCTGCGATCCGAGCCGCTCCAGGTTATTGTTTTTTGAATTTTTTTTATTTTCATTTATTTGTTTATTTGTTTTTTTTTTTTATTTATTAGATTAGGTTTATTTAATATTCTTTTTATCTTAATTTTATTTTTATTTTTTTTTACTGTTCTTTATTTTTCTATTTTTATTATTCTATTTTCTTTAAATAAAAATCAAAATTTCCAAAAAAAATATTTTTAGGGAAAAGTTGAAAGTATCAATTTTCCTTAAAAATAAATTTTCAAAAATGGGTTTTTGAGGAAAAGTTGAAAGTATCAATTTTCCTTGGAAATCAAAGTTTCAAAAAAAATATTTTTGAGGAAAGTTGAAAGTATCAATTTTTCTTAAAAATAAATTTCCAAAAAAATATTTTTTGGGAAGTTGAAAAGTATCAATTTTTCCTTAAAAATAAATTTTCAAAAAAAGTATTTTTGGGGAAAAGTTGAAAAGTATCAATTTTCCCTACATAAGAACAATCATTCTTTCTTTCCTTTCTATTTTGATTTTGATTTTAATTTTTCTTTAACTAATCTGACGATAGAGCCTCTGCAAGTGAAGCAGTAGTTTTTCTTGCATACTCTTGAGGTGAGGGAATTTTCTCAATTTTTTGCTAAAAGTATTAGAGTCAATTGAGAATAATTTCCAATAATTAATTAATTGGTAAAATTTTAAGGCTTTTTGGATAACACAAATTTTAGCTGGTACCATCTTTTGATGGGCATTGTGAGGGTGCTATAACCTTCCTCACATGTAACCGAACTCTCGAACCCTGTTTTGGTTTGTAGACCTGAACCTATTCTTTTAGGGACCCTTAAACTTAGGTGTTCCTTGAAAGCACAGATTCTTTAGATGGCCAATCGCACCTAGATAAAAAAGATTGGTGGCGACTCCCTTAAGTCAATGTCTAGCGATAGATCCCCGGATCTAGACGTTATGACACTACCAGACAGGTTCTTAATGATGCTCCGACGATGGTGCCCCGACGAAGAAAAATCGGCACCAGCACATGCCCGATCCCAGCATGTGCTGCTGTAACCCTCGGTCCGATCCGATCTTAGACTGGGAATGAACTCTGTATGCTTAGATTGGGAATGAGCTCCGTATGCCTGAGTCAACCCACGAAACGAGCGTGCGGGCACTCAACCTGCCAGAGGGGCGGGATGCACAAGCTGTGGATCGACCGGGTCCCTCTCTGTGTACTGTCGATCATGCTGCTGCAACCCTTGATCTGGTCTAATCTTAGATTAGGAATGAACTCTGTATGCCAAAGCCAATCGACAAAATGAGCGGGCGGGCGGGCGTGCAGGCACTACGCCGACCAGAGAGACAGGATGCGCAAGCCGTGGATCGATAGGGTGGTAGGTGGGTTTAGGCACATCTTCATATCTCTACATGCCAATGCCATTTTTATGGCTTGTAAATTCATATAATGGTCCCTTAAGCCTTCACATGAAGTTTCATGGCTAGACGACTCGTTTTCTATTTTTCATAATTTTTGAAACTTTTTACGGTTTGGGATTTTTGAAAATTTTTTCGAAAAGAGTTTTGGCCCCAAACTTGGTAGACGTGATCCTTGTATTTTTTTTGACATGCACAAAAAAATTCAGCTAAAAACTCAAAGTGTACAAGATTTTGTGACCATTTGAAAAAAGTGTCCCCATTTCAGACACTTTAATGGCTACTAGTAGCAAACTCGTAAAATCTCAAATGCTCTTTAAAGGGGTGTGAGTTCTTGAGGTTTGATGAAAGATAGGCAGCCAATATAAGGGCCAAGTACTAGCACCCATCGCACATTATGTGTGCACACCACCCTCCGGCCCACCCGATCGTCGGAACCCCAATGCCGCAGGTCAGGTTCTCCGACGATGGTGCCCCGACAAAGAAAAATACGGCACCACTACATGCCCGAGCCTAGCATGTGCTGCCGAAACCCTCGGTCCGATCTGATCTTAGACTGGGAATGAACTCTGTATGCTTAGACTGGGAATAAACTCCGTATGCCTAAGTCAACCCACGAAACGAGCGTGCGGGCGCTCAGTCGGCCAGAGGGGCGGGATGCGCAAGCTGGGGATCGATCGGGTCCCCCTCTGCGTGCTGCCGATCCTACTGCCACAACTCTCAGTTGGGTCCGATCTTAGACTGGGAATGAACTCCGTATGCCTAAGCCAACCGACGAAACAAACGGGCGGGCGGGCGGGTGGGCACTACGTCTGCCAGAGAGACGGGATGCGCAAGCCGTGGATCGATAGGGTAATAGGTGGGTTTAGGCACATCTTCATATTTTTGTGTGCCAAAGCAATTTTTATGGCTTGTAAATTCATACAATGGTCCCTTAAGCCTTCACGTGAATTTTAATGGCAAGACGACTCGTTTTCTATTTTTCATGATTTTTGAAAGTTTTTGCGGTTCGGGATTTTTTTAAAATTTTTTCGGATGGATTTTTGGCCCCAAACTTGGTAGACGTGATCCTTGTTTTTTTGTTGGCATGGAGAAAAAAATTCAGCCAAAAAATCGAAGTCTACAATATTTTGTGACCGTTTGAAAAAAGTGTCCCCATTTCAAACACTTTAATAGCTATTGGCAGCAAACCTGTAAAATCTCAAATGCTCTTTAAGGGGGTGTGAGTTCTCGAGGTTTGATAAGTGATAGGGGGTCAATATAAGGGCCAAGTACCAGCACCCATCGCACATCATGTGCGCACACCCTCTCCGGCCCCCCCGATCGCCGGAACCCAATGCCGCCGGTCTGGATCTCCGGCAATGCTCCGACGATGGTGCCCCGACGAAGAAAAATGGGCACCAGACATGCCGAGCCCAGCATGTGCTGCCGTAACCCTCGGTCCGGTCCGATCTTGGACTGGGAATGAACTCCGTATGCTTAGACTGGGAATGAACTCCGTATGCCTAAGTCAACCCACGAAACGAGCGTGCGGGCGCTCAGCCAGCCAGAGGGGGGGATGCACAAGCCGGGGATCGACCGGGTCCCCTCTGCGTGCTGCCAATCCTTGCCGTAACCTCAGTCCGTCGATCTTAGACTGGGAATGAACTCGTATGCCTAAGCCAACCGACGAAACGAGCGGGCGGGCGGGCATGGAGGCACTACGCCGGCCAGAGAGACAGGATGCGCAAGCCGTGGATCGATAGGGTGGTAGGTGGGTTTAGGCACATCTTCATATTTCTACATGCCAATGCCATTTTTATGGCTTGTCAATTCATACAATGGTCCCTTAAGCCTTCACGTGAAGTTTCATGGCTAGACGACTCGTTTTCTATTTTTCACAATTTTTGAAACTTTTTACGGTTTGGGATTTTTGAAAATTTTTTTGGAAGGAGTTTTGGCCCCGAACTTGGTAGACGAGATCCTTGTATTTTTGTTGGCATGCACAAAAAAATTCAGCTAAAAACTCGAAGTGTACAAGATTTTGTGACCATTTGAAAAAAGTGTTCCCATTTCAGACACTTTAATGGCTACTAGCAGCAAACCTGTAAAATCTCAAATGCTCTTTAAGGGGGTGTGAGTTCTCAAAGGTTTGATGAGAGATAGGCAGCCAATATAAGGGCCAAGTACCAGCACCCATCGCACATCATGTGCGCACACCACCCTCCGGCCCACCCGATCGTCGGAACCCCAATGCCGCCGGTCAGGTTCTCCGACGATGGTGCCCCGACAAAGAAAAATACGGCACCACTACATGCCCGAGCCTAGCATGTGCTGCCGAAACCCTCGGTCCGATCTGATCTTAGACTGGGAATGAACTCTGTATGCTTAGACTGGGAATAAACTCCGTATGCCTAAGTCAACCCACGAAACGAGCGTGCGGGCGCTCAGTCGACCAGAGGGGTGGGATGCGCAAGCTGGGGATCGACCGGGTCCCCCTCTGCATGCTGTCGATCCTGCTGCCACAACCCTCGATCAGGTCTGATCTTAGACTGGGAATGAACTCCATATGCCTAAGCCAACCGACGAAACGAACGGGCGAGCGAGTGGGTGGGCACTACGTCGGCCAGAGAGACGCGATGTGCAAGCCGTGAATCGATAGGGTGGTAGGTGGGTTTAGGAACATCTTCATATTTTTGTGTGCCAAAGTAATTTTTATGGCTTGTAAATTCATACAATGGTCCCTTAAGCCTTCACGTGAATTTTCATGGCAAGACGACTCGTTTTCTATTTTTCATGATTTTCGAAAGTTTTTACGATTCGGGATTTTTAAAAATTTTTTCGGATGGATTTTTGGCCCTAAACTTGGTAGACATGATCCTTGTTTTTTTGTTGGCATGCAAAAAAAAATTCAGCCAAAAACTCGAAGTCTACAATATTTTGTGACCGTTTGAAAAAAGTGTCCCCATTTCAGACACTTTAATAGCTATTGGCAGCAAACCTATAAAATCTCAAATGCTCTTTAAGGGGGTGTGAGTTCTTGAGGTTTGATAAGTGATAGGGGGCCAATATAAGGGCAAAATACCAGCACCCATCACACATCATGTGCGCACACCCCTCCCGGCCCCCCCGATCGTCGGAACCCCAATGCCGCCGGTCAGGTTCTCCGGCAATGCTCCAACGATGGTGCCCCGACGAAGAAAAATGCGGCACCAGGACATGCCCGAGCCCAGCATGTGCTGTCATAACCCTCAGTCTGGTCTGATCTTGGACTGGGAATGAACTCCGTATGCTTAGACTGGGAATGGACTCTGTATGCCTAAGTCAACCCACGAAATGAGCGTGCGGGCGGTCAGCCGGCCAGAGGGGTGGGATGCGCAAGCCGGGATCGGTAGGGTCCCCCTCTATGTGCTCCCGATCCTACTACCACAACCCTCAGTCTGGTCCGATCTTGGACTAGGAATGAACTCCGTATGCCTAAACCAACCGATCAAATGAGCGGGCGGGCACTACACCGGCCAGAGAGATGGGATGCGCAAGCCATGGATCGATAGGGTGGTAGGTGGGATTAGGCACATCTTCATATTTCTGCATGCCAATGCCATTTTTATGGCTTGTAAATTCATACAATGGTCCCTTAAGCCTTCACGTGAAGTTTCATGGCAAAACGACTCGTTTCTATTTTTCACGATTTTTGAAACTTTTTGAGGTTCGGGAATATTTAAAATTTTTTACGAAGGCGTTTTGGCCCCAAACTGGGTAGACGTGATCCTTGTATTTTTTTTGGCATGCACAAAAAAATTCAGCTAAAAACTTTAAGTGTACAAGATTTTGTGGCCATTTGAAAAAAAGTATCCCCATTTCAAACACTTTAATGGCTACTGCAGCAAACCTGTAAAATCTCAAATGCTCTTTAAGGGGGTATGAGTTCTCAAGGTTTGATGAGGGATAGGGGCCAATATAAGGGCCAAGTACCAGCACCCATCACACATCATGTGCGCACACCCCCGGCCCCCCGATCGCCGGAACCCCAATCCGCGGTCAGGTTCTCCGACGATGCTCCGACGATGGTGCCCCGATGAAGAAAAATGCACACCAGCACATGCCCGAGCCCAGCATGTGCTGCTGTAACCCTCGGTCTGATCGATCTTAGACTGGGAATGAACTCGTATGCTTAGACTGGGAATGAACTATGTATGCCTAAGTCAACCTACGAAACGGCGTGTGGCGCTCAGCCGGCCAGAGGGGCGGGATGCGTAAGCCGGGGATTGATCGGGTCCCCCTTTGTGTGCTGCCAATCCTGCTGCTGTAACCCTCAGTTCAGTTCGATCTTAGACTGGGAATGAACTCCGTATGCCAAAGCCAACCGACGAAACAAGCGGGCGGGCGTACGGGCGGGCACTACGCTGGCCGAGACATGGGATGCGCAAGCCGTGGATCGATAGGGTGGTAGGTAGGTTTATACACATCTTCACATTTCCACATGCCAATGCCAATTTTATGGCCTGTAAATTCATACAATGGTCCCTTAAGCGTTCACGTGAAGTTTCATGGCAAGACGACTCGTTTTCTATTTTTTCATGATTTTGGAAAGTTTTTGCGGTTCGGAATTTTTAAAATTTTTTCGGAAGCACTTTTGGCCCCAAAACTGGTAGACGTTATCCTTGTATTTTTTTTGGCATGCACAAAAAAAATTCAGCTAAAACCAAAGTGTACAAGATTTTGTAACCATTTGAAAAAAGTGTCCCCATTTCAGACACTTTAAAAGGCTACTGGCAGCAAAACCTGTAAAATCTCAAATGCTCTTTAAGGGTGTGTGAGTTCTCGAGGTTTGATGAGGGATAGGGGGCCAATATAAGATCCAAGTACCAGCACCCATCGCACATCATGTGCGCACAACCCCCCGGCCCCCCGATCGCCGGAACCCCAATGCCGCCGGTCAGGTTCTCCGGCGATGCTCCGCGATGGTGCCCCGGTGAAGAAAAATGCGGCACCAGCAACACTCGGCCCGTCCGATCTTAGACTGGGAATGAACTCCATATGCTTAGACTGGGAATGAACTCCGTATGCCTAAGTCAACCCACGAAAACGAGCATGCGTGCGCTCAGCCGGCCAGAGGGGGGATGGCAAGCCAGGGATGGTCGAGTCCCCCGCTGCATGCCACCGATCTTACTACCGCAACCCTTGGTCTGGTTTGATCTTAGACTAGGAATGAACTTCGTATGCCTAAGCAAACCGACAAAAACAGCGGGCGGGAACTACGCCGGCCAGAGAGACGGGATTCGCAAGCCATGGATCGATAGGGTGGTAGGTGGTTTAGGGACATCTTCAATATTTTTGCATGCCAATGCCATTTTTATGGCTTGTAAATTAAAACAATGATCCCTTAAGCTTCATGTGAAGTTTTCATGGCAAGATGACTCGTTTTCTATTTTTCATGAATTTTTGAAACTTTTTGAGGTTCGGGATTTTTAAAATTTTTCAGAAGGTTTTTTGGCCCCAAATTTGGCAGACGTGATCCTTTTATTTTTTTGGCATGCACAAAAAAATTCAGCTAAAAACTCAAAGTGTACAAGATTTGTGACCATTTGAAAAAAGTGTCCCCATTTTAGACACTTTAATTGCTACTTGGCAAGCAAACCTGTAAAATCTCAAATGCTTCTTTAAGGGGGTGTGAGTTCTCGAGGTTTGATGAGGGATAGGGGGGCCAATATAAGGGCCAAAGTACCAGCACCCATCGCACATCATGTGCGCACACCCCCCTAGCCCCCCCGATCGTCGAACCCTAATGCCGTCGGTCAGGTTCTCTGGCGATGCTCGGTGATGGTGCCCGGTAAAGAAAAATACAGCACCAGCACAAGCCCGAGCCCAGCATGTGCTGCCGCAACCCTCGGTCTGGTCTGATCATAGACTGGGAATGAACTCCATATGGTTAGACTAGGAATGAACTCCGTATGCCTAAGTCAACCCACGGAACGAGCTTGCGGGCGCTCAGTCAGCCAGACGGGCGAGATGCGCAAGTTAGGGATCGGCCGGGTCCCCCTCTGTGTGCTACCGATCCTATGCCGCAACCCTCAGTCTCGTCTGATCTTAGACTGGGAATTAACTCCGTATGCCTAAGCCAACCAACGAAAAGAGCGGACGGGCAGACGGGCGGGCGGGCACTACATCGGCCAGAGAGACGGGATGCCCAAGCCATGGATCGATAGGGTGGTAGGTGGGTTTAGGCACATCTTCATATTTTTGCATGCCAATGCCATTTTTTATGACTTGTAAATTCATACAATGGTCCATTAAGCCTTCACGTGAAGTTTCATGGCAAGACGACTCCTTTTCTATTTTTCATGATTTTTGAAACTTTTTGGTTCAAATTTTTTAAAATTTTTTCGGAAGGATTTCTGGCCCCAAACTTGGTAGACATGATCCTTGTTTTTGTTGGCGTGCACAAAAAAGTTCAGCCAAAAACTCAAAGTGTACAAGA
Source organism: Durio zibethinus (assembly GCF_002303985.1). Next base: position 6,103,012 of record NW_019167971.1, on the reverse strand, counting down.
TTTTGTGACCATTTGAAAAAAGTGTCCCCATTTCAGACACTTTAATGCTTATTGGCAGCAAACCTGTAAAATCTCAAATGCTTTTTAAGGGGTGTGAGTTCTCGAGGTTTGATGAGGGATAGGGGGCCAATATAAGGGCCATGTACCAGCACCCATCGCACATCATGTGCGCACACCCCTGGCCCCCCCGATCGCTGGAACCCCAATGCTGCCGGTCAGGTTCTCCGACGATGCTCCGACGATGGTGCCTCAGCGAAAAAAATGCCGCACCAGCACATGCCCAGGCCCAGTATGTGCTGCCGAAACCCTCGATCTGATCTGATCTTGGACTGGGAATGAACTCCATATGCTTAGAATGGGAATGAACTCTGTATCCCTAAGTCAACCCACAAAACGAGCATGCGGGCGCTCAGCCAGCCAGAGGGGTGGGATGCGCAAGCCGAAAATTGGCCGGGTCCCCTTCCATCACACATCATGTGAGCACACCCCCTAGCCCCTCGATCGCCAGAACCCTAATGTCATCGGTCAGGTTCTCCGGTGATGCTCCAACGATGGTGCCTCGATGAAGAAAAATGTGGCACCAGCGTATGCCCGGGCCCAGCATGTGTGTCGTAACCCTCAGTCCGATCCGATCTTAGACTGGGAATGAACTCCGCATGCTTAGACTGGGAATGAATTCTGTATGCCTAAGTCAACCCATGAAACGAGCGTGCGGGCTCTCAGCCAGCCAGAGGGGCGGGATGCGCAAGCCGGGATCGACCGGGTCCCCCTCTGCGTGCTGCCAATCCTACTGCTGCAACCCTCAGTCTGATCTGATCTTAGACTGGGAATGAACTCCATATGCCTAAGCCAACGACAAAATAAGCAGGCGGGCGGGCGGCGGGCACTACGTCGGCCAGAGAGACGGGATGCGCAAGTCGTGGATCGATAGGGTGGTAGGTGGGTTTAGGCACATCTTTATATTTCTGTGTGCCAATGCCATTTTCATGGCATGTAAATTCATACAATGGTCCCTTCAGCCTTCACGTGAAGTTTCATGGCAAGATGACTCGTTTTCTATTTTTCACGATTTTTGAAACTTTTTGTGGTTCGGGATTTTTTAAAATTTTTTCAGAAGGAGTTTTGGCCCAAATTTGGTAGACACGATCCTTGAATTTTTCTTGGCATGCACAAAAAAATTCAGCTAAAAACTCGAAGTGTACAAGATTTTGTGACCATTTGAAAAAATGTCCCCATTTTAGACACTTTAATGGCTACTGGAGCAAACCTGTAAAATCTCAAACGCTCCTTAAGGGGTGTGAGTTCTAGAGGTTTGATGAGGGATAGGGGGCCAATATAAGGGCCAAGTACCAGCACCCATCACACATCATGTGCGCACACCCCCCTAGCCCCTCCGATCGTTGAAACCCTAATGTCGTCGGTCAGGTTCTCTGACGATGCTCCGGTGATGGTGCCCCGACAAAGAAGAAAATGTGGCACCAGCACATGCCCGGGCCCAGCATGTGCTGCGTAACCCTCAGTTCGTCGGATTCTTAGATGCTGGGAATGAACTCCGTATGCCTAAGTCAAACCATAAACGAGCGTGCGGGCGCTCAGCCAACCAGAGGGTGGGATGCGCAAGCCGGGGCTCGGCCGGGTCCCCCTCTGCATGCTGTCGATCCTATTCCTACAACCCTCAATCTGGTCTAATCTTAGACTGGTAATGAACTCCATGTGCCTAAGCCAACCGACGAAATAAGTAGACGGGCGGGCGGGCGGCACTATGCCAGCCAGAGAGACGGATGCGCAAGCCGTGGATCGATAGGGTGGTAGGTGGGTTTAGGCACATCTCCATATTTCTACCTGCCAATGCCATTTTAATGGCTTGCAAATTCATACCATGGTCCCTTAAGCCTTCACGTGAAGTTTCATGGCAAGATGACTCGTTTTCTGTTTTTCACGATTTTTAAAACTTTTACCCGTTCGAGATTTTTTAAAATTTTTCGGAAGGTGTTTTGGCCCCAAACTTGGTAGACGTGATCCTTGTATTTTTTTTGGCATGCACAAAAAATTTAGCTAAAAACTCGAAGTGTACAAGATTTTGTGACCATTTGAAAAAGTGTCCCCATTTCAGACACTTTAAAGGCTACTGGTAGCAAACCTGTAAAATCTCAAATGCTCTTTAAGGGGGTGTGAGTTCTGGAGGTTTGATGAGAGATAGGGGGCCAATATAAGAGCCAAGTAGTACCACCATCGCACATCATGTGCGGACACCCCCCGGCCCCCCCGATCGTCGGAACCTTAATGTCGCCGGTCAAGTTCTCCGGCGATGGTGCCCCATCGAAGAAAAATGCGGCACCAGCACATGCTCAAGCCCAGCATGTGCTGTCGCAACCCTCGGTCTGATTCGATCTTAGACTGGGAATGAACTCCGTATGCTTAGACTGGGAATGAACTCCGTATGCTAAGTTAACCCACTGAAACGAGCATGCGGCGCTCAGTTGGCCAGAGAGCGGGATGTGCAAGCTGGGGATCGGTTGGTGCCCCCTCCGCATGCTGCTATGCTACTGCTGCAACCTATGGTCCGGTCTGATCTTAGACTAGGAATGAACTCCGTATGCCTAAGCCAACCGACGAAAATGAGCGGGCGGGCGGGCGGGCGGGGCACTACGACGGTCGGAGAGACAGGACGCGCAAGTCGTGGATCGAAGGGTGGTAGGTGGCTTTAGGCACATCTTCACATTTCTGCATGCCAATGCCATTTTTATGGCTTGTAAATTCATACATGGTCCTTAAGCCTTTACGTGAAGTTTCATGGCAAGACGACTCGTTTTCTATTTTTGACGATTTTTGAAACTTTTACGATTCGGGATTTTTCTAATTTTTTCAGAAGGGGATTTGGACCCAAACTCGATAGACATGATCCCTGTCTTTTTGTTGGCATGCAAAAAAAATTCATCTTCAAACTCAAAGTGTGCAAGATTTTGTGACCATTTGAAAAAACTGTCCCATTTCAGACACTTTAATGGCTACTGGCAGCAAACCTGTAAAATCTCAAATGCTCTTGAAGGGGGTGTGAGTTCTCCAGGTTTGATGAGGGATAGGGGGCCAATATAAGGGCTAAGTACCAGCACCCATCGCACATCATGTGCGCACACCCCACCGCCCCCTCGATGTCGGATCCCCAATGTCGCCGGTCAGGTTCTTCGACGATGGTGCCCCGGTGAAGAAAAATGCGACACCAGCACATGCCCCGAGCCCAGCATGTACTGCTACAACCTTCGATTCGATCCGATCTAAACTGGGAATGACCTCCATATGCTTAGATTGGCAATGAACTCCGTATGCCTAAGTCAACCACAAAACGAGCGTGCGGGCGCTCAGCCGGTTAGAGGGGGGGATGCGCAAGCTAGGGATCGGCCAAGTCCCTTTCTGCGTGCTGTCGATCCTGCTATCGTAACCCTCAGTCCGGTTCAATCTTAGACCGGGAATGAACTCCGTATGCCTAAGCCAAACTTGGTAGACGTGATCCTTGTATTTTTGTTGGCATGCACAAAACAATTCAACTAAAAACTCGAAGTGTACAAGGTTTTGTGACCATTTGAAAAAAGTGTCCCCATTTCAGACACTTTAATGGCTACTGGCAGCAAACCTGTAAATCTCAAATGCTCTTAAGGGGGTGTGAGTTCTCGAGGTTTGAAGAGGGATAGGGGGGCCAATATAAGGGCCAAATACCAGGACCCATCGCACATCATGTACGCATACCCTCCTCGGGCCCCCAGATCGTCGGAACCCTAATGCCGTTGGTCAGGTTCTCAGGTGATGGTGCCCCAGTGAAGAAAAATACGACATCCAGTACATGCCCGAGCCTAGCATGTGTTGCCGCAACCTCGGTCCGGTTCGATCTTAGACTGGGAATGAACTCCGTATGCTTAGACTGGGAATGAACTTCGTAAGCCTAAGTCAACCCATAAAATGTGCGTGCAGGCGCTCACCGGCTAGAGGGGCGGGATGCGCAAGCCAGGGATAGCTCGGGTCTACCTCTACGTGCTGCCGATCCTACTACCGCAACCCTCGATCCTGTCTGATCTTAGACTGGGAATGAACTCTGTATGCCTAAGCCAACCGACGAAACGAGTAGGCGGGCGGCGGGTACTACATCGGCAAGAAAGACGGGATGCGCAAGCCATGGATCGATAGAGTGATAGGTGTGTTTAGGCACATCTTCATATTTCTGCATGCCAATGCCATTTTATGGCTTGTAAATTCATACAATGGTCCCTTAAGCCTTCACGTGAAGTTTCATGGCAAGACGGCTCGTTTTCTATTTTTCATGATTTTAAAACTTTTTACGGTTCGGGATTTTTTTTAATTTTTTTGGAAAGATTTTTTGGCCCCAAACTTGGTAGATGTGATCCTTGTATTTTTTTGGCATGCACAAAAAAAATTAAGCTAAAAAGTCGAAGTGTACAAGATTTTGTGACCATTTGAAAAAAGTGTCTCCATTTCAGACGCTTTAATGGCTACTGGCAGCAAACTTGTAAAATCTCAAATGTTCTTTAAGGGGGTGTGAGTTCTCGAGGTTTGATAAGGGATAGGGGCCAATATAAGGGCCCATCGCACATCATGTGCGTACACCCCCAGCCCCCCCGATCGTTTAAACCCTAATGCCGCCGGTCAGGTTCTCCGGGGATGCTCCGACGACGGTGACCCGATGAAGAAAAATGTGACACCTGCAAATGCTTGAGCCTAGCATGTGCTGCCACAACCCTCAATCTGGTCCGATATTAGACTGGGAATTAACTCCGTATGCTTAGACTGAGAATGAACTCCGTATGCCTAATTCAACCCATGAAACGAGCGTGCGGGCGCTCAACCGGCCAGAGGGGCGGGATGCGTAAGCCGGGGATTGGTCGGATCCCCCTCTGCGTGCTGTTGATCTTGCTGCCATAACCCTCAATCTGGTCTGATCTTCGACTGGGAGTGAACTTCGTATGCCTAAGCCGACCGACGAAACGAGCGGGCGAGTAGGGGGCGGGCACTACGTCGGCCAGAGAGACGGGATGCGCAAGCCGTGGATTGATAGGGTGGTAGGTGGGTTTAGGCACATCTTCATATTTCAATGTGCCAATGCCATTTTTGTGGCTTTTAAATTCATACAATGGTCCCTTAAGCCTTCACGTGAAGTTTCATGGCAAGACGACTCATTTTCTATTTTTCACGACCTTTGAAACTTTTTACGGTTCGTGATTTTTTAAAATTTTTTCGGAAGGCATTTTGGCCCAAACTTGGTAGACGTGATCCTTGTATTTTTTTTTGGCATGCACAAAAAAATTCAGCTAAAAACTCGAAGTGTACAAGATTTTGTGACCATTTGAAAAAAGTGTTCCCATTTCAGACACTTCGAAGGCTACTGGCAGCAAACCTGTAAAATCTCAAATGCTCTTTAAGGGGTGTGAGTTCTCAAGGTTTGATGAGGGATAGGGGGCCAATATAAGGGCCAAGTACCAGCACCCATTGCACATCATGTGCGCACACCCCCCAGCCCCCCGATCGCCGAAACCCATTGCGTGGTCTGGTTCTCCGACAATGCTCCGACAATGGTGCCCCGACAAAGAAATATGCAGCACCAGCACATGCCCGAGCCCAGCATCTGCTGCCACAACCCTCGGTCCTGGTCCAATCTTAGACTGGGAATGACTTCGTATGCCTAAGCCAACTGATGAAAAGATACGGACGGCGGCACTAACGCCGACCAGAGAGACGGGATGCGCAAGCCGTGGTCGATAGGTGGTAGGAGGGTTTAGGCACATCTCATATTACTGCATGCCAATGCCATTTTGTATGGCTTGTAAATTTGCATACCAATGTTCCCTTAAGCCCTTCACGTGAAATTTCAAGGCAAGACAACTCGTTTTCCTATTTTTCACGACTTTTGAAACTTTTGGCAGTTCGGAATTTTTTAAAATTTTTTTGACAATGAGTGTTGCCCCAAACTGGTAGATTAGGATCCTTTTATTTTTGTTGCATGCACAAAAAATTCAGCAAAATCTCGAAGCGAACAAGATTTTGTGACCATTGAAAAAAATGTCCCATTTCAGACACTTTAATGGCTATTGGCAGCAAACCTGTAAAATCTCAAATGCTCTTTAAGGGGGTGTGAGTTCTCGGAGGTTTGATGAGGGATAGCGGGCCAATATAAGGGCCAAGTACCAGCACCCATCGCACATCATGTGCGCACACCCCCTGGCCCCCCGATCGCCGGAACCTAATGCTGCCAATCAGGTTCTTCGACGATGCTCCGGCGATGGTGCCCCCGGTGAAGAAAATATGGCACCAGCACGTGCCCGAGCCCAGCATGTGCTGCACAACCCTCGTCCAGTCCGATCTTAGACTGGGAATGAACTCCATATGCTTAGACTGGGAATGAACTCCGTATGCTTAAGTCAACCCACGAAACGAGTGTGCGGGCGTTCAGTTGGCCAGAGGGGGCGGGAATGCGCAAGCCGGGGATTGACCGGGTCCCCCTCTGCGTGCTGTCGATCCTACTGCCACAACCCTCAGTCTGATCCCATCTTAGGCTGGGAATGAACTCCGTATGCCTAAGCCAATCGATGAAACGAGCAGACGGGCGACGGACGGGTGGGCATTATATCGGCTAGAGAGACGGCATGCACAAGCCTGGATCGATAGAGTGGTAGGTGGGTTTAGGCACATCTTCATATTTCTGTGTGCCAATGCGATTTTATGGCTTGTAAAATCATACAATGGTCCCTTAAGCCTCATGTGAAGTTTCATGGCAAGACAACTCGTTTCTATTGCTCACGATTTTGAAACTTTTTATGGTTCAGGATTTTTTAAAATTTTTTTGGAAGGAGTTTTGGTCCCAAACTTGGTAGACGTGATCTTGTATTTTTTTTGGTATGCACAAAAAAATTCAGCTGAAAACTCGAAGTGTACAAGATTTTGTGACAATTTGAAAAAAGTATCCCCATTTCAGACAGTTTAATGGCTACTGGCAGCAAACCTGTAAAATCTCAAAAGCTCTTTAAGGGGGTGTGAGTTTTTGAGGTTTGAAGAGGGATAGGGGGCCAATATAAGGGCCAAGTACCAGCACCCATCGCATATCATGTGCGCACCACCCCCCCGATCGTCGGAACCCCAATGCCGCCGGTCAGGTTCTCTGGTGATGGTGCCCCAGCAAAGAAAAATGCGGCACAGCACATGCCCGAGCCCAGCATGTGCTGCCGCAACCCTCGGTTCAGTTTGATCTTAGACTGGGAATGAACTCCATACTCTTAGATTGGGAATGAACTCTGTAAGCCTAAGTCAACCCCGCAGAACGAGCGTGGGGGCGCTCAGCTGACAGAGGGGCGGGATGCGTAAGACGGGGATCAACCGGGTCCCCTCTATGTGTTGCCGATCCTGCTATCGCAACCCTCGGTCTGATCTGATCTTAGACTGGGAATGAACTCCGTATACCTAAGCCAACCGACGAAATGAGTGGGCGGGCGGGCGGGCACTACGCCGGCCAGAGAGACGGGATCGCAAGCCATGGATGATAGGGTGGTAGGTGGGTTAGGCACATCTTCATATTTCTGCCTGCCAGTGCCATTTTTATGGCTTGTAATTCATAACAATGGTCCCTTAAGCCTTCACGTGAAGTTTCATGGCAAGATGACTCATTTTCTGTTTTCACGATTTTCAAAACTTTCTACGGTTTGGGATTTTTTAAAATTCTTCGAAGGATTTTGGCCCTAATCTTGGTAGACGTGATCCTTGAATTTTGTTGGCATGCACAAAAAAATTCCGCAAAAACTCGAAGTGTACAAGATTTTGTGACCATTCGAAAAAGGTGTCCCATTTCAGACACTTTAATGGCTACTGGCAGCAAAACCTGAAAAATCTCAAATGCTCTTTAAGGGGGTGTGTGTTCTCAAGGTTTGATGAGGGGATAGGGGGCCAATATAAGGGACAAGTATCAGCACCCATCACACATCATGTGCGCACACACCCCCCCGGCCCCCCAATCGTTGGAACCCCAATGCCGTCGGTCAGGTTTTTCCCGATGATGCTTCCAGCTCTAGCGATGGTGCCCCGACGAAGAAAAATGTGGCACCAGCACATTCCCGACCCCAGGATGTGCTGCGTAACCCTCGATTCGGTCCGATCTTAGACTGGGAATGAACTTCGTATGCTTAGACTGGGAATGAACTCTGTACGCCTAAGTCAACCCCACGAAACGAGCGTGCGGGCGCTCAGCCGGCCAGTGGGCGAGATGTGCAAGCCGGGGATCGACTGGGTCCCCCTCAGTGTGCTACCGATCCTGCTACCGGCAACCCTCAGTCTGATCCCATCTTAGACTGGGATGAACTCCATATGCCTAAGCCAACCGACAAACGAGCAGGCGGGCGAAACGGGCGGGCACTATGTCGGCCAGAGAGACGGGAGGCGCAAGTCGTGGATCGATAGGGTGGTAGGTGGGTTAGGCACATCTTAATAATTTCTACGTGCCAATGCCATTTTATGGCTTGAAAATTCATACAATGGTCCCTTAAGCCTTCAGGTGAAGTTCATGGCAAGACGACTCGTTTCCATTTTTCATGATTTCGAAAACTTTTGTGGTTTGGGATTTTTAAAATTTTTCGGATGGAGTTTTGGCACCAAACTTGGTAGACATGATCCTTGTATTTTTGTTGGCATGCAAAAAAAAAGTCAGCTAAAAACTCGTAGTGTATAAGATTTTGTGAGCATTTCAAAAAAGTGATCACCATTTCAGACACTTTAATGGCTACTGGCAGCAAACTTGTAAATCTCAAATGCTATTTAAGGGGGTGTGAGTTCTTGAGGTTTGATGAGGGATAGGGGGCAATTATAAGGCCAAGTACCAGCACCCATCGCACATCATGTGCGCACACCCCCCGGGCCCCCCGATCGTCAGAACCTCAATGCCATCGGTCAGGTTCTCCGGCGATGCTCCCGATGATGGTGCCCGACGAAGAAAATGCGGCACCAGCACATGACCGAGCCCAGCATGTGCTGCCGCATCCCTCAGTCCGGTCCGATCTTAGACTGGGAATGAACTTCGTATGCTTAGACTGGGAACGAACTCCATATGCCTAAGCCAACCGACGAAACGAGCGGGTAGGTGGCGACGGGCACTACGTCGACCAGAGAGACGGATGCGCAAGCCGTGGATCGATAGGGTGGTAGTGGGTTTAGGCACATCTTCATGTTTCTGCATGCCAATGCCATTTTTATGGCTTGTAAATTCATACAATGTTCCGTTAAGCCTTCACGTGAAATTTCAAGGTAAGACACTCGTTTTCTATTTTTCACGATTTTTGAAAACTTTTTGCAGTTCAGAATTTTTTAAAATTTTTTCGAAAGGAGTATTGGCCCGAACTTGGTAGATAGGATCCTCTTATTTTTGTTGGCATGCACAAAAAAATTCAGCAAAAATCTCGAAGTGAACAAGATTTTGTGACCATTTGAAAAAATGTCCCCATTTCAGACACTTTAATGGCTATTGGCAGCAAACCTGTAAATCTCAAATGCTCTTTAAGGGGTGTGAGTTCTCGAGGTTTGATGAGGGATAGGGGGCCAATATAAGGGCCAAGTACCAGCACCCATTGCACATCATGTGCGCACACCCCCCGGCCCCCCCGATCCCTGAAACCCCAATGCCGTCGGTCTGGTTCTCCGACGATGCTCCGGCGATGGTGCCCCGACAAAGAAAAATGCGGCACAGCACATGCCCGAGCCCAGCATGTGCTGCCACAACCCTTGGTCTGGTCCAATCTTAGACTGGGAATGAACTCCGTATGCCTAAGGCAACCGATAAAAAGAGCGGGCGGGCGGGCACTACGCCGACCAGAGAGACGGGATGCGCAAGCCGTGGATCGATAGAGTGGTAGGAGGGTTTAGGCACATCTTCATATTACTGCATTCCAATGCCATTTTTATGGCTTGTAAATTCATACAATGTTCCCTTAAGCCTTCACGTGAAATTTCAAGGCAAGACAACTCGTTTTCTATTTTTCACGATTTTTGAAAGTTTTTGTAGTTCGAAATTTTTTAAAATTTTTTCAAAAGGATTATTGGCCCCAAACTTGGTAGATAGGATCCTTTTATTTTTGTTGGCATGCACAAAAAAATTCAGCAAAAATCTCAAAGGGAACAAGATTTTGTGACCATTTGAAAAAGATGTCCCCATTTCAGACACTTTAATGGCTATTGACAGCAAACCTGTAAAATCTCAAATGCTCTTTAAGGGGGTGTGAGTTTTCGAAGTTTGATGAGGGATAGCGGGCCAATATAAGGGCCAAGTACCAGCACCCATCGCACATCATGTGCGCACACCCCCCGGCCCCCCGATCGTCGGAATCCCAATGCTGCCAGTCAGGTTCTTCGGTGATGCTCCGGCGATGGTGCCCCGGTGAAGAAAAATATGGCACCAGCACATGGCCGAGCCCAGCATGTGCTGCCGCAACCCTCGGTCTGGTCCGATCTTAGACAGGGAATGAACTCCATATGCTTAGACTGGGAATGAACTCCGTATGCTTAAGTCAACCCACGAAACGAGCGTGCGGGCGTTCAGCCGGCCAGAGGGGCAGGATGCGCAAGCCGGGGATTGACCGGGTCCCCCTCTGCGTGCTGTCGATCCTACTACCACAACCCTCAGTCTGATCCCATCTTAGGCTGGGTATGAACTCCGTATGCCTAAGCCAATCGACGAAACGAGCAGGCGGGCAGACAGACGGGTGGGCATTACGTCGGCTAGAGAGACGGCATGCACAAGCCTGGATCGATAGAGTGGTAGGTGGGTTTAGGCAAATCGTTCATATTTCTGTGTGCGCATATGCAATTTTTTATGGCTTGTAAAATCAATACAATGGTGCCCTTAAGCTTCATGTGAAGTTTCATGGCAAGACGACTCGTTTTCTATTTCTCACGATTTTTGAAACTTTTTTAATGGTGCGGGATTTTTTAATAATTTTTTTTGAAAGGAGTTTTTGGTCCCAAACTTGGTAAAACGTGAATCCTTGTATTTTTTTTGGCACGCACAAAAAAATTTCAAGCTAAAAACTCGAAAGTTGTAAAGATGTTTGTGACAATTGCCAAAAGTATCCCATTTCAGACAGTTTTAATGGCTATAGCAGCAAACCTGTAAAATCTCAAAAGCTCTTTAGGGGGTGTGAGTTTTTGAGGTTTGAAGAGGGATACGGGGCCACACTATAAAGGGCCAAGGTAGCCAGCACCATTCGCACATCATTGTGCGGCACACCCCCGATCGTCGGAACCCCAATGCTGCTAGTCAGGTTCTCCGGTGATGGTACCTCGGCAAAGAAAAAATACGGCACCAGCACATGGCCCGAGCCTAGCATGTGCTGCCGAACCTCGTATCCGGTTCGATCTTAGACTGGGAATGAACCTCCGTACGGCTTAGACTGGGAATGACCTCTGTAAGCTAAGTAACCCGCAAAATGAGGCGTGCGGCGCTCAGCTGACCAGAGGGGCGGGATAACGCAAGAAGGGGATCGTGCCGAGTCCCCCTCTATGGTGTTTGCCGATCTGCTGCGTAACCCTCGGTCTGATCTAATCCTTAGACTGGGAATGAACTCTGTATACCTCAGCAAACCGGACGAAATGAATGGGCGGGCGGGACAGAGCACTACGCCGACGCAGAGAGACGGGATAAACGCAAGCCGTGGATCGATATGGGTGTAGGTGGGTTTAGGCACATCTTCCATATTTCTGCCTACCAATGCCATTTTATGGCTTGTAAATTCATTACAATGGTCCCTTAAGCTTCACGTGAAGTTTCATGGCAAGATGACTCATTTTCTGTTTTTCACGATTTTCAAAACTTTTTACGGTTCGGGATTTTTTAAAATTTTTTTGGAAGGAGTTTTGGCCCTAAACTTGGTAGACGTGATCCTTGAATTTTTTTTGGCTTGCACAAAAACATTCAGCAAAAAACTCGAAGTGTACAAGATTTTGTGACCATTCGAAAAAGGTGTCCCCATTTCAGACACTTTAATGGCTACTGGCAGCAAACCTGAAAAATCTCAAATGCTCTTTAAGGGGGTGTGTGTTCTCAAGGTTTGATGAGGGATAGGGGGCCAATATAAGGGCCAAGTACTAGCACCCATCACACATCATGTGCGCACACACCCCCCCGGCCCCCCAATCGCTGGAACCCCAATGCCGTCGGTTAGGTTTTCCGATGATGCTCCAGCGATGCTCTAGCGATGGTACCCCAACGAAGAAAAATGCGGCACCAGCACATGCCCGACCCCAGGATGTGTTGCCGTAACCCTCGGTTTGGTCTGATCTTAGACTGGGAATGAAATTCATATGCTTAGACTGGGCATGAACTCTATATGCCTAAGTCAACCCACGAAACGAGCGTGCGGGCGCTCAGCCGGCCAGTGGGGCGGGATGTGCAAGCCGGGGATCGACTGGTTCCCCTTCAGTGTGCTGCCAATCCTGCTACCGCAACCCTCAGTCCGATCCCATCTTAGACTGGGAATGAACTCCATATGCCTAAGCCAATCGACAAAACAGCAGGCGGGCGAGCGGGCGGGCACTATGCCGGCCAGAGAGATGGGAGGCGCAAGTCGTGGATCGATAGGGTGGTAGGTGGGTTTAGGCACATCTTCATATTTCTACATGCCAATGCCATTTTTATGGCTTGAAAATTCATACAATGGTCCCTTAAGCCTTCAGGTGAAGTTTCATGGCAAGACGACTCGTTTTCCATTTTTCATGATTTTCGAAACTTCTTGTGGTTTGGGATTTTTTAAAATTTTTTCGGATGGGTTTTTGGCCCCAAACTTGGTAGACATGATCCTTGTATTTTTGTTGGCATGCAAAAAAAATTCAGCTAAAAACTCGAAGTGTATAAGATTTTGTGAGCATTTGAAAAAAGTGTCGCCATTCCAGACACTTTAATGGCTACTGGCAGCAAACCTGTAAAATCTCAAATGCTCTTTAAGGGGGTGTGAGTTCTCGAGGTTTGATGAGGGATAGGGGGCCAATATAAGGGCCAAGTACCAGCACCCATCGCACATCATGTGCGCACACCCCCCCGGCCCCCCCGATCGCCGGAACCTCAATGCCGCCGGTCAGGTTCTCCGACGATGCTCCGATGATGGTGCCCCGGCGAAGAAAAATGCGGCACCAGCACATGACCGAGCCTAGCATGTGCTGTCGCATCCCTCGGTCTGGTCCGATCTTAGACTGGGAATGAACTCCGTATGCTTAGATTGGGAAGGAACTCCATATGCCTCAGTCAACCAACGAAACAAGCGTGCGGGCGCTCAGCCGGCCAGAGGGGTGGGATGCCCAAGTCGGGGATTGGTCAGGTCCCCCTCTGCATGCTGCTGATCCTGATGCCGTAACCCTTGGTCCTGTTTGATCTTCGATTGGGAATGAACTCCGTATGCCTAAGCCAACCGACGAAATGAAGGGGCCGGCGGGACGGCGGGCACTACGCCGGCTAGAGAGACAGGATGCGCAAGCCGTGGATCGATAGGGTGATAGGTGGGTTTATGCATATCTTCATATTTCTACGTGCCAACGCCATTTTTATGGCTTGTAAATTCATACAATGTTCCCTTAAGCTTTCACGTGAAATTTCAAGGCAAGACAACTCGTTTTCTATTTTTCACGATTTTTAAAACTTTTTGCAGTTTGAGATTTTTTAAAATTTTTTCGAAAGGAGTTTTGGCCCCAAACTTGGTAGATAGCATCCTTTTATTTTTGTTGGCATGCACCAAAGAATTCAGCAAAAATCTCGAAGTGAACAAGATTTTGTGACCATTTGGAAAAAATGTCCCCATTTCAGACACTTTAATGGCTACTGGCAGCAAACCTGTAAAATCTCAAATGCTCTTTAAGGGGGTGTGAGTTCTCGAGGTTTGATGAGGGATAGCGGGCCAATATAAGGGCCAAGTACCAGCACCCATCACACATCATGTGCGCACACCCCCCCGGCCCCCCGATCGCCGGAACCCCAATGCCGTCAGTCAGGTTCTTCGGCGATGCTCCGGTGATGGTGCCCCGGTGAAGAAAAATATGACACCAGCAAATGCCTGAGCCCAGCATGTGCTGCCGCAACCCTCGGTCTGGTCAGGTCTTAGACTGGGAACGAACTCCATATGCTTAGACTGGGAATGAACTCTGTATGCTTAAGTCCACCCACGAAACAAGGGTGCGGGCGCTCAGCCGGCCAGAGGGGCAGGATGCATAAGCAGGGGATCGGTCGGGTCCCCTTCTACATGCTGCCGATCCTGCTGTTGCAACCCTCGGTTTGGTCGAATCTTAGACTGGGAAGGAACTCCGTATGCCTAAGCCAATCGACGAAACGAGCGGGCGGGCGGGCACTACGTCGGCCAGAGAGACGGGATGCGCAAGCCGTGCATCGATAGGGTGGTAGGTGGGTTTAGGCACATCTTCATATTTCTATGTGCGAATGCCATTTTTATGGCTTGTGAATTCATACAATGGTCCCCTAAGCATTCACGTGAAGTTTCATGGCAAAACGACTCGTTTTTTGTTTTTCATGATTTTTGAAACTTTTTGTGGTTCGGGAGTTTTTAAAATTTTTTTGGAAAGTGTTTTGGCCCTAAACTTGGTAGACGTGATCCTTGTATTTTTGTTGGCATGCATAAAAAATTCAACTAAAAACTCGAAATTTTGTGACCATTTGAAAAAAATGTCCCCATTTCAGACACTGTAATGGCTACTGGCAGTAAATTTGTAAAATCTCAAATGCACTTTAAGGGGGTGTGAGTTCTTGAGGTTTGATGAGGGATAGGGGGCCAATATAAGGGCCAAGTACCAGCACCCATCGCACATCTTGTGCGCACACCCACCTGGCCCCCCTGATCGTCGAAACCCCAATGCCGTAGGTCAGGTTCTCCGACGATGCTTCGGCGATGGTGCCCCAGTGAAGAAAAATACGGCACCAACACATGCCCGAGCCTAGCATGTGCTGCTGTAACCCTCGGTCTGGTCTGATCTTAGACTGGGAATGAACTCCTTATGCTTAGACTGGGAATGAACTCCGTATGCCTAAGTCAAGCCACGAAACAAGTGTTCGACCGCTCATCCGGCCGGAGGGGCGGGATGTGCAAGATGGGGATCGATCAGGTTCCCCTTTGTGTACTGTCGATCTTACTGCTGCAACCCTCAATCTGGTCTGATTTTAGACTGGGAATGAACATGTATGCCTAAGCCAACCGATGAAACGAGCGGGCGGGCGGGCGGATGGGCACTACACCGGCAAGAGAGACGGGATGCGCAAGCCGCGGATCGATAGGGTGGTAGGTGGGTTTAGGCACATCTTCATATTTCTACGTGCCAATGCCATTTTTATGGCTTGTAAATTCATTCAATGGTCCCTTAAGCCTTCATGTGAAGTTTCATGGCAAGACGACTCGTTTTCTATTTTTCACGATTTTTGAAACTTTTTGCGGTTCAGGATTTTTTAAAATTTTTTTGGAAGGAGTTTTGGCCCCAAACTAGGCGTGATCCTTGTTTTTATGTTGGCATGCACAAAAAAATTCAGCTAAAAACTCGAAGTGTACAAGATTTTATGACCATTTGAAAAAAGTGTCTCCATTTCAGACAGTTTAATGGCTATTGGCGGCAAACCTGTAAAATCTCAAAAGCTCTTTAAGGGGGTGTGAGTTCTCAAGGTTTGATGAGGGATAGGGGGCCAATATAATGGCCAAGTACCAGTACCCATCGCACATCAAGTTCGCACACCCCCTGGCCCCCCAGATCGCTGAAACCCCAATGCTGCCGGTCAGGTTCTTCGGCGATGCTCCGACGATGGTGCCCTGGCGAAGAAAAATACGGCACCATCACATGCCCGAGCCCAGCATGCGCTGCCGCAATCCTTGGTCTGGTCCAATCTTAGACTGGGAATGAACTCCGTATGCTTAGAATGGGAATGAACTCCGTATGCCTAAGTGAACCCACGAAATGAGCGTGCGGACGCTCAGCCGGCCAAAGGGGCGGGATGCACAAATCGGGGATCGGTTGGGTCCCCCTCTGCGTGCTGCCAATCCTGCTGCCGCAACCCTCGGTCCGGTCTGATCTTAGACTAGGAATGAACTCCATATGCCTAAGCCAACCGACGAAACGAGCGGGCGGGCGGGCAGGCATGCACTACGCCGGCTAGAGAGACAGGATGCGCAAGCCGTGGATCGATAGGGTGGTAGGTGGGTTTAGGCACATCTTCATATTTCTGTGTGCCAATGCCATTTTTATGGCTTGTAAATTCATACAATGGTCCCTTAAGCCTTCACGTGAAGTTTCATGGCAAGTTGACTCGTTTTCTATTTTTCATGATTTTTGAAACCTTTTACGGTTTGGGATTTTTTGTAATTTTTTCGGATGGAGGTTTGGTACCAAACTTGGTAGACGTGATCCTTGTATTTTTTTTGGCATGCACAAAAAAATTCAGCTAAAAACTCAAAGTGTACAAGATTTTGTGACCATTTGAAAAAAGTGTCCCAATTTTAGACACTTTAATGGCTACTTGCAGCAAACCTGTAAAATCTCAAATGCTTTTTAAGGGGGTGTGAGTTCTTGAGGTTTGATGAGGGATAGGGGGCCAATATAAGGGCAAGTACCAGCACCTATCGCACATCTTGTGCGCACACCCCCCCGGCCCCCCAATCGCTGGAACCCCAATGCCGCCGGTTAGGTTCTCCGACGATGCTCCGACGATGGAGCCCCGGCGAAGAAAAATGCGGCACCAGCATTTACCTGAGCCCAACATTTGCTCCCGCAACCCTTGGTCCGGTCCGATCTTAGACTGTGAACGAACTCCGTATGCTTAGATTGGGAATGAACTCCGTATGCCTAAGTCAACCCATGAAATGAGCGTGCGGGCGCTCAGCCGGCCAGAGGGGCAGGATGCGCAAGCCGGGGATCGGCCGGGTCCCCCTCTATGTGCTGCCGATCCTGCTACTGCAACCCTCGGTCCAGTCCAATCTTAGACTAGGTAGACGTGATTTTGTGACCATTTGAAAAAAGTGTACCAAACTTGGTAGACGTGATCCTTGTATTTTTTTTGGCATGCACAAAAAAAATTCAGCTAAAAACTTGAAGTGTACAAGATTTTGTGACCATTTGAAAAAAGTGTCCCCATTTCAGACACTTTAATGGCTACTGGCAGGAAACTTGTAAAATCTCAAAGGCTCTTTAAGGGGGTGTGAGTTCTCAAGGTTTGATGAGGGATAGGGGGCCAATATAAGGGCCAAGTACCAGCACCCATCGCACATCATGGGCGTACACCCCCCAGGCCCGCCCAATCGCCAGAACCCCAACGCCACCGATCAGGTCTCTGATGATGCTCCAACGATGGTGCCCCGGTGATGAAAAATGTGGCACCAGCACATGCCCGAGCCCAGCATGTGCTGCCACAACCCTCGGTCTGGTCCGATCTTAGACTGAGAATGAACTTCGTATGCTTAGACTGGGAATGAATTTCGTACGCTTAAGTGAACCCACGAAACGAGCGTGCAAGCGCTCCGTCACCCAGAAGGGCGGGATACGCAAGCTGGGGATCGGCCAGGTCCCCCTCTACATGCTGTCGGTCCTGCTACTACAACCATTGGTCTGGGAATGAACTCCGTATGCCTAAGCCAACTGACGAAATGAGCGGGCGGGCGAGCGTGCGGGCACTACGCCGGCCAGAGAGACGGGATGTTCAAGCCGTGAATCGATAGGACAGTAGGTGGGTTTAGGTACATCTTCATATTTCTGTGTGCCAATGCCATTTTTATGGCTTTTAGATTCATACAATGGTCCCTTAAGCCGTCACGTGAAGTTTCATGGTAAGACGACTCATTTTCTATATTTGAAGATTTTTTAAACTTTTTTCAGAAGGAGTTTTGGAACCAAACTCGGTAGACGTGATCCTTGTATTTTTGTTGGCATGCACAAAAAAATTTAGCTAAAAATTCGAAGTGTACAAGATTTTGTGACCATTTGAAAAAAGTATCCCCATTTCAGACACTTTAATGGCTACTGGCAACAAACTTGTAAAATCTCAAAGGCTCTCTAAGGGGGTGTGAGTTCTCGAGGTTTGATGAAGGATAGGGGGCCAATATAAGAGCCAAGTACCACCACCCATCACAAATCATGTGCGCACACCCCCCGGCCCCCCCGATCATCGGAACCACAATGCCGCTGGTCAGGCTTTCCGGCGATCCTCCGACGAAGAAAAATACGACACCAGCACATGCCTGAGCCCAGCATGTGCTGCCGCAACCCTTGGTCCGATCCGATCTTAGACTGGTAATGAACTTCGTACGCCTAAGTCAACCCATGAAACAAGTGTGCGGGTGCTAGGCCGGTCGGAGGGGTGGATGTGCAAGCCGAGGATCGGGCGGGTCCCCCTTTGCGTGCTACCGATCCTACTACCGCCACCCTCAATCTGATCCGGTCTTAGACTGGGAATGAATTCTGTATGCCTAAGCTAACTGACGAAACGAACAGGCGTGCGGGCGGGCAGGCATCTACGCCGACAAAAGAGACGGGATGCGCAAGCCGTGGATCGATAGGGTGGTAGGGGGTTTTAAGCACATATTCATATTTCATGTGTGCCAATGCCATTTTTATGGCTTCTTCTAAATTTATAAAATGGTCCGCTTAAGCTTCACGTTTAAGTTTCATGGAAGACGACTCGTTTTCCTCTTTTTCACGATTTTTGAATCTTTTTGCGGTTTGGGATTTTTTAAAAATTTTTTTGAAAGGAGTTTTGGCCCCCAAAATTGGTAGACGTGATCCTTGTATTTTTTTTGGCATGCATAAAAAAATTCAGCTAAAAACTCGAAGTGTACAAGATTTTTTGACCGTTTGAGAAAAGTGTCCCATTTTAGACACTTTAATGGCTACTGGCAACAAACCTGTAAAATCTCAAATACTCTTTAAGGGGGTGTGAGTTCTCGAGGTTTGATGAGGGATAGGGGGCAAATATAAGGGCCAAGTACCAGCACCCATCGCACATCAGGTGCGCACACCCCCCAACCCCCCCGATCGTCGGAACCCCAATGTTGCCAGTCAGGTTCTCCGGCAATGCTCCGGCGATGGTGCCCCAGTGAAGAAAAATGCGGCACCAGCACATGCACGAGCCCAGCATGTGCTGCCGCAACCCTCAGTCCAGTTCGCTCTTAGGTTGGGAATGAACTCCATATGCTTAGACTGGGAATGAACTCCGTATGCCTAAGTCAACCCATGAAACGAGTGTGCAGGCGCTCTGCCGGCCAGAGGTGCGGGATGCGCAAGCCGGGGATCGGCTGGGTCCCCCTCTGCGTGCTACCGATCTTGCTACCACAACCCTCGATCCAATCTGATCTTAGACTTGGAATGAACTCCGTATGCCTAAGCCAACCGACGAAACGAGCGGGCGGACGGGCGGGCACTACGTCGGCTAGAGATACGGGATGCGCAAGCCGTGGATCGATAGGGTGGTAGGTGGGTTTGGGCACATCTTCATATTTCTACGTGCCAATGTAATTTTTATGGTATGTAAATTCATACAATGGTCCCTTAAGCATTCACGTGAAGTTTCCTGGCAAGACGACTCGTTTTCTATATTTCATGATTTTTAAAACTTTTAGCGGTTCAGGATTTTTTAAAATTTTTTTGAAAGGAGTTTTGGCCCCAAACTTGGTAAACATGATCCTTGTATTTTTGTTGGCATGCACAAAAAAATTTAGCTAAAAACTTGAAGTGTACAAGATTTTGTGAGCATTTGAAAAAAGTGTCCCCATTTCAGACACTTTAATGGCTACTGGTAGCAAACTTGTAAAATCTCAAATGCTCTTTAAGGGGGTGTCAGTTCTCGAGGTTTGATCAGGCATAGGGGGCCAATATAAGGGCCAAGTACCAGCACCCATCGCACATCATGACCGCACACCCCCCAGCCCCTTCGATCGTCGGAACCCCAATGCCGCCGGTCAGGTTCTTCGGCAATGCTCCGACGATGGTGCCCTGACGAAAAAAATACGGCACCAGCACATGCCCAAGCCCAGCATGTGCTGTCACAACCCTCGATCCGATCTGATCTTCGACTGGGAATAAACTCGGTATGGTTAGACTAGGAATGAACTCCGTATGCCTAAGTCGACCCACGAAACAAGTGTGCGGGCGCTCAGCCGGCCGAGGGGCGGGATGCGCAAGCCAGGGATCGGCCGAGTCGCCCTCTACGTGCTGTCAATCTTGCTGCTGTAACCCACCATTGGGTCTGATCTTAGACTGGGAATGAACTTCGTATGCCTAAGCCAACCGACGAAATGAGCAAGCGGGCCGGCGGGCGGGCGGGCACTACGCCGGCCAGAGAGACGGATGCGCAAGCCGTGGATTGATAGGGTGGTAGGTGGGTTTAGGTATATCTTCATATTTCTGCATGTCAATGCCATTTTTATGGCTTGTGAATTCATACAATGGTCCCTTAAGCCTTCACGTGAAGTTTCATGGCAAGATGACTCGTTTTCTATTTTTCACGATTATTGAAACTTTTTGCGGCTCGGGATTTTTTAAAATTTTTTCGGAAGGAGTTTTGGCCCCAAACTTGGTAGACGTGATGCTTGTATTTTTGTTGGCAAGCATAAAAAAATTCAGCTAAAAACTCAAAGTGTACAAGATTGTGTGACCATTTGAAAAAAGTGTCCCCATTTCAGACACTTTAATGCTACTGGTAGCAAACCTATAAAATCTCAAATGCTCTTTAAGGGGGTGTGAGTTCTCGAGGTTTGATGAGGGATAGGGGGCCAATATAAGTGCCAAGTACCAGCACCCATTGCACATCATGTGCGCTCACCTCCCGGCCCCCCGATCGCCGGAACCCTAATGCCGTCGGTCAGGTTGTTTGGCGATGCTCCGACGATGGTGCCCCGACGAAGAAAAATGCGGCACCAGCACATGCCCGAGCCCAGTATGTGCTGTCGCAACCCTCGGTCCGATCTGATCTTAGACTGGGAATGAACTCCGTATGCTTAGACTGGGAATGAACTCCGTATGCCTAAGCCAACCCTCGAAACGAGCGTACGGGCGCTCAGCCGGCCAGAAGGGCGTGAAGCGCAAGTCGGGGATCGGCTGGGTCCCCTCTGCGTGCTGCCAATCCTGCTGCCACAACCCTCAGTCTGGTCCAATCTTAGACTGGGAATGAACTCCGTATGCCTAAGCCAACCGACGAAACGAGCGGGCAGGCGAGCGAGCGGGTACTACGTCGGCCAGAGAGACGGGATGCGCAAGCCATGGATCGATAGGGTGGTAGGTGGGTTTAGGCACATCTTCATATTTCTCCATGCCAATGCCATTTTTATGGCCTGTAAATTCATACAATGGTCCCTTAAGCCTTCACGTGAAGTTTCATGGCAAGACGACTCGTTTTCTATTTTTCACGAATTTTGAAACTTTTTTTGGTTCAGGATTTTTTAAAATTGTTTGGGAAGGAGTTTTCACCACAACCTTGGTAGACGTGATCCTTGCATTTTTTTTGGCATGCACAAAAAAATTCAGCTAAAAACCCAAAGTGTACACGATTTTGTGACAATTTGAAAAAAGTGTCCCCATTTCAAACACTTTAAAGGCTACCGGCAGCAAACCTGTAAAATCTCAAATGCTCTTTAAGGGGGTGTGAGTTCTTGAGCTTTGATGAGGGATAGGGACCCAATATAAGGGCCAAGTACCAGCACCCATCGCACATCATGTGTGCACACCCCCCGGCCCCCCCCGATCGTCGGAAACCCAATGCCATCGGTCAGGTTCTCCGACGATGCTCCTGTGATGGTACCCCTGTGAAAAAAAATACGGCACCAGCGCATGCCCGAGCCCAGCATGTGCTGCTGCAACCCTCTATCCAATCTGATCTTAGACTAGGAATGAGCTCCGTATGCCAAAGTCAACCCACGAAACGAGTGTGCGGGCGCTCAACCGGTTAGAGGGCGGGATGCGTAAGTCGGGAATCGATCGGGTCCCCCTCTGTGTGCTACCGATCCTGCTGCCGCAACCCTCGGTCCAATCCGATCTTAGACTGGGAATGAACTCCGTATGCCTAAGCCAACCGACGAAACGAGCAGGCAGGCAGGCGGGCGGGCACTACGCCTGCCAGAGAGACGGGATGCGTAAGCCATTGATCGATAGGGTGGTTGGTGGGTTTAGGTACATCTTCATATTTTTGCGTTCCAATTCCATTTTTATGGCTTGTAAATTCATACAATGGTCCCTTAAGCCTTCACGTGAAGTTTCATGGCAAGATGACTCGTTTTCTATTTTTCACGATTTTTAAAACTTTCTACGGTGCGGGATTTTTTAAAATTTTTTTGGAAGGAGTTTTTGCGCCAAACTTTGTAGACGTGATCCTTGTATTTTTGTTGGCATGCACAAAAAGAATTCAGCTAAAAACTCGAAGTGTACAAGATTTTGTGACCATTTGAAAAAAGTATCCCCATTTCAGACACTTTAATGGCTACTGGCAGCAAACTTGTAAAATCTCAAATGCTCTTTAAAGGGGTGTGAGTTCTCGAGGTTTGATGAGTGATAGGGGCCAATATAAGGGCCAAGTACCAGCATCCATCGCACATCATGTGCGCACACCCCGCCGGCCCCCCCGATCGTCGGAACCCCCAATGCCGCCGGTCAGATTGTCCGATGATGCTCCAACAATGGTGCCCCGACGAAGAAAAATGTGGCACCAGTATATGCCCAAGCCTAGCATGTGCTGCTGCAACCCTCGGTCTGGTCCGATCTTAGACTGGGAATGAATTTCGTATGCTTAGACTGGGAATAAACTCCGTATGCCTAAGTCAACCCATGAAATGAGCGTGCGGGCGCTCAGCCAAACAGAGGGGCGGGATGCGCAAGCTGGGGATCAACCGGGTCCCTCTCTGCGTGCTGCTGATCATGCTATCGCAACCTTCGGTCCGGTCTGATCTTATTCGGGGAATGAACTCCCTATACCTAAGCCAACCAACGAAACGAGCGGGCGGGCACTACGTCGGCCAGAGAGACGGGATGCGCAAGCCGTGGATCGATAGGGTGGTAGGTGGGTTTAGGTACATCTTCATATTTCTATGTGCCAATGCCATTTTTATGGCTTGTAAATTCCTACAATGGTCCCTTAAGCCTTCCCGTGAAGTTTCATGGCAAGACGACTCGTTTTCTATTTTTCATGATTTTTGAAACTTTTTGCTGTTTGGGATTTTTTAAAGTTTTTTGGAAGGATTTTTTGCCCCAAACTTGGTAGACATGATCCTTGTATTTTTGTTGGTATGCACAAAAAAATTCAGCTAAAAACTCAAAGTGTACAAGATTTTGTGACCATTTGGAAAAAATGTCCCCATTTCAGACACTTTAATGGCTACTGGCAGCAAACCTGTAAAATCTCAAATGCTCTTTAAGGGGGTGTGAGTTCTCGAGGTTTGATGAGGGATAGGGGGATAATATAAGGGCCAAATACCATCACCCACCGCACATCATGTGCGCACACCCCCCCGGCCCACCCGATCACCGAAACCCCAATGCCGTCGGTCAAGTTATCCGGTGATGCTCCGACGATGGTGCCCCGACGAAGAAAAATGCGGCACCAGCACATGCTCGAGCCCAACATGTGCTGCCGCAACCCTCGATCTGGTCCGATCTTAGACTAGGAATGAACTCCGTATGCTTAGACTGGGAATGAACTCCATATGCCTAAGTCAACCCACGAAACGAGTGTGCGGGCGCTCAGCCGGCCAGAGGGGTGGGATGCGCAAGCTTGGGATTGGCCGGGTCCCCCTCTACATGCTGTCGATCCTGCTGCCGTAGCCCTCGGTCTGGTTTGATCTTAGACTCGGAATGAACTCCGTAAGCCTAAGCCAACCGATGAAACGAGCGAACGGGCGGGCAGAGAGACGGGATGCGCAAGCCGTGGATCAATAGGGTGGTAGGTGGGTTTAGGCACATCTTCATATTTCTGCATGCCAATGCCATTTTTATGGCTTGTAAATTCATACAATGGTCCTTTAAGCCTTCACGTGAAGTTTGATGGCAAGACGACTCATTTTCTATTTTTCACGATTTTTAAAACCTTTTACGGTGCGGGATTTTTTAAAGTTTTTTTGGAAGCTGTTTTGGCCCCAAATTCGGTAGACGTGATCCTTGTATTTTTGTTGGCATGCACAAAAAACTTCAGCTAAAAACTCGAAGTGTACAAGATTTTGTGACCATTTGAAAAAAGTGTCCCCATTTCAGACACTTTAATGGCTACTCGCAGCAAACTTGTAAAATCTCAAATGCTTTTTAAGGGGGTGTGAGTTCTCGAGGTTTGATGTGGGATAGGGGGCCAATATAAGGGCCAAGTACGAGAACCCATCGCACATCATGTGTGCACACCCCCGCGACCCCTCAGATCACCGGAACCCCAATGCCGCCGGTCAGGTTCTCTGGCGATGCTCCGACGATGGTGCCCCGACGAAGAAAAATGCGGCACCAGCACATGCCCGAGCCCAGCATGTGCTGCCGCAATCCTTGGTATGATCCGATCTTAGACTGGGAATGAACTCTGTATGCTTAGACTGGGAATGAACTCCGTATGCCTAAGTCAACCCACGAAACGAGCGTGCGGGCGCTCAGCTGGCCAGAGGGGCGGGATGCGCAAGCTGGGGATCGGCCGAGTCCCCCTCTGCGTGCTGCCGATCCTGCTGTCGTAACCCTCATTCCAGTTCAATCTTAGACTGGGAATGAACTCCGTATCCCTAACCCAACCGACGAAACGAAAGGGCGGGCGGGCACTACGCCGGCCAGAGAGACGGGATGCGCAAGCCGTGGATCGATAGGGTGGTAGGTGGGTTTAGGCACATCTTCATATTTCTGCAAGCCAATGCCATTTTTATGGCTTGTAAATTCATACAATGGTCCCTTAAGCCTTCACGTGAAGTTTCATGGCAAGACGACTCGTTTTCTCTTTTTCACGATTTTTGAAACTTTTTCTAATTCGAGATTTTTTAAAATTTTTTCGGAAGGTGTTTTGGCCCCAAACTTGGTAGACGTGATCCTTGTATTTTTTTTGGCATGTACAAAAAAATTCAGCTAAAAACTCGAAGTGTACAAGATTTTGTGACCATTTGAAAAAAGTGTCCCCATTTTCAGACACTTTAATGGCTACTGGCAACAAACCTGTAAAATCTCAAATACTCTTTAAGGGGTGTGAGTTCTTGAGGTTTGATGAGGGATAGGGGGCCAATATAAGGGCCATGTACCAGCACCCATCGCACATCATGTGCGCACAGCCCCCAGCCCCCCAATCTTCAGAACCCTAATGCCCTCGGTCTGGTTCTCCGGCGATGGTGCCCCGGCGAAGAAAAATGCGACACCAGCACATGCCCGAGCCCAGCATGTGCTGTCGTAACCCTTGGTCCGATCCAATCTTGGACTGGGAATGAACTTCGTATGCTTAGATTGGGAATGAACTCCGTATGCTTAGACTGGGAATGAACTCCGTATCCCTAAGTCAACCCACGAAACGAGCGTGCGGGTGCTCAGATAGCCAGAGGGGCGAGATGCACAAGCCGGGGATCGATCAGGTCACCTTCTGTATGTTACGAATCCTGCTACCATAACCCTCGGTCCGGTCTGATCTTAGACTGGGAATGAACTTCGTATGCCTAAGCCAATCGACGAAACGAGCGGGCGGGCGGTCTGGCGGGCACTACGCCGGCCAGAGAGACGGGATGCGTAAGCCATGGATCGATAGGGTGGTAGGTGGGTTTAGGCACATCTTAATATTTCTATGTGCCAATGCCATTTTTATGGCTTGTAAATTCATACAATGGTCCTTAAGCCTCACATGAAGTTTCATGGCAAGACGACTCGCTTTCTATTTTGCGTAATTTTCAAAAGTTTTTGCGGTTCGAGATTTTTTAAAATTTTTTCGAAAGGAGTTTTGGCCCCAAACTTGGTAGACGTGATCCTTATATTTTTGTTGGCATGCACAAAAAAATTCAGCTAAAAACTCGAAGTGTACAAGATTTTGTGACCATTTGAAAAAAGATTCCCATTTCAGACACTTTAATGGCTACTGGCAGCAAACCTGTAAAATCTCTAATGCTCTTTAAGGGGGTGTGAGTTCTTGAGGTTTGATGTGGGAAAGGGGGCCAATATAAGGGCCAAGTACCAGCACCGATCGCACATCATGTGCGCACACCCCCCGGCCCCCCGATCGCAGGAACCCAATGCTCCAGTGATGGTGCCCCGACAAAGAAAAATTTGGCACCAGCACATGCCCGAGCCCAACATGTGCTGCCACAACCCTCGGTCCGGTCTGATCTTAGACTGGGAATGAACTCTGTATGCTTAGACTGGGAATGAACTCTGTATGCCTAAGTCAACCCATGAAATAAGCGTGCGGGCGCTCAGGCGGCCAGAGGGGTGGGATGCACAAGTCGGGGATCAGCTGGGTCCCCCTCTACATGCTGCCAATCCTGTTGCCGCAACCCTCGGTTCGGTCTGATCTTAGACTGGGAATGAACTTTGTATGCCTAAGCCAACCGACGAAACGAGCGGGCGTGTGGGTGGGCACTGTGCCGGCCAGAGAGACGGGATGCGTAGGCCATGGATCGATAGGGTCGTAGGTGGGTTTAGGCACATCTTCATATTTTTGCATGCCAATGCCATTTTTATGGCTTGTAAATTCATACAATGGTCCCTTAAGCCTTCAGGTGAAGTTTGATGGCAAGACGACTCGTTTTCTATTTTTCACGATTTTTGAAACTTTTTGCGATTTGGGATTTTTTAAAATTTTTTGGGAAGGAGTTTTCTCCCCAAACTTGGTTGACGTAATCCTTGTATTTTTGTTGGCATGGAAAAAAAAATTCAGCTAAAAACTCGAACTGTACAAGATTTTGTGAGCATTTGAAAATAGTGTCGCCATTTCAGACACTTTAATGGCTACTGGTAGCAAACCTATAAAATCTCAAATGCTCTTTAAGGGGGTGTGAGTTCTTGAGGTTTGATGAGTGATAGGGGCCAATATAAGTGATAGGGCCCCCCCGATCGCCGAAACTGCAATGCCGCCGGTCAGGTTCTCCGATGATGCTCCGACGATGGTGCCCCGACGAAGAAAAATGCGGTACCAGCACATGCCCAAGCTCGGAATGGGCTGCCGCAACCCTCGGTCCGGTCCAATATTAGACTGGGAATGAACTTCGTTTGCTTAGATTGGGAATGAACTCCGTATGCCTAAGTCAACCCATGAAACGAGCGTGCGGGCGCTTAGGCGGCCAGAGGGGCGAGATGCGCAAGCCGAGGATCGGCTGGGTCCCCCTCTGCGTGCTGCCGATCTTGCTGCTGCAACCCTCCGTTCGGTCTGATCTTAGATTGGGAATGAACTCCGTATGCCTAAGCCAACTGACGAAACGAGCAGGCGGCGGGCGGGCACTACGCCGGCCAGAGAGACGGGATGCGCAAGCCGTGGATCGATAGGGTGGTAGGTGGGTTTAGGCACATCTTCATATTTCTGCATGCCAATGCCATTTTTATGGCTTGTAAATTCCTACAATTGTCCCTTAAGCCTTCACGTGAAGTTTCATGGCAAGATGACTCGTTTTCTATTTTTTACGATTTTTGAAACTTTTTGTGGTTCGTGATTTTTTAAAATTTTTTCGGAAGGGATTTTGGCCCCAAACATTTTAGACATGATCCTTGTATTTTTTTTGGCAAGCATAAAAAAATTCAGCTAAAAACTCAAAGTGTACAAGATTTTGTGACCATTTGAAAAAAGTGTCCCCATTTTAGACACTTTAATGGCTATTGGCAGCAAACCTGTAAAATCTCAAATGCTCTTTAAGGGGGTGTGAGTTCTCGAGGTTTGATGAGGGATAGGGGGCCAATATAAGGGCCAAGTACTGGCACCCTTCGTACATCATGACCGCACACCCCCCCAGCCCCCTCGATCGTCGGAACCCCAATGCCGCCGGTCAGGTTCTCCGGCGATGCTCCGACGATGGTGCCCCGGTGAAGAGAAATGCGGCACCAACACATGCCCAAGCCCAGCATGTCCTGCCGTAACCCTTGGTCTGATCCGATCTTAGACTGGGAATGAACTCTGTATGCTTAGACTGGGAATGAACTCTGTATGCCTAAGTCAACCCACAAAACGAGCCTGCGAGCGCTCAGCCGGCCAGAGGGGCGGGACGCACAAGCCGGGGATCGGTCGGGTTCCCCTCTACGTGCTGCTGATCTTGCTACTGCAACCCTCAATCTAGTCCAATCTTAGACCAGGAATGAACTCCGTATGCCTAAGCCAACCGACGAAACGAGCGGGCCGGCGGGCACTACGCCGGCCAGAGAGACGGGATGCGCAAGCCATGGATCGATAGGGTGGTAGGTGGGATTAGGCACATCTTCATATTTTTGCATGGCAATGACATTTTCTGGCTTGTAAATTCATACAATGGTCCCTTAAGCCTTCACGTGAAGTTTCATGACAAGACGACTCGTTTTCTTTTTTTTCATGATTTTCAAAACTTTTTAGGGTTTGGGATTTTTTTAAAATTTTTTTGGAAGGATTTTTGGCCCCAAACTTGGCAGACGTGATCCCTGTATTTTTGTTGGCATGCACAAAAAATTCAGTTAAAAACTCGATGTGTACAAGATTTTGTGACCATTTGAAAAAAGTGTCCGCATTTCAGACATTTTAATGGCTACTGGCAGTAAACCTGTAAAATCTCAAATGCTCTATAAGGAGTGTGAGTTCTCAAGGTTTGATGAGGGATAAGGGGCCAATATAAGGGTCAAGTACCAGCACCCATCGCACATCATGACCGCACACCCCCCGGCCCCCTCGATCACCGAAACCGCAATGCCGCCGGTCAGGTTCCCCGACGATGCTCCGACGATGGTGCCTCGGTGAAGAAAAATGTGGCACCAGCACTTGCCCGAGCCCGGCATGGGCTGCCGCAACCCTCAGTCTGGCCTGATCTTAGACTGGGAATGAACTTCGTATTCTTAGACTAGGAATGAACTCCGTATGCCTAAGTTTACCCACGAAACAAGCGTGCGGGGGCTCAGGCGGCCAGAGGGGCGGGATGCACAAGCCGGGGATCGGCCGGGTCCCCCTTTACGTGCTGCCGATCCTGCTGCCGCAACCCTCGATCCGGTCCAATCTTAGACTGGGAATGAACTCCATATGCCTAAGCCAACCGACGAAACAAGCAGGCGGGCGGGCGGGCGTGCACTGTGCCGGCTAGAAGACGGGATGCGCAAGTCGTAGATCGATAGGGTGGTAGGTGGGTTTAGGCACATCTTCATATTTTTGCATGCCAATGCCATTTTTATGGCTTGTAAATTCCTACAATGGTCCCTTAAGCCTTCACGTGAAGTTTCATGGCAAGATGACTCGTTTTCTATTTTTCACGATTTTTGAAACTTTTTGGTTGGGATTTTTTAAAATTCTTTCGGAAGGGGTTTTGGCCCCAAACTTGGTAGACATGATCCTTGTATTTTGTTGGCATGCACAAAAAAATTCAGCTAAAAACTGGAAGTGTACAAGATTTTGTGACCATTTGAAAAAAGTGTCCCCATTTCAGACACTTTAATGGCTACTGGCAGAAACCTGTAAATCTCAAATGCTTTTTAAAGGGGTGTGAGTTCTTGAGGTTTGATGAAGGATAGAGGGCCAATATAAGGGCCAAGTACTAGCATCCATCGCACATCATGACCGTACACCCCCCGGCCCCCTCGATCGCTGGAACCCCAATGCTGCCGGTCAGGTTCCCTGGCGATGCTCCGGTGATGGTGCTCCGACGAAGAAAAATGTGACACCAGTACATGCCCGAGCCTGACATGGGCGGCTGCAACCCTCAGTCCGGTCCGTTCTTAGACTAGGAATGAACTTCGTATGCTTAGACTAGGAATGAACTCCATATGCCTAAGTCAACCCATGAAATGAACGTGCGTGCGTTCAGTCGGCTAGAGGGGCGGGATGCACAAGCCGGGGATCAGTCGGGTCCCCCTCTGCGTGCTACCGATCCTGCTACCACAACTCTCAGTCCGGTCTGATCTTAGATTGGGAATGAACTCCGTATGCCTAAGCCAACTGACGAAACAAGTGGGCGGGCGGGCGGGCACTACGTGGGCCAGAGAGACGGGATGCGCAAGCCATGGATTGATGGGGTGGTAGGTGGGTTTAGGCACATCTAAATATTTCTGCGTGCCAAGGCCATTTTTATGGCTTGTAATTTCATACAATGGTCCCTTAAACCTTCACGTGAAGTTTCATAGCAAGACGACTCATTTTCTATTTTTCACGATTTTTGAAACTTTTTACGGTTCAGGATTTTTTAAAATTTTTTCGGAAGGAGTTTTGGCCCAAACTTGTAGATGTGATCCTTGTATTTTTTTTGGCATGCATAAAAAAATTCAGCTAAAAACTCGAAGTGTGCAAGATTTTGTGACCATTTCAAAAAAGTGTCCTCATTTCAGACACTTTAATGGCTACTGGCAGCAAACCTGTAAAATCTCAAATGCTTTTTAAGGGAGTGTGAGTTCTCGAGGTTTGATGAGGGATAGGGGGCCAATATAAGGGCCAAGTACCCGCACCCATCGCACATCATTGGAGCACACCCCCTGACCCCCCCGATCGTCGGAACCCCAATGCCGCCGGTCAAGTTCTTCGGCGATGGTGCCCCGGCAAAGAAAAATGTGGCACCAACACATGCCCGAGCCTAGCATGTGCTGTCGTAACCCTCAATCTGGTCTGATCTTAGACTAGGAATGAACTCCGTATGCTTAGACTGGGACTGAATCCGTATGCCTAAGTCAACCTACAAAACGAGTGTGCGGGCGCTCAGCCGGCCAAAGGGGCGGGATGCGCAAGGCGGGGATCGGGCCGGATCCCCCTCTGTGTGCTGTCGATCCTGCTGCCGCAACCTTCAGTCCGATCTGATCTTAGACTGGGAATGAACTTAGTATGCCTAAGCCAACCGACGAAACGAGCGGGCGGGCGGGCGGGCACTACACTGACCAGAGAGACAGGATGCGCAAGCCGTGAATCGATAGAGTGGTAGGTGGGTTTAGGCACATCTTCATATTTCTACATGCCAATGCCATTTTTATGGCTTGCAAATTCATACAATGGTCCCTTAAGCCTTCACGTGAAGTTTCATGGCAAGATGACTCTTTTTCTATTTTTCATGATTTTTGAAACTTTTTGCGGTTCGGGATTTTTTAAAATTTTTTCGGAAGGTGTTTTGGCCCCAAACCTGGTAGACGTGATCCTTGTATTTTTCTTGGCATGCACAAAAAAATTCAGCTAAAAACTCGAAGTGTACAAGATTTTGTGACCATTTGAAGAAAGTGTCCCCATTTCAAACACTTTAATGGCTATTGGCAGCAAACCTGTAAAATCTCAAATGCTCTTTGAGGGGGTGTGAGTTCTAGAGGTTTGATGAGGGATAAGGGGCCAATATAAGAGCCAAGTACCAGCACCCATCGCACATAATGTGCGCACACCCCCCGGCCCCCCCGATCGTCGGAACCCCAATGCCGTCGGTCAAGTTCTCCGACGATGCTCCGGCGATGGTGCCCCGGGGAAGAAAAATCTGGCACCAGCACATGCTCAAGCCAGGCATGTGGTGCCGCAACCCTCAGTCTGGTCCAATCTGAGACTGGGTGTGAACTCCGTATGCTTAGACTGGGAATGAACTTCGTATGCCAAAGTCAACCCACGAAAAGAGCGTGCGGGCGCTCAGCCGGCCAGAGGGGCGGGATGCGCAAGCCGGGGATCGGTCGAGTCCCCTTCCGTATGCTGCCAATCCTGCTACTGTAACCCTCAGTCTAGTTTAATCTGAGACTAGAAATGAACTCCAGATGCCTAAGCCAGCCGACGAAACGAACGGGCGGAAGGGCGGGCACTACGTCGGCCAGAGGGACCGGACGCGCAAGTCGTGGATTGTTAGGGTGGTAGGTGGGTTTAGGCACATCTTCATATTTCTATGTGCCAATGCCATTTTAATGGCTTGTAAATTCATACAATGGTCCCTTAAGCCTTCACGTGAAGTTTCATGGCAAGATTAATCTTTTTCTATTTGTCACGATTTTCGAAACGTTTTACGGTTCAGGATTTTTTAAAATTTTTTCAGAAGGAGTTTTGGCCCCAAGGTTGGTAGACATGATCCTTGTATTTTTTTTGGCATGCACAAAAAAATTCAGCTAAAAACTTGAAGTGTACAAGATTTTGTGACCATTTGAAAAAAGTGTCCCCATTTCAGACACTTTAATGGCTACTGGCAGCAAACCTATAAAATCTCAAATGCTCTTTATGGGGGTGTGGGTTCTCGAGGTTTGATGAGGGATAGGGGGCCAATATAAGGGCCAAGTACCAGCACCCATCACACATCATGTGCGCACACCCCCCAGGCCCCCCCGATCGTCGGAACCCCAATGCCGCTGATCAGTTTCTTCGACGATGCTCCGGCAATGGTGCTCGACGAAGAAAAATACGGCACCAGCACATGCCCGAGCCCAGCATGTGCTGCCGTAACCCTTGATCCGGTCAGGTCTTAGACTGGGAATGAACTCCGTATGCTTAGACTGGGAATGAACTAAGTATGCCTAAGTCAACCCACAAAACGAGCGTTCGGGCGCTCAGCCGACCAGAGGGGCGGGATGCGCAAGACGGGGATCAGCCAGGTCCCCCTCTGTGTGCTGTCGATCCTGCTGCCACAACCCTCAGTTTGGTCTGATCTTAGACTGGGAATGAACTCCGTATGCCTAAGCCAACAGACGAAACGAGCGGGCGGGCGGGTGGGTACTACGTCGGCCAGAGAGACGGGATGCGCAAGTCGTGGATCGATAGGGTGGTAGGTGGGTTTAGGCACATCTTCATATTTCTGTGTGCCAATTCCATTTTTATGGGTTGTAAATTCATACAATGGTCCCTTAAGCCTTGACGTGAAGTTTCATGGCAAGATGACTCGTTTTCTATTTTTCACGATTTTTGAAACTTTTTGTGGTTCGGGATTTTTTAAAATTTTGTCGGAAGGAGTTTTGGCCACAAACTTAGTAGACATGATCCTTGTATTTTTGCTGGTGTGCACAAAAAAATTCAGCTAAAAACTCAAAGTGTACAAGATTTTGTGATCATTTGAAAAAAGTGTCCCCATTTCAGACACTTTAATGGCTACTGGCAGCAAACCTATAAAATCTCAAAAGCTCTTTATGGGGGTGTGGGTTCTCGAGGTTTGATGAGGGATAGGGGGCCAATATAAGGGCCAAGTACCAGCACCCATCACACATCATGTGCGCACACCCCCCGACCCCCTAGATCGTCGGAACCCCAATGCCATCGGTCAGGTTCTCCAGTGATGCTCCGACGAAGGTGCCCTGACGAAGAAAAATGCGGCACCAGCACATGCTCGAGCCTAGCATGTGCTGCCGCAACCCTCAGTCTGGTCCAATCATAGACTGAGAATGAACTCCGTACGCTTAGACTGGGAATGAACTCCATATGCCTAAGTCGACCTGCGAAACGAGCGTGCGGGCGCTCAGCCGGCCAAAGGGGCGAGATGCGCAAGCCAGGGATCGGTCGGGTCCCCCTCTGCGTGCTGCCAATCTTGCTGCCACAACTCTTGGTCCAGTCCGATCTTAGATTGGGAATGAACTCCGTATGCCTAAGCCAACTGACGAAACGAGCGGGCGGGCGGGCACTACGCCGGCCAGAGAGACGGGATGCGCAAGTCGTGGATCGATAGGGTGGTAGGTGGGTTTAGGCACATCTTCCTATTTCTACATGCCAATGCCATATTTATGGCTTGTAAATTCATACAATGGTCCCTTAAGCATTCACGTGAAGTTTTATGGCAGGACGACTCGTTTTCTATTTTTCATGATTTTCGAAACTTTTTACGGTTCAGGATTTTTTAAAATCTTTTCGGAAGGAGTTTTGGATCCAAACTTGGTAAAAGTGATCCTTGTTTTTTTGTTGGCATGCACAAAAACATTCAGCAAAAAACTCGAAGTGTACAAGATTTTGTGACCATTCGAAAAAAATGTCCCCATTTCAGACACTTTAATGGGTACTGGCAGCAAACCTGTAAAATCTCAAATGCGCTTTAAGGGGGTGTGAGTTCTCGAGGTTTGATGAGGGATAGGGGGCCAATATAAGGGCCAAGTGCCAGCACCCATCGCACATCATGTGCGCACACCCCCCCAGGCCCCCCCGATCGTCGGAACCCCAATGTCACCGGTCAGTTTCTTCGATAATGCTCCGGCAATGGTGCCCCGGTGAAGAAAAATACGGCACCAGCACATGCCCGAGCCCAGCATGTGCTGCCGCAACCCTCGATCCGGTCGGGTCTTAGACTGGGAATGAACTCCGTATGCTTAGATTGGGAATGAACTCTGTATGCCTAAGTTAACCCACGAAACGAACGTTCGGGTGCTCAGCCGGCCAGAGGGGCGGGATGCGCAAGCTGGGAAGCGATCGGGTCCTTCTCTACATGTTGTTGATCTTGCTACCAAAACCCTCAGTCTAGTCTGATCTTAGACTGGGAATGAACTCCGTGTGCCTAAACCAACCGACGAAATGAACGAGTGGGCGGGCACTACGCCGATCAGAGAGACGGGATGCACAAGCTATGGATCGATAGGCTGGTAGGTGAGTTCAGGCACATCTTCATATTTATGCATGCCAATGCCATTTTTATGGCTTGTAAATTCATACAATGGTCCCTTAAGCCTTGACGTGAAGTTTCATGGCAAGACGACTCGTTTTTTATTTTTCACGATTTTTGAAACTTTTTATGGTTCAGGATTTTTTTAAATTTTTTCGAAAGGAGTTTTGGCCCCAAACTTGGTAGACATGATCCTTGTATTTTTGTTAGCGTGCACAAAAAATTCAGCTAAAAACTCAAAGTGTACAAGATTTTGTGACCATTTGAAAAAATTGTCCCCATTTCAGATAATTTAATGGCTACTGGCAGCAAACCTGTAAAATCTCAAATGCTCTTTATGGGGGTGTGGGTTCTCGAGGTTTGATGAGGGATAGGGGGCCAATATAAGGGCCAAGTACCAGGACCCATCGCACATCCTGTGCGCAAACCCCGCTGACCCCCTCGATTGCAGGAACCCCAATGGTCTGATCTTAGACTGGAAATGAACTCCGTATGCCTAAGCCAACCGACGAAACGAACGGGCGGGCGGCCGGGCGGGCGCTACGCCGACTAGAGAGACGAGATGCGTAAGCCGTGGATCGATAGGGTGGTAGGTGGGTTTAGGCACATCTTCATATTTCTACGTGCCAATGCCATTTTTATGGCTTGTAAATTCATACAATGGTCCCTTAAGCCTTCACGTGAAGTTTCGTGGCAAGACAACTCGTTTTCTATTTTTCATGATTTTTGAAACTTTTTCGGTTCGAGATTTTTTAAAATTTTTTCGGAAGCAGTTTTGGCCCCAAACTTGGTAGATGTGATCCTTGTATTTTTGTTGGCATGCACAAATATTCAGCTAAAAACCTTTTTGAAAAAAGTGTCCCATTTTAGATATTTTAATGGCTACTGGCGCAAACCTCTAAAATCTCAAATGCTCTTTAAGGGGGTGTGAGTTCTCGAAGTTTGATGAGGGATAGGGGGCCAATATAAGGGCCAAGTACCAGCACCCACCGCACATCATGTGCACACACCCCTCCGATCGCCAAAACCCCAATGCCGTCGGTCAGGTTCTCCGGCGATGCTCCGATGATGGTGCCCCGATGAAGAAAAATGCGGCACCAGCACATGCCCGAGCCCAGTATGTGCTACCAGAACCCTCGGTTCGGTCCAATGTTAGACTGGGAATGAACTTCGTATGCTTAGACTGGGAATGAACTCCGTATGCCTAAGTCAACACAAGAAATGAGCGTGCGAGCGGTCAGCCAGCTAGAAGGCTGGGATAAGTAAATCGGGGATCGGTCGGGTCCCCCTCTATATGCTACCGATCCTGCTACCGTAACCCTTGGTCTGGTCTGATCTTAGACTGGGAATGAACTCCGTATGCCTAAGGCAACTGACGAAACAAGCGGGCGGGCGGATGGGCGGGCACTGCAACGGCCAGAGAGACGGGATGCGCAAGCCGTGGATCGATAGGGTGGCAGGTGGGTTTAGGCACATCTTCATATTTTTGCCTGCCAATGCCATTTTTATGGCTTGTAAGTTCATACAATGGTCCCTTAAGCCTTCACGTGAAGTTTCATGGCAAAATGACTCGTTTTCTATTTTTCATAATTTTTAAAACTTATTGCGGTTCGGGATTTTTTAA
The DNA here is from genome assembly GCF_002303985.1 of Durio zibethinus. Next base: position 6,066,730 of record NW_019167971.1, on the reverse strand, counting down.
AATTTTTTTGAAAGGATTTTTTGGCCCACACTTGGTAGACATGATCCTTGTATTTTTTTTGGCATGCACAAAAAACTTCAGCTAAAAACTCGAAGTGTACAAGATTTTGTGAGCATTTGAAAAAAGTGTCCACATTTCGGACACTTTAATGGCTACTGGTAGCAAACCTGTAAAATCTCAAATGCTGTTTAAGGGGGTGTGAGTTCTTCAGGTTTGATGAGGGATAGGGGGCCAATATAAGGGCCAAGTACCAGCACCCATTGCACATCCGGTGCGCACACCCCCCCGGCCCCCCCGATCGCCGGAACCCCAATGCCCCGGTCAGGTTCTCCGGCGATGCTCCGACGATGGTGCCCTAACGAAGAAAAATGCGGCACCAGCACATGCCTGAGCCCAGCATGTGCTGCCACAACCCTCGGTCCAATCTGATCTTAGACTGGGAATGAACTCGGTATGCGTAGACTGGAAATGAACTCCGTATGCCTAAGTCAACCCACGAAACGAGCGTGCGGGCGCTCAGCCGGCCAGAGGGGCAGGATGCGCAAGTCGGGGATCGACCGGGTCCCCTTCTACGTGCTGCCGATCCTGCTACCGCAACCTTCTATCCAGTCCGATCTTAGACTGGGAATGAACTCCGTATGCCTAAGCCAACCGATGAAACGAGCCGACGGGTGGGCGGGCACTACGCCGACCAGAGAGATGGGATGTGTAAGCCATGGATCGATAGGGTGGTAGGTGGGTTTAGGCACATCTTCATATTTTTGCATGCCAGTGCCATTTTCATGGCTTGTAAATTCATACAATGGTCCCTTAAGCCTTCACGCGAAGTTTCTTGGCAAGACGACTCGTTTTCTATTTTTTATAATTTTTGAAACTTTTTACGGTTCGGGATTTTTTAAAATTTTTTTGGAAGGAGTTTTGGCCGCAAACTTGGTGGACGTGATCCTTGTATTTTTGTTGGTATGCATAAAAAAATTCAGCTAAAAACTCGAAGTGTACAAGATTTTGTGACCATTTGAAAAAAATGTCCCCATTTCAGACACTTTAATGGCTATTGGCAGCAAACCTGTAAAATCTCAAATTCTCTTTAAGGGGGTGTGAGTTCTCAAGGTTTGATAAGGGATAGGGTGCGAATATAAGGGCCAAGTGCCAGCACCCATCGCACATCATGTGCGCACACACCCCCCCCGATCGTCGGAACCCCAATGCCTCCGGTCAGGTTCTCCGGTGATGCTTCAGTGATGGTGCCCCGGTGAAGAAAAATGCGACACCAGCACATGCCCGAGCCCAGCATATGCTGCCGTAACCCTCGATCTAGTCTGATCTTTGACTGGGAATGAACTCCATATGCTTAGACTAGTAATGAACTCCGTATGCTTAGACTGGGAATGAACTCCGTATGCCTAAGTCAACCCACGAAACGAGCATGCGAGCGCTTAGCCGATCGGAGTGGCGGGATGCGCAAGCCAAGCATCAGTCGGGTCCCCCTTTGCATGCTGTCGATCCTACTGTCGTAACCCTCGGTCCGGTCTGATCTTAGACTGGGAATGAACGTCGTATGCCTAAGCCAACCAATGAAACGAGCGAGCGGGTGGGCACTACGCCGGCCAGAGAGACGGGATGCGCAAGCCGTGGATTGATAGGGTGGTAGGTGGGTTTCAGCACATCTTCATATTTCTACGTGCCAATTCCATTTTTATGGCTTGTAAATTCATACAATGGTCCCTTAAGCCTTCACGTGAAGTTTCATGGCAAGACGACTCGTTTTCTATTTTTCAGGATTTTCAAAACTTTTTGTGGTTTAGGATTTTTTAAAATTTTTTCGGAAGGATTTTTGGCCCCAAACTTGGTAGACATGATCCTTTTCTTTTTGTTGGCTTGCATAAAAAAATTCAGCAAAAAACTCAAAGTGTACAAGATTTTGTGACCATTTGAAAAAAGTGTCCCCATTTCAGACACTTTAGTGGCTACTGGCAGCAAACCTGTAAAATCTCAAATGCTCTTTAAGGGGGTGTGAGATCTCGAGGTTTGGTGAGGGATAGGGGGCCAATATAAGGGCCAAGTACCAGCACCCATCGCACATCATGTGCGCACACCCCCACCCCTGGCCCCCCCGATCGCCGGAACCATAATGCCGTCGGTCAGGTTCTCCGACGACGCACAGACGACGGTGCCTCGACGAAAAAAAATGTTGGACCAGTACATGCCCGAGCCCAGCATGTGCTGTCGCAACCCTCGGTCTGGTCTGATCTTAGACTGGGAATGAACTCCGTATGCTTAGACTGGGAATGAACTCCGTATGCCTAAGTCAACCCACGAAACGAGCGTACGGGCGCTCAGTCGGCCAGAGGGGCGGGATGCGCAAGCCGGGGATCGATCGGGTACCTTTCTACGTGCTACCGGTCCTATTACCGCAACTCTTGGTTCGGTCTGATCTTAGACTGGGAATGAACTCCGTATGCCTAAGCCAACCGACGAAACGAGCGGGTGGGCAGGCACTACATCGGCCAGAGAGACGGGATGCGCAAGCCGTGGATCGATAGGGTGGTAGGTGGATTTAGGCACATCTTCATATTTCTATCTGCAAATGCCATTTTTATGGCTTGTAAATTCATACAATGGTCCCTTAAGCCTTCATGTGAAGTTTCATGGCAAGACGACTCATTTTCTGTTTTTCATGATTTTTGAAACTTTTTACGGTTCGACAGTTTTTAAAATTTTTTCAGAAGGAGTTTTGGCCGCAAACTTGGTAGACATGATCCTTCTATTTTTTTTGGCATGCACAAAAAAATTCATCTAAAAACTCGAAATGTATAGGATTTTGTGACCATTTGAAAAAAGTGTCCCCATTTCAGACACTTTAATGGCTACTGGTAGCAAACCTTTAAAATCTCAAATGCTCTTTAAGGGAGTGTGAGTTCTCATGGTTTAATGAGGGATAGGGGGCCAATATCAGGGCCAAGTACCAGCAGCCATCATACATCATCTGTGCACATCGCCCCCGGCCCTCCCGTTCGACGAAAGCCCAATGCTATCGGTGAGGTTCTCCGGGGATGGTGCCTCGAGGAAAAAAAATGCGGCACCAGCACATGCTTGAGCCCAGCATGTGCTGCCGTAACCCTCGGTCCAGTCTGATCTTAGACTGGGAATGAACTCCGTATGCTTAGACTGGGAATGAACTACGTATGCCTAAATCAACCCACAGAACTAGCGTGTGGGTGTTCAGCCGGCCAAAGGGGCGGGATGTGCAAGCTGGGGATCGGCCAGGTCCCCCTCTGTGTGCTGCCGCAACCCTCAGTTCGATTCGATCTTAGATTGGGAATGAACTCCATATGCCTAAGCCAACCGACAAAACGAGCGGGCGGGCGGGCGGGTGGGCACTTCGTCAGCCAGAGAGACGGGATGCGTAAGCCGTGGATCGATAGGGTGGTAGGTGGGTTTAGGCACATCTACATATTTCTGTGTGCCAATGCCATTTTTATGGCTTGTAAATTCATACAATGGTGCCTTAAGCCTTCACGTGAAGTTTCATGGAAAGACGACTCGTTTTCTATTTTTCACGATTTTTGAAACTTTTTGTGGTTCAGGATTTTTTAAAAGTTTTTCGCAAGGAATTTTGGCAGAAAACTAGGTAGACATGATCCTTGTATTTTTTTGGCATACACAAAAAAATTTAGCTAAAAACTCGAAGTGTACAAGATTTTGTGACCATTTGAAAAAAGTGTCCCCATTTCAAATACTTTAATGGCTACTGGTAGCAAACCTGTAAAATCTCAAATGCTCTTTAAGGGGGTGTGAGTTCTCGAGGTTTGATGAGGGATAGGGGGCCAATATAAGGGCCAAGTACCAGCACCCATCGCACATCACGTGTGCACACCCCCACCCTTGGCCCTCCCGATCTTCGGAACCCCAATGCCGCCGGTCCGGTTCTCCGACGATGCTCCGACGATGGTGCCCCGGTGAAGAAAAATACGGCACCAGCACATGCTCGAGCCTAGCATGTGCTACTGCAACCCTCGGTCCGGTCCGATCTTAGACTAGGAATGAACTTCGTATGCCTAAGTCAACCCACGAAATGAGCGTGCGGGCGCTCAGTCGGCTAGAGGGGCGGGATGCGTAAGTCGGGGATCGGTCGGGTCCCCCTTTGCGTGCTACCGATCCTACTGCCACAACCCTCGGTGCCTCCCGATCTTAGACTGGGAATGAACTCCGTATGCCTAAGCCAACCGATGAAATGAGCATGCAGGTGGGCGGGCACGACGCCGGCCATAGAGACGGGATTCGCAAGCCGTCGATCAATAGGGTGGTAGGTGGGTTTAGGCACATCTTCATATTTCTACGTGTCAATGCCATTTTTATGGCTTGTAAATTCATACAATGGTCCCTTAAGCCTTCACGTGAAGTTTCGTGGCAAGACGACTCGTTGTCTATTTTTCACGATTTTTGAAACTTTTTATGGTTCAGGATTTTTTTAAATTTTTTCGGAAGGAGTTCTGGCCCCACACCTGGCAGACGTGATCCATGTATTTTTGTTAGCATGCACAAAAATATTCAGCTAAAAACTCAAAGTGTATAAGATTTTGTGACCGTTTGAAAAAAGTCCCCCATTTCAGACATTTTAATGGCTACTGGCAGCAAACCTCTAAAATCTCAAATGCTATTTAAGGGGGTGCGAGTTCTCGAGGTTTGATGAGGGATAGGGGCTAATATAAGGGCCAAGTACCAGCACCCATTGCACATCATGTGCGCACACCCCCCGGCCCCCCGATAGTCGAAACCCCAATGTCGTCGGTCAGGTTCTCCAGTGATGGTGCCCCGACGAAGAAAAATGCGACAGTATTACATGCCCGAGCCAAGCATGTGCTGCCGCAACCTTCGGTCTGGTCCGATCTTAGACTGGGAATGAACTCCGTATGCTTAGACTGGGAACAAACTCGTATTCCTAAGTCAACCCACGAAATGGACGTGCGAGCGCTTAGCCGGCCAGAGGGGCGGGATGCGCAAGTCGGGGATCGGTCGGGTCCCCTTCTACGTGCTACCGATCTTGCTACCGTAACCCTCAGTCTGGTCTGATCTTAGATTGGGAATCAACTCTGTATGCCTAAGCCAACCGACAAAACGAACGGGGCGGGCGGGCGGGTGAGCACTGCGTTGGCTAGATGAGCACGGGTTATGCCCAAGCCATCGCTCGGTAAGGTGGTAGGTGGGTTTAGGGCACATCTTCATTATTTCTATGTCCCAATGCCATTTTTATGGCTTGTTAAATTCATGACAATGGTCCCTTAAGCCTCTCACTTGGAAGTGTCATGGCAGGACGACTCGTTTTCTATTTTCATGATTTTTTGACCAAACTTTTTCCAGTTCCAGTGATTTTTTAAAATTTTTTCGAAAGCAGTTTTGGCCCCAAACTTGGTAGATGTTGATCGTTGTATTTTTGTTGGCATGCACAACAAAATTCCAGCCTAAAAACTCAAATGTGTCCAAGATTTTGTGAACATTTGAAAAAAGTGTCCCCATTTTAAGACACTTTAAATGGCTACTGGCAGCAAAACCTGTAAAATCTCAAATGCTCTTTAAGGGGGGTGTGAGTTCTTGAGGTTTGATGAGGGATAGGGGGCCAATATAAGGGCCAAGTACCAACACCAATCGCACATCATGTGCGCACACCCCCCGGCCCCCCGATCACCGAAACCCCATGCCGTCGGTCAGGTTCTCCGGTGATGCTCCGGCGATGGTGCCCCGATGAAGAAAAATTAGGCACCAGCACAGCCCAAGCCTAGCATGTGCTGCCGCAACCCTTGGTCCGGTCCGACCTTAAACTTCAATGAACTCTGTATGCTTAGACTGGGAATGCACTCCGTATGCCTAAGTCAACCCATGAAATGAGCATGCGAGCGCTCAGCCGGCCAGAGGGGTGGGATGTGCAAGCCGGGGATCGGCTGGGTCCCCCTCTACGTGCTCTCGATCCTGCTGCCACAACCCTCGGTCTGGTCTGATCTTAGAATGGGAATGAACTCCTTATGCCTAAGCCAAACACGAAACGAGCGGGCGTACGGGCGGGCACTGCGTCGGCTAGAGAGACCGGATGCGCAAGCCGTGGATCGATAGGGTGCCAGGTGGGTTTGGGCACATTTTCATATTTCTGCATGCTAATGCCATTTTTATGGCTTGTAAATTCATACAATGGTCCCTTAAGCCTTCACGTGAAGTTTCATGGCAATACGACTCATTTTCTATTTTTCATAATTTTTGAAACTTTTTACGGTTCAGGATTTTTTAAAATTTGTTTGGAAGGAGTTTTGTCCCCAAACTTGGTAGACATGATCCTTGTATTTTTTTTGGCATGCACAAAAAAATTCAGCTAAAAACTCAAAGTGTACAAGATTTTGTGGCCATTTGAAAAAAGTGTCCCCATTTCAGACACTTTAATGGCTACTGGCAGCAAACCTGTAAAATCTCAAATGCTCTTTAAGGGGGTGTGAGTTCTTGAGGTTTGATGAGGGATAGGGGGCCAATATAAAGCCCAAGTACCAGCACCCATCGCACTTCATGTGCGCAACCCCCCCGGACCCTCCGATCGTCGAAACCCCAATGCAACCGGTCAGGTTCTCCGGCGATGCTCCGGCTATGCGTGCCCCGACGAAGAAAAATGCAGCACCAGCTCATGCCCGAGCCCAGCATGTGCTGCCACAACCCTCAGTCAGGTCCGATTTTGACTGGGTATGAACTCCGTATGCTTAGACTGGGAAAAAACTCTGTATGCCTAAGTCAACCCACGAAACGAGCGTGCGGGCGCTCAGCCGGTCAGAGGGGCGGGATGTGCAAGTCGGGGATCAGTCGGGTCCCCCTCTACGTGCTCTCGATCTTGCTGCCACAATGTTCAGTCCGGTCTGATCTTAGAATGGGAATGAACTCCGTATGCCTAAGGCAACCGACGAAACGAGCGGGCCTGCGGGCGGGCGGGCACTACGTCGGCTAGGGAGACGGGATGCGCAAGCCGTGGATCGATAGGGTGCCAAGTAGGTTTAGGCACATCTTCATATTTCTGCATGCCAATGCCATTTTTATGGCTTGTAAATTGATAAAATGGTCCCTTAAGCCTTCACGTGAAGTTTCATGGCAAGACGACTCATTTTTTATTTTTCATGATTTTCGAAACTTTTTTCGATTCGTGATTTTTTAAAATTTTTTCGGAAGGCATTTTGGCCCCAAAATCAGTTGACGTGATCCTTGTATTTTTTTTTGGCATGCACAAAAACATTCAGCTAAAAACTCCAACTGTACAAGATTTTGTGACCATTTGAAAAAAGGGTCCCATTTCAAACACTTTAATGGCTACTGGCAGCAAACCTGTAAAATCTCAAATGCTCTTTAAGGGGGTGTGAGTTCTCAAGGTTTGATGAAGGATAGGGGGCCAATATAAGGGCCAAGTACCAGCACCCATCGCACATCATTTGCGCACACCCCCCGGCCCCCCCGTTTGTTGGAACCCTAATGCCGCCGGTCTGGTTCTCTGGCGATGCTCCGACGATGGTGCCCCGACGAAGAAAAATGCGGCACCAGCACATGCCCGAGGCCAGCATGTGCTGCGACAACCCTCGGTCCGATCTGATCTTAGACTAGGAATGAACTCCGTATGCTTAGACTGGGAATAACTACGTATACCTAAGTCAACCCACGAAATGAGCGTGCGGGCGTTCAGTCGGCCAGAGGGGCGGGATGCGTAAGCCGGAGATCGGCCGGGTCCCCTTCTGCGTGCTACCGATCCTGCTGCCGTAACTCTCAATCCGGTCTGATCTTAGACTGGGAATGAACTCCGTATGCCTACGCCAACCGACGAAACAAGCAGGCAGGCGGACGGGCACTACGCCGGCTAGAGAGACTGGATGCGCAAGCCGTGGATCGATTGGGTGCCAGGTGGGTTTAGGCACATCTTCATATTTCTACATGCCAATGCCATTTTTTTGGCTTGTAAATTGATACAATGCTCCCTTAAGCCTTCACGTGAAGTTTCATGGCAAGACAACTCGTTTTCTATTTTTCACGATTTTTGAAACTTTTTACGGTTTGGGATTTTTAAAAAAATTTTTGGAAGGAGTTTGGCCCCAAACTTGGCAGACGTGATCCTTGTATTTTTTTTGGCATGCACAAAAAAATTCACCTACAAACTCGAAGTGTACAACATTTTGTGACCATTTGAAAAAAGTATCCCCATTCCAGACACTTTAAAGGCTACTGGTAGCTAACCTGTAAAATCTCAAATGCTCTTTAAGGGGGTGTGAGTTCTCGAAGTTTGATGAGGGATAAGGGGCCAATATAAGGGCCAAGTACCAGCACCTATCACATATCATGTGCGCACACCCCCCGGCCCCCCAATCGTCGGAACCCCAATGTCGTTGGTCAGGTTCTCCGGCAATGCTCTGGCGATAGTGCCCCAACGAAGAACAATGCAGCACCAGCACATGCCCGAGCCTAGCATGTGCTGTCGCAACCCTCGGTCTGGTCCGATCTTAGACTGGGAATGAACTCTGTATGCTTAGACTGGGAATGAGCTCCGTATGCCTAAGTCAACCCACGAAACTAGCGTGCGGGCGCTCAGCCGGCTAAAGGGGCAGGATGCACAAGTCGGGATCGGCTGGGTCCCCCTTTGCGTGCTATCGATCCTGCTGCCGCAACCCTCAGTCTGATCCGATCTTAGATTGGGAATGAACTCCGTATACCTAAGTCAACCGACGAAACGAGCGGACGGGCGGGCGCGCACTACGCTGGCCAGAAAGACAGGATGCGCAAGCCGTGGATCGATAGAGTGGTAGGTGGGTTTAGGCACATCTTCATATTTCTACATGCCAATGCCATTTTTATGGCTTGTAAATTCATACAATGGTCCCTTAAGCCTTCACGTGAAGTTTCATGGCAAGACGACTCGTTTTCTATTTTTCATGATTTTTGAAACTTTTTACGGTTCATGATTTTTTAAAATTTTTTCTAAAGGTGTTTTGGCCCCAAACTTGGTAGACGTGATCCTTGTATTTTTGTTGGCATGCACAAAAACATTCAGCTAAAAACTTGAAGTGTACAAGATTTTGTGACCATTTGAAAAAAGTGTCCCCATTTCAAACAATTTAATGGCTACTGGCAGCAAACCTGTAAAATCTCAAATGCTCTTTAAGGGGGTGTGAGTTGTCAAGGTTTGATGAGGGATAGGGTGCCAATATAAGGGCTAAGTACCAGCACCCATCGCACATCATGTGCGCACACCCCCCCTCGGCCCCCCCGATCTCTGTAACCCTAATGCCGTCGGTCCGATTCTCCGACGATGCTTCGACGATGGTGCCCCGACGAAGAAAAATGCGGCACCAGCACATGCCCGAGCCTAGCACGGGCTGCCGCAGCCGTCGGTCTGGTCCGATCTTAGACTGGAAATGAACTCCGTATGCTTAGATTGGGAATGAACTCCGTATGCCTAAGTCAACCCGCGAAATGAGTGTGCGAGCGCTCAGCCGCCCAGAGGGGCGGGATGCGTAAGCCGGGGGTCCCTCTCTGCGTGCTACCGATCTTGCTACTGCAACCCTCGGTCCGATCAATCTTAGACTGGGAATGAACTCCGTATGCCTAAGCCAACCGACGAAACGAGCGGGCGGGCACTAGGCCGGCTAGAGAGACAGGATGCGAAAGCCGTGGATCGATAGAGTGGCAGGTGGGTTTACTCACATCTTCATATTTTTGCGTGCCAATGCCATTTTTATGGCTTGTAAATTAGTACAATGGTCCCTTAAGCCTTCACGTGAAGTTTCATGGCAAGACGACTCGTTTTTTATTTTTCACGATTTTCAAAACTTTTTACGGTTTGGGATTTTTTAAAATTTTTTCGGAATGATTTTTGGCCCCAAACTTGGTAGACATGATCCTTGTATTTTTGTTGGTAGGCACAAAACAATTCAGCTAAAAACTCGAAGTGTACAAGATTTTGTGACCATTTGAAAAAAGTGTCCACATTTCAGACACTTTAATGGCTACTGGCAGGAAACCTGTAAGATCTCAAATGCTCTTTAAGGGGGTGTGAGTTCTCGAGGTTTCATGAGGGATATGGGGCCAACATAAGGGCCAAGTACCAGTACCCATCGCACATCATATGCGCACAACCCCCCGGCCCCCCGATCGCCAGAACCCTAATGCCGCCGGTTAGGTTCTCCGACGATGCTCCGGCAATGGTGCCCCGGTGAAGAAAAATGTGGCAATAGCACATGCCCGAGCCTAGCATGTGCTACCGTAACCCTCTGTCTGGTCCGATCTTAGACTGGGAATGAACTCCGTATGCCGTAGGTCAACCCACGAAACGAGCGTGCGGGCGCTCAGCCGGCCAGATGGGCAGGATGCGCAAGCCGGGGATCGGTCGGGTCCCCCTCTACGTGCTGTCAATCCTGCTGCTGCAACCTCTGGTCCAGTCTGATCTTAGACTAGGAATGATCTCCATATGTCTCAGCCAACCGATGAAACGAGCAGGCGGTCGGGCGACCGGGCACTACACCGGCCAGAGAGACGGGAGGCGCAAGCCGTGGATCGATAGGGTGGTAGGTGGGTTTAGGCACATCTTCATATTTTTGCATGCCAATGCCATTTTTATGGCTTGTAAATTCATACAATGGTCCCTTAAGCCTTCACGTAAAGTTTCATGGCAAGACGACTCATTTTCTATTTTTCACGATTTTCAAAACTTTTTACGGTTCTAGATTTTTTAAAATTTTTTTTGAAGGATTTTTGGCCCTAAACTTGGTAGACATGATCCTTGGATTTTTTCTAGGATGCACAAAAAAATTCAGCTAAAAACACGAAGTGTACAAGATTTTGTGACCATTTGAAAAAGTGTCCCCATTTCAGACACTTTAATGGCTACTGGCAGTAAATCTGTAAAATCTCAAATGCTCTTCAAGGGGGTGTGAGTTCTCGAGGTTTGATTAGGGATAGGGGGCCAATATAAGGGCCAAGTATCAGCACCCATCGTACATCCTGGGCACACCCCCCGGCCCCCCCGATTGCTGGAACCCTAATGCCACCGGTCAGGTTCTCCGGTGATGGTGTCCCGACGAAGAAAAATGCGGTACCAGCACATGCCCGAGCCCAGAATGTGCTGCTGTAACCCTCGGTCCGGTCCGATCTTAGACTGGGAATGAACCCCGTATGCTTAGACTGGGAGTGAACTCCGTATGCCTAAGTCAACCCATAAAACGAGCATGCGGGCACTAAGTCGGCCAGAGGGGTAGGATGCGCCAGCTGGGGATCGGCCGGGTCCCCCTCTGCATGCTACCGATCCTGCTACCTCAACCCTCAGTCCAGTCTGATCTTAGACTAGGAATGAACTCCGTATGCCTAAGCCAACCGACAAAACGAGCGGGCGGGCGGGCGGGCGGGCACTACGTCGGCCAGAGAGACGGGATGCGCAAGCCGTGGATCGATATAATGGTCGGTGAGTTTAGGCACATCTTCATATTTCTGCATGCCAATGCCATTTTTATGGCTTGTAAATTCATACAATGGTCCCTTCAACCTTCACGTGAAGTTTCATGGTAAGATGACTCATTTTCTATTTTTCACGATTTTTGAAACTTTTTGCGGTTCAAGATTTTTTTAAATTTTTTCGAAAGGAGTTTTGGCCCCAAACTTAGTAGACGTGATCCTTGTATTTTTTTTGGCATGCACAAAATAATTCAGCTAAAAACTTGAAGTGTACAAGATTTTGTGACCATTTGAAAAAAGTGTCCTTATTTCAGACACTTTAATGGCTACTGTAGTAAACCTTTAAAATCTCAAATGCTCTTTAAGGGGGTGTGAGTTCTCGAGGTTTGATGAGGGATAGGGGGCCAATATAAGGGCCAAGTACCAGCACCCATCGCACATCATGTGTGCACACCCCCCGGCCCCCTCGATCACCGGAACCCCAATACCGTCAATTAGGTTCTCCTGCGATGCTCCGGCGATGGTGCCCCAGCGAAGAAAAATGCGGCACCAGCACATCCCCAAGCCTAGCATGTGCTACTGCAACCCTCGGTCTGGTCCAATCTTAGATTGGGAATGAACTCCGTATGCTTAGACTGGGATTGAACTCTGTATGCCTAAGTCAACCCCACGGAATGAGCGTGCGAGCGCTTAGCCGGCCAGATGAGGCGGGATGCACAAGCCGAGGATCGGTCGGGTCCACCTCTATGTGCTGTCGATCCTGCTACCACAACCCTCGGTTCGGTCCTAACTTAGACTGGGAATGAACTCCGTATGCCTAAGGCAACCGACGAAACGCGCTGGCGGGCAGGCAGGCGGGCATTACGTCGACCAGAGAGACGGGATGCCCAAGTCGTGGATCGATAGGGTGGTAGGTGGGTCTAGGCACATCTTCATATTTCTACAAGCCAATGCCATTTTTATGGCCTGTAAATTCACACAAAGGTCCCTTAAGCCTTCACGTGAAGTTTCATGGCAAGACCGCTCGTTTTCTATTTTTCATGATTTTCAAAACTTTTTGCGGTTCGAGATTTTTAAAAAAAAAATTTTGAAGGATTTTTGGCCCCAAATTTGGAAGACGTGACCCTTGTATTTTTGTTGGCATGCACAAAAAAATTGAGCTAAAAACTCGAAGTGTACAAGATTTTGTGACCATTTGAAAAAAGTGTCCCCATTTCAGACACCTTAATGGCTACTGGTAGCAAACCTGTAAAATCTCAAATGCTTTTTAAGGGGGAGTGAGTTCTCGAGGTTTGATGAGGGATAGGGAGCCAATAGAAGGGCCAAGTACCAGCACCCAGCGCACATCATGTGCGTACACTCCCCCCTGCCGCCACGATCGTCGGAACCCCAATGCCGTCGGTCAGGTTCTCCGGCAATGCTCCAGCGATGGTGCCCCAACGAAGAAAAATGCGGCACCAGCACATGCCCGAGCCCAGTATGTGCTGCGACAACCCTTGATCCGGTTTGATCTTAGACTGGGAATGAACTCCATATGCTTAGACTGGGAATGAACTCCGTATGCCTAAGTCAACCCACGAAACTAGCGTGCGGGCGCTCAGCCGGCCAAAGCGGTGGGATGCATAAGTCGGGGATTGGCCGGGTCCCCCTCTGTGTGCTGTCGATCCTGCTGCCCCAACCGTCGGTTTGGTTCGATCTTAGACTGGCAATGAACTCCGTATGCCTAAGCCAACTGACAAAACGAGCGGGCGGGCGGGCGGGCACTACACCTGCCAGAGAGACGGGATGCGCAAGCCGTGGATCGATAGGGTGGTAGGTGGGTTTAGGTACATCTTCATATTTCTTCATGCCAATGCCATTTTTATGGCTTGTAAATTCATACAATGCTCCCTTAAGCCTTCACGTGAAGTTTCATGGCAAGATGACTCGTTCTCTATTTTTCATGATTTTCAAAACTTTTTGCGGTTCGAGATTTTTTAAAATTTTTCGGCAGGAGTTTTGGCCCGAAACTTGGTAGACGTGATCCTTGTATTTTTTTTGGCATGCACAAACAAATTCAGCTAAAAACTAGAAGCGTACAAGATTTTGTGACCATTTGAAAAAAGTGTCCCCATTTCAGACACCTTAATGGCTATTGGTAGCAAACCTGTAAAATCTCAAATGCTCTTTAAGGGGGTGTGAGTTCTCGAGGTTTGATGAGGGATAGGGGGCCAATATAAGGGCCAAGTACCAGCACCCATCGTACATCATGTGCGCACACCCCCCGGGCCCCCCCGATCGTCGAAATCCCAATGCCGCCGGTTAGGTTCTCCAGCGATGCTCCGACAAAGAAAAATGCGGCACCAGCACATGCCCGAGCCTAGCATGTGTTGCTGCAACCCTCTGTCTGATCCGATCTTAGACTGGAAATGAACTCCGTAAGCTTAGACTGGGAATGAATCCCATATGCCTAAGTCAACCCACAGAATGAGCGTACGGGTGCTCAGCCGGCCAGAGGGGTGGGAGGCGCAAGTCGAGGATCGGTCGGGTCCCCCTCTACGTGTTGCCAATCCTGCTACCGTAACGCTCAATCCGGTCTGATCTTAGACTGGGAATGAACTCCGTATGCCTAAGCCAATCGACGAAAAGAGCGGGCGGGCGGGCGAGACGGGATGTGCAAGCGTGGATCGATAGCGTGGTAGGTGGGTTTAGGCACATCTTCATATTTCTGCGTGCCAATGCCATTTTTATGGCTTGTAAATTCATACAATGGTCCCTTAAGCCTTCACATGAAGTTTCATGGCAAGACGACTCGTTTTCTACTTTTCACGTTTTTTGAAACTTTTTGCAGTTCAGGATTTTTTAAAATTTTTTAAAGGAGTTTTCGCCCCAAACTTGGTAGATGTGATCCTTGTATTTTTGTTGTCATGCACAAAAAAATTCAGCAGAAAACTTCAACTGCACAAGATTTCATGGCAAGACGACTCGTTTTCTATTTTTCATGATTTTTGAAACTTTTTACGGTTCGGGATTTTTTAAAATTTTTTCGGTAGGAGTTTTGGCCCTAAACTTGGTAGACGTGAGCCTTGTATTTTTATTGGCATGCACAAAAAAATTCAGCTAAAAACTTCAAGTGTACAAGATTTTGTGACCATTTGAAAAAAGTGTCCCCATTTCAGACACTTTAATGGCTACAGGCAACAAACCTGTAAAATCTCAAATGCTCTTTAAGGGGGTGTGAGTTCTCAAGGTTTGATGGGGGATAGGGGGTGAATATAAGGGCCAAGTACCAGCACCCATTGCACATCATGTGTGCACACCCCCCGGCCCCCCCGATCGCCGAACCCCAATGCCGCTGGTCAGGTTCTCAGGCGATACTCCGACGATGGTGCCCCGACGAAGAAAAATGCGATGCCAGCACATGCCCAAGCCCAGCATGTGCTGCCGCAACCCTCGGTCTACTCTGATCTTAGACTGGGAATGAACTTTGTATGCTTAGACTGGGAATGAACTCCGTATGCCTAAGTCAACCCATAAAACGAGCGTGCGGGCGCTCAGCCGGCTAGAAGGACGGGATGCGCAAGCCAAGGATCGCCCGGGTCCCCCTCTACGTGCTGCCAATCCTACTACCGTAACCCTCGGTCTGGTCTGATCTTAGACCGGGAATGAACTCCGTATGACCAAGCCAACCGACGAAAGGAGCGGGCGGGCGGGCAGGTAGGCATAACGCAGGCCAGAGAGACGGGATGCGCAAGCCGTGGATCCATAGGGTGGTAGGTGGGTTTAGGCACATCTTCATATTTCTATGTGCCAATGCCATTTTTTTGGCTTGTAAATTCATACAATGGTCCTCTAGTCCTTCACGTGAAGTTCAATGGTAAGGCGAATTGTTTTTTATTTTTCATGATTTTCAAAACTTTTTGTGGTTCGGGATATTTTAAATTTTTTTTAGAAGGAGTTTTGGCCCCAAACTTCATAGAGGTGATCCTTGTATTTTTTTTGGCATGCACAAAAAACTTCAGCTAAAAACTCGAAGTCTACAAGATTTTCTGACCATTTGAAAAAAGTGTCCCCATTTCAGACACTTTAATGGCTACTGGCAGCAAATCTGTAAAATCTCAAATGCTCTTTAAGGGGTGTGAGTTCCCGAGGTTTGATGAGGGATAGGTGGGCAATATAAGGGCCAAGTACCAGCACCCATCGCACATCATGTGCGCACACCCACCAGCCCCTCCGATCGCCGGAACCTCAATGCCGCCGATCAGGTTCTTCGGCGATGCTTCGACGATGGTGCGCCGACGAAGAAAAATGTGGCACCAGCACATGCCTGAGCCCAGCATGTGCTGCCACAAGCCTCGGTCCAGTATGATCTTTGACTAGGAATGAACTCCGTACGCTTAGACTGGGAATGAACTCCGTATGCCTAAGTCAACCCATGAAACGAGCGTGCGGGCGCTCAGCATGCCAGAAGGGCGGGATGCAAAAGTCGGGGATCAACCGGGTCCCCCTCTGCATGCTGTCGATCTTACTGTTGTAACCCTCAGTTTGATCAGATCCTAGACTGGGAATGAACTCCGTATGCCTAAGCCAACAGACGAAACGAGCGGGCGGTCGGGCGGATAGGCACTACGCCGTCCAGAGAGACGGGATGCGCAAGTCGTGGATCGATAGGGTGGTAGGTGGGTTTAGGCACATCTTCATATTTATACGTGCCAATGCCATTTTTATGGCTTGTAAATTCATACAATTGTCCCTTAAGCCTTCACGTGAAGTTTCATGGCAAGACGACTCGTTTTCTATTTTTCACGTTTTTTGAAACTTTTTACAGTTCAGGATTTTTTAAAATTTTTCGAAAGGAGTTTTCACCCCAAACTTGGTAGATGTGATCCTTGTATTTTTGTTGTCATGCACAAAAAAATTCAGCAGAAAACTCGGACAGCACAAGATTTTGTGACCATTTGAAAAATGTGTCCCGATTTCAGACACTTTAATGGCTACTGGCAGCAAACTTGTAAAATCTCAAATGCTCTTTAAGGGGGTGTGAGTTCTCGAGGCTTGATGAGGGATAGGGGGCCAATATAAGGGCCAAGTACCAGCACCCATCGCACATCATGTGCGCACACCCCCCCGGCCCCCTCGATCACCGGAAGCCCAATACCGTCGATCAGGTTCTCCGACGATGCTCCGGCGACGGTGCCCCAACGAAGAAAAATGCGACACCAGCACATGCCCAGGCCCAGCGTGTGCTACTGCAACCTCGGTCTGGTCTGATCTTAGACTGGGAATGAACTCCGTATGCTTAGACTGGGATTGAACTCCGTATGCCTAAGTCAACCCCACGGAACGAGCGTGCGAGCGCTTAGCCAGCCAGAGGGGCGGGATGCGCAAGCCGGGGATCGATCGGGTCCACCTCTACGTGCTACCGATCCTGCTACCACAACCCTCGGTTCAGTCCTAACTTAGACTGGGAATGAACTCCGTAATCCTAAGGCAACAGATGAAACGCGCGGGTGGGCAGGCAGGCGCGCATTACGTCGACCAGAGAGACGGGATACGCAAGTCGTGGATCGATAGGGTGGTAGGTGGGTCTAGGCACATCTTCATATTTCTACGTGCCAATGCCAAATTCATACAATGGTCCGTTAAGCCTTCACGTGAAGTTTCATGGCAAGACTGCTCGTTTTCTATTTTTCATGATTTTCAAAACTTTTTGCGATTCGAGATTTTTTAAAATTTTTTTGGAAGGCATTTTGGCCCCAAATTTGGTAGATGTGATCCTTGTATTTTTGTTGGCATGCATAAAAAAATTGAGCTAAAAACTCGAAGTGTACAAGATTTTGTGACCATTTGAAAAAAGTGTCCCCATTTCAGACACCTTAATGGCTGTTGGTAGCAAACCTGTAAAATCTCAAATGCTCTTTTAGGGGGTGTGAGTTCTTGAGGTTTGATGAGGGATAGGAGGCCAATAGAAGGGCCAAGTACCAGCACCCATCGCACATCATGTGCGCACACTCCCCCCGGCCCCCACGATCGTCGGAACCTTAATGCCGCCGGTCAGGTTCTCCGGTGATGCTCTAGCGATGGTGCCCCGACGAAGAAAAATGCGGCACCAGCACATACCCGAGCCCAGTATGTGCTGCCACAACCCTTGATCCGGTTCGATCTTAGACTGGGAATGAACTCCATATGCTTAGACTGGGAATGAACTCCGTATGCCTAAGTCAACCTACGAAACGAGCGTGCGGGCGCTCAGCCGGCCAGAGGGGTGGGATGCGCAAGCCGGGGATCGACCGGGTCCCCCTCTGCGTGCTGCCGATCCTGCTACCCCAACCCTCGATTTGGTCTGATCTTAGACAGGGAATGAACTCCGTATGCCTAAGCCAACTGACGAAACGAGCGGGCGGGCAGGCGGGCACTACACCGACCAAAGAGACGGGATGCGCAAGCCGTGGATCGATAGGGTGGTAGGTGGGTTTAGGCACATCTTCATATTTATACGTGCCAATGCCATTTTTATGGCTTGTAAATTCATACAATGGTCCCTTAAGCCTTCACGTGAAGATTCATGGCAAGACGACTCGTTTTCTATTTTTCATGATTTTCAAAACTTTTTGCGGTTCAGGATTTTTTAAAATTTCTTCGGAAGGAGTTTTGGCCCCAAACTTGGTAGACGTAATCCTTGTATTTTTGTTGGCATGCAAAAAAAATTCAGCTAGAAACTCGAAGTGTACAATATTTTGTAACCATTTGAAAAAAGTGTCACCATTTCAAACACTTTAATGGCTACTGGCACAAACCTGTAAAATCTCAAATGCTCTTTAAGGGGGTGTGAGTTCTCGAGGTTTGATGAGGGATAGGGGGCCAATATAAGGGCCAAGTACCAGCCCTCATCGAACATCTTGTGCGCATACCGCCCCCGGCCCCCCCGATCGTCGGAACCGCAATGCCGCCAGTCAGGTTCTCCGACGATGCTTCGACGATGGTGCCCCGGTGAAGAAAAATGCGGCACCAGCACGTGCCCGAGCCCAGAATGTGCTGTCGCAACCCTCTGTCTGGTCCGATCTTAGACTGGGAATGAACTCGGTATGCTGAGACTGGGATGAACTCCGTATGCCTAAGTCAACCCAAGAAACGAGCGGGTGGGTGCTCAGTCGGCCAGAGGGGCAAGATGCGCAAGCCAGGGATCGACGGGGTCCCCCTCTGCATGCTGCCGCAACCCTCAGTCCGGTCTGATCATAGATTGGGAATGAACTCCGTATGCCTAAGCCAATCGACGAAACGAGCGGGTGGGTGGGCGGGCGGGCACTACGTCGACCAGAGGGGTGGGATGCGCAAGCTGGGGATTGGCCGGATCCCCCTCTGCGTGCTGTCGATCCTGTTACCATAACCCTCGGTTCGGTTTGATCTTAGACTGGGAATGAATTCCATATGCCTAAGCCAACCGACGAAACGAGCGGGCGGGCGGGCACTACGCCGGCCAGAGAGACGGGATGCGCAAGCCGTGGATCGATAGCGTGGTAGGTGGGTTTAGGTAGATCTTCATATTTCTACATGCCAATGCCATTTTTATGGCTTGTAAATTCATACAATGGTCCCTCAAGCCCTCACTTGAAGTTTCACAGCAAGACGACTCGTTTTCTATTTTTCATGATTTTTGAAACTTTTTACGGTTCGGGATTTTTAAAAATTTTTTCGGTAGGAGTTTTGGCCCCAAACTTGGTAGATGTGAGCCTTTTATTTTTGTTAGCATGCACAAAAAATTTCAGCTAAAAACTTCAAGTGTACAAGATTTTGTGACCATTTGAAAAAAGTGTCCCCATTTCAGACACTTTAATGGCTACTGGCAGTAAACCTGTAAAATCTCAAATGCTCTTTAAGGGGGTGTGAGTTCTCAAGGTTTGATGGGGGATAGGGGGCCAATATAAGGGCTAAGTACCAGCACCCATCTCACATCATGTGTGCACACCCCTTGGCCCCCCGATCGTCAGAATCCCAATGCCGCTGGTCAGGTTCTCAGGCGACGCTCCGACGATGGTGCCCCGACGAAGAAAATTATGGCACCAGCACATGCCCAAGCTCAGCATGTGCTGCCGCAACCCTCGGTCTGGTCCGATCTTAGACTGGGAATGAACTCCGTATGCTTAGACTGGGAACGAAGTCCGTATGCCTAAGTCAACCCACAAAACGAGCGTGCGGGCGCTTAGCCGGCTAGAGGGACGGCATGCGCAAGCCGGGGATCGCCCGGGTCCCCCTCTACGTGCTGCCAATCTTGCTGTCGTAACCCTCAATCCAGTCTGATCTTAGACTAGGAATGAACTCTATATGACTAAGCCAACCGACAAAAGGAGCGGGCGGACGGGCAGGCAGGCACAATGCCGGCCAAAGAGACGGGATGCGCAAGCCGTGGATCGATAGGGTGGTAGGTGGGTTTAGGCACATCTTCATATTTCTATGTGCCAATGCCATTTTTTTGGCTTGTAAATTCATACAATGGTCCCCTAGGCCTTCACGTGAAGTTCAATGGCAAGGCGAATCATTTTCTATTTTTCATGATTTTCGAAACTTTTTGTGGTTTGAGATTTTTTAAAATTTTTTCGGAAGGAGTTTTGGCCCCAAACTTCGTAGAGGTGATCCTTGTATTTTTTTTGGCATGCTTAAAAAAATTCAGCTAAAAACTCGAAGTGTACAAGATGTTGTGACCATTTGAAAAAAGTGTCCCCATTTCAGACGCTTTAATGGCTACTGGCAGCAAACCTGTAAAATCTTAAATGCTTTTTAAGGGGTGTGAGTTCCTGAGGTTTGATGAGGGATAGGTGGGCAATATAAGGGCTAAGTACCAGCACCCATCGCACATCATGTGCGCACACCCCCCCCAGCCCCCCGATCGTCGGAACCCCAATGCCGTCGATCAGGTTATCTGACGATGCTTCGACGATGGTGCCCCGACGAAGAAAAATGCGACACCAGCACATGCTCGAGCCCAGCATGTGCTGCCACAAGCCTCGATCCAGTATGATCTTAGACTTGGAATGAACTCCGTATGCTTAGACTGGGAATGAACTCCGTATGCCTAAGTCAACCCACGAAACGAGCGTGCGGGCGCTCAGTCAGCCAGAGGGGCAGGATGCAAAAGTTGGGGATCAACCGAGTCCCCCTCTACGCGCTATCGATCTTACTGCTGTAACCCTCGGTCCGATCAGATCCTAGACTGGGAATGAACTTCGTATGCCTAAGTCAACCCATGAAACGAGCGTGCGGGCGCTCAGCCAGCTAGAAGGGCGGAATGCGCAAGCCGGGGATCGACCCGGTCCCTCTCTGTGTGCTGTCGATCCTGCTACCGTAACCCTCGGTCTGGTCCAATCTTAGACTAGGAATGAACTCCGTAAGCCTAAGCCAACTGACGAAATGAGCTGGCGGGCGGACGGGCGAGCACTACGCAGGCCAGAGAGACAGGACGCGCAAGCCATGGATTGATAGACGGTAGGTGGGTTTAGGCACATCTTCATATTTTTGCATGCCAATGCCATTTTTATGGCTTGTAAATTCATACAATGGTCCCTTAAGCCTTCATGTGCAGTTTCACGGCAAGACGACTCGCATTCTATTTTTTAAGATTTTTCAAACTTTTTACGGTTCGAGATTTTTTAAAATTTTTTTTGGAAGGTGTTTTGGCTCCAAACTTGCTAGACATGATCCTTGTATTTTTGTTGGCATGCACAAAAAAATTGAGCTAAAAACTCGAAGGGTACAAGATTTTGTGACCATTTGAAAAAAGTGTCCCCATTCCAAACACTTTAATGGCTACTGGCAGCAAACCAGTAAAATCTCAAATGCTCTTTAAGAGGGTGTGAGTTTTCAAGGTTTGATGAGGGATAGGGGGCCAATATAAGGGCCAAGTACCAGCACCCATCGCCCATCATGTGCGCACACCCCCCGGCCCCCCCAATCGTCGGAACCCCAATGCCGTCGATCAGGTTCTCCGGTGATGGTGCCTAGGCGAAGAAAAATGCGGCACAGCACATGCTTGAGCCCAGCATGAGCTGCCGCAACCCTCGGTCCAGTTCGATCTTAGACTGGGAATGAACTCCGTATGCTTAGATTGGGAATAAACTCCATATGCCTAAGTCAACCCACGAAATGAACGTGCGGGCACTCAGCCGGCCAGAGGGGCGGGATGCACAAGCCAAGGATCGGTCGGGTCCCCCTCTACGTGCTGCTGATCCTGCTGCCACAACCCTCATTCTGGTTCGATCTTAGACTGGGAATGAACTCCGTATGCCTAAACCAATCGATGAAACAAGCGGGCGGGCGGACGAGCGGGCACTACACCGACCAGAGAGACGGGATGCGCAAGCAGTGGATCGATAAGGTGGTAGGTGGGTTTAAGCACATCTTAATATTTCTTCATGCCAATGCCATTTTTATGGCTTGTAAATTCATACGATGGTCTCTTACACCTTCACGTGAAGTTTCATGGCAAGGCAACTCATTTTTTATTTTTCACGATTTTTGAAACCTTTTACGGTTCGGGGTTTTTTAAAATTTTTTCGGAAGGGGTTTTGGCCCCAAACTTGGTAGACATGATCCATGTATTTTTGTTGGCATGCACAAAAAAATTCAGCTAAAAACTCGAAGTGTACAAGATTTTGTGACCATTGGAAAAAAGTATCCCATTCCAGACACTTTAATGGCTACAAGCAGTAAACCTATAAAATCTCAAATGCTCTTTAAGGGGGTGTGAGTTCTCGAGGTTTGATGAGGGATAGGGGGCCAATATAAGGGCCAAATACCAGCACCCATCGCACATCATGTGCTCACACCCCCCGATCGTCGAAACCCGAAGGCCGTCGGTCAGGTTCTTCAACAATGCTCCGGCGATGGTGACCCGATGAAAAAAAATACGGTACCAGCACATGCCCGAGCCCAGCATGTGCTGCCGCAACCCTCGGTTCGGTCCGATCTTACACTGGGAATGAACTCCATATGCTTAGACTGGGAATGAACTCCGTATTCCTAGCTCAACCCACGAAACAAGCGTGCGGGCGCTCATTCGGCCAGAGGGGGCGGGATGCGCAAGAGGGGGATCGACCGGGTCCCCCTTTACGTGCTATTGATCCTGCTGCTGCAACCCTTGGTTCGATCCAATTTTAGACTGGGAGTGAACTCCGTATGCCCAAGCCAACCGATGAAACGAGCGGGCGGGCGGGCGGGCACTATACCGGCCAGAGAGACGGGTTGCGCAAGCCGTGGATCGATAGGGTGATACGTGGGTTTAGGCACATCTTCATATTTTTACGTGCCAATGCCTTTTTTAAGGATTCCAAATTCATACAATGGTCCCTTAAGCCTTCACGTGAAATTTCATGGCAAGACGACTCGTTTTCTATTTTTCATGATTTTGGAAACTTTTTGCGGTTCGGGCTTTTTTTAAATTTTTTCGGAAGGAGTTTTAGCCCCAAGCTTGGTAAACATGATCCTTGAATTTTTTTTGGCATGCACAAAAAAATTCAGCTAAAAACTCGAAGTGTACAAGATTTTGTGATAATTTGAAAAAAGTGTCCCCATTTCAGACACTTTAATGGCTACTGGCAGGAAACCTGCAAAATCTCTAATGCTCTTTAAGGGGGTGTGAGTTCTCGAGGTTTGATGAGGGATAGGGGGCCAATATAAGGGCTAAGTACCAGCACCCATCGCACATCATGTACGCACACCCCCCGGCCCCCCAATCGTCGGAACCCTAATGCCGCCGGCCAGGTTCTCCGACGATGCTCCGACGATGGTGCCCCGGTGAAGAAAATGCAGCACCAGCACATGCCCGAGCCCAGCATGTGCTATCACAACCCTTGATCAGGTCCGATCTTAGACAGGGAATGAACTCTGTATGCTTAGACTGGGAATGATCTCCGTATGCCTAAGTCAACCCACAAAATGAGCGTGCGGGCGCTCAGCCGACCAGAGGGGCGGGATGCGCAAGCTCGGGATCGAACGGGTCCCCCTCTGTGTGTTGCCGATCTTGTTGCCGCAACCCTCGGTCCGGTCTGGCCTTAGACTGGGAATGAACTCCGTATGCCTAAGCCAACCGATGAAACGAGTGAGGAGGCAGGCGGGCGGGCACTACGCTGGCCAGAGAGACGGGATGCGCAAGCCGTGCATCGATAGGGTGGTAGGTGAGTTTAGGCACATCTTCATATTTCTACGTGCCAATGCCATTTTTATGGCTTGTAAATTCATACAATGGTTCCTTATGGCTTCACGTGAAGTTTCATGGCAAGACGACTCGTTTTCTATTTTTCACGATTTTCAAAACTTTTTACGGTTCGAGATTTTTTAAAATTTTTTCGAAAGGATTTTTGGCCCCAAACCTGGTAGACATGATCCTTGTATTTTTGTTGGCATGCACAAAAAATTCAGCTAAAAACTCGAAGCGTACAAGATTTTGTGACCATTTGAAAAAAGTGTGCCCATTTCAGACACTTTAATGGGTACTGGCAGCAAACCTGTAAAATCTCAAATGCTCTTTAAGTGGTGTGAGTTCCCGAGGTTTGATGAGGGATAGGGGGCCAATATAAGGGCCAAGTACCAGCACCCATCGCACATCATGTGCGCACACCCCCCGGCCCCCCCCATCGTCGGAACCCCAATGCCGTCGGTCAGGTTTTTCGATGATGCTCCGACGATGTTGCCCCGATGAAGAAAAATACGACACCAACACTTGCCCGAGCCAAGCATGTGCTACCATAACCGTTGGTCTGATCCGATCTTAGACTGGGAATGAACTCTGTATGCTTAGACTGGGAATGAACTCCGAATGCCTAAGTCAACCTACGAAACGAGCTTACAGGCGCTCAACCGGCCAGAGCGGCAGGATGCGTAAGCCAGAGATCGATCGGGTCTGCCTCTGCATGCTGCAGATCCTGCTACCATAACCCTCGGTCTGATCCAACTGATGAAACGAGTGGGCGGGCAGGCAGGCAGGCACTAAGCCGGCCAGAGAGACGGGATGCACAAGCCGTGGATCGATGGGTGGTAGGTGAGTTTAGGCACATCTTCATATTTTTGAGTGCCAATGCCATTTTTATGGCTTGTAAATTCATACAATGGTCCCTCAAGCCTTCACGTGAAGTTTCATGGCAAGACGACTCGTTTTCTATTTTTCATGATTTTCAAAACTTTTTGCGGTTTGGGATTTTTTAAAATTTTTTTGGAACGAGTTTTGGCCCCAAACCTGGTAGACGTGATCCTTGTATTTTTGTTGGCATGCACAAAGAAATTCAGCTAAAAACTCGAAGTGTACAAGATTTTGTGACACTTTAATGCCTACTGGCAGCAAACCTGTAAAATCTCAAATGCTCTTTCAGGGGATGTGAGTTCTCGAGGTTTGATGAGGGATAGGGAGCCAAAATAAGGGCCCAATACCAGTACCCATCGCACATCATGGGCGCACACCCCCCAGGCCCCCGATCGTCAGAACCACAATGCCGCCTATCAGGTTTTTCGATGATGCTTCGGCGATGGTGCCTCGACAAAGAAAAATGTAGCACCAGCACATGCCCTAGCCCAGCATGTGCTATCATAACTCTCACTCCGGTCCGATCTTAGACTGGGAATGAACTCTGTATGCCTAAGTCATCCTACGAAACGAACGTGCGGGCCCTCAGTCGGCTAGAGGGGTGAGATGCGCAAACCGGGGATCGATCGGGTCACCCTCTGCCTGCTGTCGATCCTGCTGCCGCAACCCTTGGTCTGGTCTGATCTTAGATTGGGAATAAACTCCGTATGCCTAAGCCAACCAACAAAAAGAGTAGCGGGCGGACGGGCGGGCACTACGCCGGCCAGAGAGACGGGATGCGTAAGCCGTGGATCGATAGGGTGGTAGGTGGGTTTAGGCACATCTTCATATTTCTGCATGCCTATGCCATTTTTATGGCTTGTAAATTCATACAATGGTCCCTTAAGCCTTCGCGTGAAGTTTCATGCCAAGACGACTCGTTTCCTATTTTTCACGATTTTTAAAACTTTTTACGGTTCGGGATTTTTTAAAATTTTTTCGGAAGGAGTTTTGGCCCCAAACATGGTAGACGTGATCCTTGTATTTTTGTTGGCATGTACAAAAAAATTCAGTGAAAAACTCGAAGCGTGCAAGATTTTGTAACCATTTGAAAAAAATGTCCCCATTTCAGACACTTTAATGGCTACTGGCAGCAAACCTGTAAAATCTCAAATGCTCTTTAAGGGGGTGTGAGTTCTGGAGGTTTGATGAGGGATAGGGGGCCAATATAGGGGCCAAGTACCAGCACCCATCACACATCATGTGCGCACACCCCCCGGCCCCCCGATCGCCGGAACCCCAATGCCGCCGGTCAGGTTCTCCGGAGATGCTCCGGAGATGGTGCCCCGACGAAGAAAAATGTGACACCAGCACATGCTCGAGCCCAGCATGTGCTGCTGGAACCCCTTGGTCTGGTCCAATCTTAGACTGGGAATGAACTCCGTATGCCTAGACTGGGATGAAACTCGTATGCCTAGGTCAACCCATGAAACGAGCGTGCGGGCGCTCAGCCGGCCAGAGGGGCGGGATGCACAAGCCGGGGATCGGCCAGGACCCCTCTGCCTACTGCTGATCCTGTTGGTGTAACCTTTGGTACAGTCTGATCTTAAACTGGGAATGAACTCCGTATGCCTAAGCCAACCGACGAAACGAGCAGGCGGGCGAGCGGGCAGGCACTACGCCGGCCAGAGGGACGGGATGCGCAAGCTGTGGATCGATAGGGTGGTAGGTTCGTTTAGGCACATCTTCATATTTCTGTATGCCAATGCCATTTTTATTGCTTGTATATTCATACAATGGTCCCTTAAGCCTTCACATGAAGTTTCTTGGCAAGATGACCCATTTTCTATTTTTCACGATTTTTGAAACTTTTTGCGGTTCGGGATTTTTTTAAATTTTTTCAGAAGGAGTTTTGGCCCCAAACTAGGTAGACATGATCCTTGTATTTTTGTTGGCATGCACAAAAAAATTCAGCTAAAAACTCGAAGTGTACAAGATTTTGTGACCATTTTAAAAAATTGTCCCCATTTTAGACACTTTAATGGCTACTGGCACCAAACCTGTAAAATCTCAAATGCTCTTTAAAGGGGTGTGAGTTCTTGAGGTTTGATGAGGGATAGGGGGATATTATACGGGCCAAGTGCCAGCACCCATCGCACATCATGTGCGCACACCCCCTCGATCGCCCGATCACCGGAACCTAAATGTCGCAGGTCAGGTTCTCCAGCGATGTTCCAACGATGGTGCCCCGACGAAGAAAAATGCGGCACCAGCACATGCCCAAACCCAGTAAGGGCTGCCGTAACCCTCGGCCTGATCCGATCTTAGACTAGGAATGAACTCCGCATGCTTAGACCGGGAATGAACTCCGTATGCCTAAGTCAACCCACGAAATGAGCGTACGGGCGCTCAGTCTGCCAGAGCGGTGGGATGCGTAAGCCGAGGATCGACCAGGTCCCCCTCTGTGTGCTATCGATCTTGCTGCCACAACCCTCGGTTTGGTCTGATCTTAGACTGGGAATGAACTCCGTATGCCTAAGCCAACCGATAAAATGAGCAGGCGGGTGGGCGGGCGGGCATTACGCAGGCCAGAGAGATGGGATGCGTAAGCCGTGGATCGATAGGGTGGTAGCTGGGCTTAGGCACATCTTCATATTTTTGCGTGCCAATGCCATTTTTATGGCTTAAATTCATACAATGTTCCCTTAAGCCTTCACGTGAAGTTTCATGGCAAGACGACTCGTTTTCAATTTTTCATGATTTTTGAAACTTTTTACTGTTCAGGATTTTTTAAAATTTTTTGGAAGGAGTTTTGGTCCCAAACTTGGTAGATGTGATCCTTGTATTTTTTTTGGCATGCACAAAAAAATTCAGCTAAAAACTCGAAGTGTACAAGAATTTGTGACCATTTGAAAAAAATGTCCCCATTTTAGACATTTTAATGGCTACTGGCAGCAAACCTGTAAAATCTCAAATGCTCTTTAAGGGGATGTGAGTTCTCGAGGTTTGATGAGGGAGAGGGGGCCAATATAAGGGCCAAGTACCATCACCCATCGTACATCATGTGCGCACACCCCCCCGGCCCCTCTGATCGTCGGAACCCCAATGCCGCAAGTTAGGTTCTCCGGTGATGCTCTGATGATGGTGCCCCGATGAAGAAAAATACGGCACCAGCACATGCCCGAGCCCAGCATGTGCTGCCACAACCCTTGGTCCGGTCCGATCTTAGACTGGGAATGAACTCCCTATGCTTAGACTGGGAATGAACCCCGTATGCCTAAGTCAACCCATGAAACGAGCGTGCGGGCGCTCAGCCGACCAGAGCGGTGGGATGCGCAAGCCGGGGATCGACCGGGTCCCCCTCTATGTGCTTTCGATCCTGTTGCAGTAACCCTCAGTCCGGTCTGATCTTAGACTGGGAATGAATTTCGTATGCCTAAGCCAACCGACGAAACGAGCGGACGGGCGGGCAGGTGGGCGCTACGTCGACTAGAGAGACGGGATGCACAAGCCATGGATCGATAGGGTGGTTGGTGGGTTCAGGCACATCTTCATATTTCTACGTGCCAATGTCATTTTTATGGCTTGTAAATTCATACATTAGTCCCTTAAGCCTTCACGTGAAGTTTGATGGCAAGATGACTCATTTTCTATTTTTCACGATTTTTGAAACTTTTTGCGGCTCATGATGTTTTAAAATTTTTTCGGTAGACGTGATCCTTGTACTTTTGTTGTGATGCACAAAAATATTCACTAAAAACTTGAAGCGTACAAGATTTTGTGACCATTTGAAAAAAGTGTCCCCATTTCAGACATTTTAATTGCTACTGACAGCAAACCTGTAAAATCTTAAATGCTCTTTAAGGGGTTGTGAGTTCTCGAGGTTTGATGAGGGATACGGGAACAATATAAGGGCTAAGTACCAGCACCCATCACACATCAAATGCGCACACCCCCCGGCCCCCCCAATCGTTGGAACCCTAATGCCGTCGATAAGGTTCTTCGACGATGCTCCGGTGATGGTAACCCGACGAAGAAAAATGCGACAGCAGCAAATGCTCGAGCCTAGCATGTGCTACCACAACCCTCGATCCGGTCTGATATTAGACTGGGAATGAACTCCGTATTCTTAGATTGGGAATGAACTCCATATGCCTAAGTCAACCCACGAAATGAACGTGCGGGTGCCCAGCCAGCCAGAGGGGCGGGATGCGTAAGCCGAGGATCGACCAGATCCCTTTCTATGTGCTGCTGTAACCCTCGGTCCTATCCGATCTTAGACTGGGAATGAACTCCGTATGCCTAAGCCAACCGATGAAATGAGCGGGCGGGCGGCGGGCACTACGCCGGCTAGAGATGGGATGCGCAAGCCGTGGATCGATTTGGTGGTAGGTGGTTTAGGCACATCTTCATATTTCTGCGTGCCAATGCCATTTTTTATGGCTTGTAAATTCATACAATGGTCCCTTAAGCCTTCACGTGAAGTTTCATGGCAAGACGACTCGTTTTCTATTTTTCATGATTTTTGAAACTTTTTGCAGTTCGAGATTTTTTAAAATTTTTTCAGAAAGAGTTTTGGCCCCAAACATGGTAGACGTGATCCTTCTAGTTTTGTTGGCATGCACAACAATATTCAGCTAAAAAGTCGAAGCGTACAACATTTTGTGACCATTTGAAAAAAGTGTCCCCATTTCAGACACTTTAATTGCTACTGACAGTAAACCTGTAAAATCTGAAATGCTCTTTAGGGGGGTGTGAGTTCTCAAGGTTTGATGGGGGATAGGGGGCCACTATAAGGGCCAAGTACCAGCACCTATCGCACATCATGTGTGCACACCCCACGGCCCCCCCGATCGTCGGAACCCCAATGCCGTCGGTCAGGTTCTCCGGCGATGCTCCGGTGATGGTGCCCCGACGAAGAAAAATGCATCACCAGCACATGCCGGAGCCCAGCATGTGCTGCTGCAACCCTCGGTCTGGTCCGATCTTAGACTGGAAATGAACTCCGTAAGCCTAAGTCAACGCACGAAACGAGCGTGCGGGCGCTCAGCCGGCCAGAGGAATGGGATGCGCAAGCCGGGGATCGGCCCGGTCCCCCTCTGCGTGCTACCGATCCTGTTGCTGCAACCCTCAGTCCGGTCTGGTCTTAGACTGGGAATGAACTCCATATGCCTAAACCAACCAACGAAATGAGCGAGCGGGCGGGCGGGCGGGCACTACGCCAGGCAGAGAGACGGGATGCGCAAGTCATGAATCGATAAGGTGGTAGGTGGGTTTAGGCACATCTTCATATTTCTGCATGCCAATGCCATTTTTATGGCTTGTAAATTCATAAAATGGTCCCTTAAGCCTTCACGTGAAGTTTCATGGCAAGACGACTCATTTTCTATTTTTCATGATTTTTGAAACTTTTTGCGGTTCGGGATTTTTTAAAATTTTTTCGACAGGATTTTTGGCCCCAAACTTGGTAGACGTGATCCTTGTATTTTTGTTGACATGCACAAAAAAATTCAGCTAAAAACTCGAAGTGTACAAGATTTTGTGACGATTTGAAAAAGGTGTCCCCATTTCAGACACTTTAATGGCTACTGGCAGCAAACCTATAAAATCTCAAATGCTCTTTAAGGGGGTGTGACTTCTCAAGGTTTGATGAGCGATAGGGGGCCAATATAAAGCCCAAGAACCAGCACCCATTGCACATCATGTGCACACACCCCCTTGCCCCCCCGATCGCCGGAACCCCAATACCGTCGGTCAGGTACTCCGACTGGGTCCCCCTCTGCGTGTTGTCGATCCTGCTGTCGCAACCCTTGATCCAGTCTGATCTTAGATGGGGAATGAACTCTGTATGCCTAAGCCAATCGACGAAACGAGCGGACGGGCGGGCAGGTGGGCCCTACGCTGGCCAGAGAGACGCGATGTGCAAGCCGCGGATTGATAGGGTGGTAGGTGGGTTTAGGCACATCTTCATATTTCTGCATGCCAATGCCATTTTTATGGCTTGGAAATTCATACAATGGTCCCTTCAGCCTTCACGTGAAGTTTCATGGCAAAACGACTCGTTTTCTATTTTTCATGATTTTTGAAACCTTTTGCAGTTCGGGATTTTTTAAAATTTTTTTGGAAGGAGTTTTGCCCCAAACTTGGTAGATGTGATCCTTTTATTTTTGTTGGCATGCACAAAAAGATTCAGCTAAAAACTCGAAGTGTACAAAATTTTGTGACCGTTTGAAAAAAGTGTCCCCATTTTAGACACTTTAATGGCTACTGGCAGCAAACCTGTAAAATCTCAAAGGCTCTTTAAGGGGGTATGAGTTCTAAAGGTTTGATGAGGGATAGGGGCCCAATATAAGGGCCAAGTACCAGCAGCCATCGTACATCATGTGCGCACACCCCCCACCCCTCGATCGTCAGAACCCCAATGCCATCGGTCAGGTTCTCCGACGATGCTCCGGCGATGGTACCCCAGTGAAGAAAAATGCGGCTGTAGCACATTCCCGAGCCCAGCATGTGCTGCCACAACCCTTGGTCCGGTCTGATCTTAGATTGGAAATGAACTCCGTATGCTTAGACTAGGAATGAACTCTGTATTCCTAAGTCAACCCATGAAACGAGCGTGCGGGCGCTGAGCCGGCCAGAGGGGCGGGATGCGCAAGTCAGGGATCGGCCTGGTCCCCCTCTGCGTGCTGCTGATCCTACTGCTGCAACACTTGGTCTGGTCTGATCTTAGACTGGGAATGAACTCTGTATGCCTAAGCCAATCGACGAAACGAACGGGCGGGCGGGCACTACGCCGGCCAGAAAGACGGGATGCGCAAGCCGTGGATCGATAGGGTGGTAGGTGGGTTTAGGCACATCTTCATATTTCTACGTGCCAATGCCATTTTTATGGCTTGTAAATTCATACAATTGTCCCTTAAGCCTTCACGTGAAGTTTCATGGCAAGACGACTCGTTTTCTATTTTTCACGATTTTTAAAACATTTTACGATTCGGGATTTCTTCAAATTTTTTCGGAAGGTGTTTTGGCCCCAGACTTGGTAGACGTGATCCTTGTATTTTTTTTGGCATGCAAAAAAAAATTCAGCCAAAAACTCGAAGTGTACAAGATTTTGTGACCATTTGAAAAAAGTGTCCCCAACTTCAAACACTTTAATGGCGACTGGCAGCAAACCTGTAAAATCTTAAATCCTCTTTAAGGGGTTGTGAGTTCTCGAGGTTTGATGAGGGATAGGGGGCCAATATGAGGGCCAAGTACCAGCACCCATCGCACATTATGTGCGCACAGCCCCCCCTGACCCCCTCGATCGTCGGAACCCCAATGCCGCCGGTCAAGTTCTCCGGCGATGGTGCCCTGGCGAAGAAAAATACGGCACCAGCACATGCCCGAGCCCAACATGTGCTGCCGCAACCCTCGGTCCTGTCCGATTTGACACTGGGAATGAACTCCGTATGCCTAAGTCAACCCACGAAACGAGCGTGCGGGCGGTCAGCCGGCTAGAGGGGCAGGATGTGCAAGCCGGGGATCAGTCGGGTCCCCCTCTGCGTGCAGCCGATCCTGTTGCCGCAACCCTCAGTCCGGTCTGACCTTAGACTGGGAATGAACTCCGTATGCCTAAGCCAACCAATTAAACGAGCGGGCGGCCGGGCGGGGGAGCACTACGTCGGCCAGAGAGACGGGATGCTCAAGTCGTGGATCGATAGGGTGGTAGGTGGGTTTAGGCACATCTTCATATTTCTGCATGCCAATGCCATTTTTATGGCTTGTAAATTCATATAATGGTCCCTTAAGCCTTCACGTGAAGTTTCATGGCAAGACGACTCGTTTTCTATTTTTCATGATTTTTGAAACTTTTTACGGTTTAGGATTTTTTAAAATTTTTTCGGAAGAAGTTTTGGCCCCAAACTTATTAGACGTGATCCTTCTATTTTTGTGGCATGGTCAAAAAATTTCATCTAAAAACTCGAAGTGCACAAGATTTTGTGACCATTTGAAAAAAGTATCCCCATTTCAGACACTTTAATGGCTACTGCCAGCAAACTTGTAAAATCTGAAATGCTCTTTAAGGGGGTGAGAGTTCTCGAGGTTTGATGAGGGATAGGGGGCCAATATGAGGGCCAAGTACCAGCACCCATCGCACATTATGTGCGCACAGCCCCCCCTGACCCCCTCGATCGTCGGAACCCCAATGCCGCCGGTCAAGTTCTCCGGCGATGGTGCCCTGGCGAAGAAAAATACGGCACCAGCACATGCCCGAGCCCAACATGTGCTGCCGCAACCCTCGGTCCTGTCCGATTTGACACTGGGAATGAACTCCGTATGCCTAAGTCAACCCACGAAACGAGCGTGCGGGCGGTCAGCCGGCTAGAGGGGCAGGATGTGCAAGCCGGGGATCAGTCGGGTCCCCCTCTGCGTGCAGCCGATCCTGTTGCCGCAACCCTCAGTCCGGTCTGACCTTAGACTGGGAATGAACTCCGTATGCCTAAGCCAACCAATTAAACGAGCGGGCGGCCGGGCGGGGGAGCACTACGTCGGCCAGAGAGACGGGATGCTCAAGTCGTGGATCGATAGGGTGGTAGGTGGGTTTAGGCACATCTTCATATTTCTACGTGCCAATGCCATTTTTATGGCTTGTAAATTCATACAATTGTCCCTTAAGCCTTCACGTGAAGTTTCATGGCAAGACGACTCGTTTTCTATTTTTTACGATTTTCAAAACTTTTTATGGTTTGGGATTTTTTAAAATTTTTCCAGAAGGAGTTTTGGCCCCAAACTTGGTAGACGTGATCCTTGTATTTTTGTTGGCATGCACAAAAAAATTCAGCCAAAAACTCTAAGTGTATAAGATTTTGTGATCATTTGAAAAAGGTGTCCCCATTTCAGACACTTTAATGGCTACTGGCAGCAAACCTGTAAAATCTCAAATGCTTTTTGAGGGGGAGTGAGTTCTCTAGGTTTGATGAGGGATAGGGGCCAATATAAGGGCCAAGTACCAGCACCCATCACACATCATGTGCGCACACCCCCCCGGCCCCCCCGATCGCTGGAACCCCAATGCCGCCGGTCAGGTTCTCCGGCGATGGTGCCCCAGCAAAGAAAAATGCGGCACCAACACATGCCTGATCCCAACATGTGCTGCTGCAACCCCCAGTCCGGTCTGATCTTAGACTGGGAATGAACTCCGCGTGACTAAGTCAACCCACGAAACGAGAGTGCGGGCGCTCAACCGGCCAGAGGGGTGGGATGCGCAAGCCGAGGATCGGCCGGGTCCCCCTCTGTGTGGTGTCGATCCTGCTGCCGCAACCTTTGGTTTGATCCAATCTTAGACTGGGAATGAACTTCGTATGCCTAAGCCAATCGACGAAACGAACGGGCGGGCGGGCAGGCACTACGTCAGCCAGAGGGGTGGGATGCGCAAGCCAGGGATCGATCGGGTCCCCCTTTACGTGCTGCCGATCCTACTGTCACAACCCTCGATCCGATCTGATCTTAGACTGGGAATGAACTCCGTATGCCTAATCCAACCAACGAAACGAGCGGGCGGGCGGGCAGACACTACGCCAGCCAGAGAGACGGGATGCGCAAGCCGTGGATTGATAGGGTGGTAGGTGGGTTTAGGCACATCTTCATATTTCTGCATGCCAATGCCATTTTTATGGCTCGTAAATTCATAAAATGGTCCCTTAAGCCTTCACGTGAAGTTTCATGGCAAGACGACCCATTTTCTATTTTTCATGATTTTCGAAACTTTTTGCTGTTAAAGATTTTTTTAAAATTTTTTGGAAGGAGTTTTGGCCCCACACTAGATGTGATCCTTGTATTTTTGTTGGCATGCACAAAAAAATTCAGCTAAAAACTCAAAGTGCACAAGATTTTGTGACCATTTGAAAAAAATGTCCCCATTTCAGACACTTTAATGGCTACTGGCAGCAAACTTGTAAAATCTTAAATGCTCTTTAAGGGAGTGTGAGTTCTCGAGGTTTGATGAGGGATAGGGGGCCAATATAAGGGCCAAGTACCAGCACCCATCGCACATCATGTACGCATACCCCCTAGCCCCACCAATCGTCGGAACCCCAATGCTCCGGAGATGGTGCCCCAACGAAGAAAAATACAGCACCAGCACATGCTCGAGCCCAGCATGTGCTGCCATAACCCTCGGTCTGGTCCAATCTTAGAGTGGGAATGAACTCTGTATGCTTAGAGTGGGAATGAACTCTGTATGCTTAAGTCAACCCACGAAACGAGCTTGCGGGTGCTCAGCCGGCCAGAGGGACAGGATGCGCAAGCCGGGGATCGACCGGGTCCCCCTCTGTGTGCTGTCGATCCTGCTACCGAAACCCTTGGTTCGGTTTGATCTTAGACTGGGAACGAACTTCGTATGCGTAAGCCAACTGACGAATCGAGTGGGCGGGCGGGCACTACGTCGGCCAGAGAAACGGGAGGAGCAAGCCGTGGATCGATAGGGTGGTAGGAGAGTTTAGGCACATCTTCATATTTCTACGTGCCAATGCCATTTTTATGGCTTGTAAATTCATACAATGGTCCCTTAAGCCTTCACGTGAAGTTTCATGGCAAGACGACTCGTTTTCTATTTTTTACGATTTTCAAAACTTTTTATGGTTTGGGATTTTTTAAAATTTTTCCAGAAGGAGTTTTGGCCCCAAACTTGGTAGACGTGATCCTTGTATTTTTGTTGGCATGCACAAAAAAATTCAGCCAAAAACTCTAAGTGTATAAGATTTTGTGATCATTTGAAAAAGGTGTCCCCATTTCAGACACTTTAATGGCTACTGGCAGCAAACCTGTAAAATCTCAAATGCTCTTTAAGGGGGTGTGAGTTCTCAAGGTTTGATGAGGGATAGGGGGCCAATATAAGGGTGAAGTACCAGCACCCATTGCACATCATGTGCGCACACCCCCCTCGGCCCCCCCATCGTCGGAACCCCAATGCCGTCGGTCAGGTTCTCCAGTGATGCTACGGCGATGGTGCCCCGGTGAAGAAAAATGCGGCACCAGCACATTCTCGAGCCCAGCATGTGCTATAGCAACCCTCGGTCCGGTCCGATCTTACACTGGGAATGAACTGCATATGCTTAGACTATGAATGAACTCCGTATGCCTATGTCAACCCATGAAACGAGCATGCGGGGCGCTCAACCGGCCAGAGGGGCGGGATGTCCAAGCCGAGGATCGGCCGGGTCCCCCTTTGCATGCTACCGATCCTGCTGCCACAACCCTCAGTCTGGTCCAATCTTAGACTGAGAATGAACTCCTTATGCCTAAGCTAACCGACGAAACAAGCGGGCGGGCGGGCGGGGGTGCATTACGCCGGCCAGAGAGATGGGACGCGCAAGCCGTGGATCGATAGGGTGGTAGGTGGGTTTAGGCACATCTTCATATTTCTACGTGCCAACGCCATTTTTGTGGCTTGTAAATTCAGACAAGGGTCCCTTAAGCCTTCATGTGAAGTTTCAAGGCAAGACGACTCGTTTTCTATTTTTCATGATTTTCAAAACTTTTTGCGGTTCGAGATTTTCTTAAATTTTTTCAGAAGGAGTTTTGGCCCCAAACATGGTAGACGTGATCCTTGTATTCTTGTTGGCATGCACAAAACAATTCAGCTAAAAACTCGTAGTGCATAAGATTTTGTGACCATTTGAAAAAAGTGTCCCCATTTCAGACACTTTAATGGCTAATGGTAGAAACCTGTAAAATATCAAATGCTCTTTAAGGGGGTGTGAGTTCTCAAGGTTTGATGAGGGATAGGGGGCCATTATAAGGGCCAAGTACCAGCACCCATCATGCATAATGTGCGCACACCCCCCCCGGCCCCCCGATCGTCGGAACCCCAATGCCGTCGGTCAGGTTCTTTGGCGATGGTGCCCCGACGAAGAAAAATACGGCACCAGCACATGCCCGAGCCCAGCATGTGCTGCCGGAACCCTTGGTCCGGTCCGATATTAGACTGGGAATGAACTCCGTATGCTTAGACTGGGAATGAACTCTATATGACTAAGTCAACCCACGAAACGAGCATGCGGGCACTCCGCCGGCCAGAGGGGCGGGGTGCGCAAGCCGGGGATCGGTTGGGTCACCCTCTACATGCTGTCGATCCTGCTGCCACAACCCTCAGTCTAGTCTGATCTTAGACTAGGAATGAACTTCGTATGCCTGAGCCAACCGACAAAATGAGCTGGCGGGCAGGTGGGCGGGCACTACGCCGGCCAGAGAGACGGGATGCGCAAGCTATGGATCGATAGGGTGGTAGGTGGGTTTAGGCACATCTTCATATTTCTGCATGCCAATTATATTTTTATGGCTTGTAAATTCATACAATGGTCCCTTAAACCTTCACGTGAAGTTTCAAGGCAAGACGACTCGTTTTCTATTTTTCACGATTTTTAAAACTTTTTACGGTTCGGGATTTTTTAAAATTTTTTTGGAAGGAGTTTTTGAACCAAACTTGGTAGATGTGATCCTTGTATTTTTGTTGGCATGCACAAAAAAATTCAGCTAAAAACTGGAAGTGTACAAGATTTTGTGACCATTTGAAAAAATTACCCATATTTCAGACCTTTTAATGGCTACTGGCAGAAACCTGTAAAACCTCAAATGGTCTTTAAGTGGGTGTGAGTTCTCAAAGTTTGATGAGGGATAGGGGGCCACTATAATGGCCAAGTACCAGCACCCATCATGCATCATGTGCGCACACCCCCGGCCTCCCGATCATCAGAACCCCAATGCCATCGGTCAGGTTCTCGGTGATGGTGCCCTGATGAAGAAAAATGCGGCACCAGCACATGCCCGAGCCCAGCATGTGCTGCCGCAACCCTCGGTCCGGTCCGATCTTAGACTGGGAATGAACTCCATATGTTTAGACTGGGAGTGAACTCCGTATGCCTAAGTCAACCTACGTAACGAGCGTGCGAGCGCTAAGCCGACCAGAGGGGCAGGCTGTGCAAATCGGGGATCGATCGGGTCCCCCTTTGCGTGCTGCCGATCCTGCTACCACAACCCTCGATCTGATCCGATCTTAGACTAGGAATGAACTCCGTATGCCTAAGCCAACCGACGAAACGAGCGGGCGGGCGGGCACCACGTCGGCCAGAGAGAAGGGATGCGCAAGCCGTGGATCGATAGGG
The DNA here is from genome assembly GCF_002303985.1 of Durio zibethinus. Next base: position 6,029,104 of record NW_019167971.1, on the reverse strand, counting down.
TGGTAGGTGGGTTTAGGCACATCTTCATATTTCTGCATGCCAATTATATTTTTATGGCTTGTAAATTCATACAATGGTCCCTTAAACCTTCACGTGAAGTTTCAAGGCAAGACGACTCGTTTTCTATTTTTCACGATTTTTAAAACTTTTTACGGTTCGGGATTTTTTAAAATTTTTTTGGAAGGAGTTTTTGAACCAAACTTGGTAGACGTGATCCTTGTATTTTTGTTGGCATGCACAAAAAAATTCAGCTAAAAACTCGAAGTGTACAAGATTTTGTGACCATTTGAAAAAAGTGTCCCCATTTCAAACACTTTAACGGCTACTGGAAGCAAACCTGTAAAATCTCAAATGCTCTTTAAGGGGTTGTGAGTTCTCTAGGTTTAACGAGGGATAGGGGGCCAATATAAGGGCAAAATACCAGCACCATCACACATCATGTGCGCACACCCCCCGAGCCCCTCCGATCATCGGAACCCAATGACGCGGTCAGGTTTCTCCAGCGATGCTCCAGCGATGGTGCCCCGACGAAAGAAAAACGGCACCAGCACATTGCTCGAGCCAGCATCGTTCATCGTAAACCCTCAGTCTAATTTGTAACTTAGACTGGAAATGAACTCCGTATGCCTAATCAACCCACGAAATGAGCGTGCGGGCCTCAAACCGGCCCAGAGGGTGGGAGCGCAGCCGGGGATCGTTCGTGGTTCTCCTTATGCCTCTGTTCTTCCTGCTGCCACAACCCTCATTCCGGTCCCTGATCTTAGACTGGAATGAAACTCCATATGCCTAAGCAAGCCGATAAAAACGAGCGGTAGACCGGACCAGGCAGCTACGCTGGATAGACAGACGGGATGTGCAAGCCGTGGATCGATAGCGTGGTAGGTGGGTTTAGGCACATCTTCATATTTCTGCATGCCAATGCCATTTTTATGGCTTCTAAATTCATACAATCATCCCTTAAGCCTTCACGTGAAGTTTCATGGCAAGACGACTCGTTTTCTATTTTTCACGATTTTCAAAACTTTCTGTGGTTCGGGGTTTTTTAAAATTTTTTCAGAAGGATTTTCGGTCCCAAACTTGGTAGACATGATCCTTGTATTTTTGTTAGCATGCACAAAAAATTTCAGCTAAAAACTCGAAGTGTACATGATTTTGTGACCATTTGAAAAAAGTGTCCCATTTCAGACACTTTAATGGCTACTAGCAGTAAACCTGTAAAATCTCAAATGCTCTTTAAGGGGGTGTGAGTTCTCGAGGTTTGGTGAGGGATAGCGGGCCAATATAAGGGACAAGTACCAGCACCCATCGCACATCATGTGCGCACACCGCCCCCCGGCCCGCCCGACCATCGGAAACCCAATGCCGCGGGTCAGGTTCTCTGACGATGCTCCCGACGATGGTGCCCCGGCGAAGAAAAATGCGGCACCAACACATGCTCGAGCCCAGCTTGTGCTGTTGAAACCCCCAGTCTGGTCCGATCTTAGACTGGGAATGAACTCCGTATGCTTAAACTGGGAGTGAACTCCGTATGCCTAAGTCAACCCACAAAACGAGCGTGCGGGCGCTCAGCCGGCCAGACGGGTGGGATGCACAAGTCAGGGATTGATCGGTCCCCCTCTGTGTGCTGTTTATCCTGCTATCGTAACCTTCGGTCTGGTCTGATCTTAGACTAGCAATGAACTCCGTATGACTAAGCCAACCAACGAAATGAGCGGACGGACAGGCGGGCACTACGCCAGCCAAAGAGACGGGATGGGCAAGCCGTGGATCGATAGGGTGGTAGGTGGGTTTAGGCACATTTTCATATTTCTACGTGCCAATGCCATTTTTATGGCTTGTAAATTCATACAATGGTCCCTTAAGCCTTCATGTGAAGTTTCATGGCAAGACAACTCGTTTTCTATTTTTCACGATTTCCAAAACTTTTTACGGTTCGGGATTTTTTAAAATTTTTTCGGAAGAAGTTTTGGCCCCAAACTTGGTAGACGTGATCATTTTTTTTTTGTTGGCATGCACAAAAAAATTAAGCTAAAAACTCGAAGTGTACAAGATTTTGTGACCATTTGAAAAAAGTTTCCCCATTTCAGACACTTTAATGGCTATTGGCAGCAAACCTGTAAAATCTCAAATGCTCTTTAAGGGGGTGTGAGTTCTCAAGGTTTGATGAGAGATAGGGGACCAATATAAGGGCCAAGTACCAGCACCCATCGCACATCATGTGCGCACACCCCCTGGCTCCCCGATCGTCAAAACCCCAAAGCCGCCGGTCAAGTTCTCTGGCGATGCTCCGACGATGGTACCCCGACGAAGAAAAATGCGGCACCAGCACATGCCCGAGCCCAGCATGTGCTACCGCAACCCTCAGTCCAGTCTGATCTTAGACTGGGAATGAACTCCGCATGCTTAGACTGGGAATGAACACCGTATGCCTAAGTCAACCCACGAAACGAGCACGCGGGGGCTTAGCCGGCTAGAGGGGCGGGACGCGCAAGCTGGTGATCGGCTGGGTCACCCTCTGCGTGTTGTTGATCCTGCTGCGTAACCCTCGGTCCGGTCTGATCATAGACTGGGAATGAACTCCGTATGCCTAAGCCAACCCATGAAACGAGCGGGTAGGCGGGCGGGCGGGCAGGCACTACGTCGGCCAGAGAGACGGGATGCGCAAGCCGTGGATCGATAGGGTGGTAGGTCGGTCTAGGTACATCTTCATATTTCTATGTGCCAATGCCATTTTTATGGCTTGTGAATTCATACAATGGTCCCTTAAGCCTTCACGTGAAGTTTCAATGCAAGACGATTGGTTTTCTATTTTTTAAGATTTTTGAAACTTTTTGCGCTTCGAGATTTTTTAAATTTTTTCGGAAGGAGTTTTAGCCCCAAACTTGGTAGACGTGATCCTTTTATTTTTTTTGGCATGGAAAAAAACATTTAGCTAAAAACTCGAAGTGTACAAGATTTTGTGACCATTTGAAAAAAGTGTCCCCATTTCAGACACTTTAATGGCTACTGGCAGCAAACCTGTAAAATCTCAAATGCTCTTAAGGGGGTGTGAGTTCTCGAGGTTTGATGAGGAATAGAGGGCAATATAAGGGCCAAGTACAGCACCCATCGGACATCATGTGCGCACACCCGGCCCCGGCCGATCGTCGAAACCTTAATGCCGTCGATAGGTTTCTCGCGATGCTCCAGCGATGGTGCCCGACAAAGAAAAAGTGACACCAGCACATCCTCGAGCCCAGCATGTGCTGCCGCAACCCTCGGTCTGGTCCGATCATAGACTAGGAATGTACTTTGTATGCTTAGACTGGGAATGAACTCCGTATGCTTAAGTGAACCCACGAAACGAGCGTGAGGGCGCTCAGCCGGCTAGAGGGGCGGGGTACGCAAGTCGGGGATCGGTCGGGTCCCCCTCTGCGTGCAGCCGATCCTACTGCCACAACCCTTGGTACGATCCAATCTTACACTAGGAATGAACTCCGTATGCCTAAGCCAACCGACAAAACGAGCGGACGGGCGGCGGGAAGGGCGGGGGGTCTGGCGGGCACCACATCGGCCAGAGAGAAGGGATGCGCAAGCCATGGATCGATAGGGTGGTAGGTGGGTTTAGGCACATCTTCATATTTCTGCATGCCAATTCCATTTTTGTGGCTTGTAAATTCATATAATGGTCCTTTAAGCCTTCACGTGAAGTTTCATGGCAGGACGACTCTATTTCTATTTTTCACGATCTTCGAAAGTTTTTATGGTTCGGGATTTTTTTAAATTTTTTCAAAAGAATTTTTGGCCCCAAACATGGTGGACATGATCCTTGTATTTTTTTTGGCATGCACAAAAAAATTCAGCTAAAAACTCGAAGTGTACAAGATTTTGTGGACCATTTGAAAAAAGTGTCCCCATTTTCAGCACTTTAAACGGCTACGGAAGCAAACTTGTAAAATCATCCTCAAATGCTCTTTAAGAGGGTGTGAGTTTCTCTAGGTCGGCATTGATGAGTGGAATAGTCCAATATAAGGGCGGACCAAGTACCAGCACCATCGTCACATGCAAGTGGACACCCCAGCCCCCCCGATCGCCGGAACCGCCAAATGTCGTCGTCAGGTTCTCTGACGATGCTCCGGTGATTGTGCCGACGAAGAAAATATGGAGCTACCGCACTGCCCGAGAGATGGACAGACGGGCATGGCACTACGTTGGCCAGAGAGAACGAGATGCGCAAGCCGTGGATCGATAGGTGGTTAGAGTGGGTTTCGGTACATCTTCATAGTTTCTTGCGTGCCATGCCCATTTTTTATGGCTTGTAAATTCATAAAATGGTCCCTTAAGCCGTCACGTGAAGTTTCATGGCAAGACGACTCGTTTACTATTTTTCATGATTTTTGAAACATTTTACGATTCGGGATTTTTTTAAATTTTTTCGGAAGGAGTTTTGGCCCCAACTTGGTATACGTGATCCTTGTTTTCTTGTTGGCATGCACAAAAAACTTCAGCTAAAAATTCGAACTGTACAAGATTTTGTGACGATTTGAAAAAAGTGTCCCCATTTCAGACACTTTAATGGCTACTGGCAGCAAACCTGTAAAATCTCAAATGCTCTTTAACGGGGTGTGAGTTCTCGTGGTTTGATGAGGGATAGGGGACCAATATAAGGGCCAAGAACTAGCACCCATCACAAATCATGTGCGGACACCCCCCCTCGGCCCTCCCGATCACCGAAACTCCAATGTCGTCGGTCAGGTTCTCCAGCGATGCTCCGACGATGGTGCCCCGGCAAAGAAAAATACGGCACCAGCACATGCCCGAGCCCAGCATGTGCCGCTGCAACCCTCTGTCCGATCCGATCTTAGACTGGGAATGAACTCCGTATGCTTAGACTGGGAATGAACTCCGTATGCCCTAAGTCAACCAACGAAACGAGCGTGCGGGCGCTCAGCCGACCAGAGGGGCGAGATGCGTAAGTCGGGGATCGGTCGGGTCCCTCTCTGCGTGCTGTCGATCCTGCTACCACAACCCTCAATCTGGTCGGATCTTCGACTGGGAATGAACTCCATATGCCTAAGCCAACCGACAAAACGAGCAGGCGGGCGGACACTACGTCGGCCAGAGAGACAGGTTGCGCAAGCTGTGGATCGATAGGTTGGTAGGTGAGTTTAGGCACATCTTAATCTTTCTGTGTGCCAATGCCATTTTTATGGCTTGCAAATTCATACAATGGTCCCTTAAGCCTTCACGTGAAGTTTCATGGCAAGATGACTCGTTTTCTATTTTTCACGATTTTTGAAACTTTTTGCGGTTCGGGATTTTTTAAAATTTTTTTGAAAAGTGTTTCGGCCCCAAACTTGGTAGACGTGATCCTTTTATTTTTTTTGGCATGCACAAAAAAATTCAGCTAAAAACTTGAAGTGTACAGATTTTGTGACCATTTGAAAAATTGTCCCCATTTCAGACACTTTAATTGCTACTGGCACAAACTTGTAAAATCTCAAATGCTCTTTAAGAGAGTGTGAGTTGTCGAGCTTTGATGAGGGGATAGGGGGCCATATAAGGGCCAAGTACCAGTACCCATCATGCATCATGTGCGCACACCCCCCTCCCCCCTGATCGTCGGAACCCTAATGTTGTCGGTCAGGTTCACCGGGGATGGCACCCGGACGAAGAAAAAAATGTGGCAACCAGCACATGCCCGGAGCCCAGCATGTGCTGCCGCACCCTGCGATTCGGTCCGATCTTAGACCTGGGAATGAACTCCGTATGCTTAACTGGAATGAACTTCGTAGTGCCCTAAGTCAACCCACGAAAACTAGAGTGGGGGCGCTCAGCCGGCTAGAGGGGCGGGATCGCAAGTCAGGGATGGCCAAGTCCCCCTCTGCGTGCTGTCGATCTTGCTGCACAACCCTTGGGTCTGGTCTGATCTTAGACTGGGAATGAACTACGTATGCCTAAGCCAACCGACGAAACGAGCGGGCGGGCGGGCACTACGTCGGCCAGAGAAACGGGATGCGCAAGTCGTGGATCGATAGGGTGGTACGTGGGTTTTGGCGCATCTTCATATTTCTGCGTGCCAATGCCATTTTTGTGGTTTGTAAATTCATACAATGGTCCTTAAGCTTCACGTGAAGTTTCATGGCAAGACGACCGTTTTCCTATTTTTCACAATTTTTGAAACTTTTTGCGGTTTGGGATTTTTCAAAATTTTTTCAGAAGGAGTTTTGGTCCCAAACTTTGTAAAGGTGATCCTTGTATTTTTTTTGGCATGCATAAAAAAATTCAGCTAAAAACTCGAAGTGTACAAGATTTTAAGACTATTTGAAAAAAGTGTCCCCATTTCAGACACTTTAATGGCTACTGGCAGCAAACCTGTAAAATCTAAAATGCTCTTTAAAGGGGTGTGTGTTCTCGAGGTTTGATGAGGGATAGGGGAGCCAATATAAGGGCCAAGTACTAGCACCCACCGCATATCATGTGCGTACACCCCCCGACCCCCCCCGATCGTCGAAAACCCGATGCCACTGGTCAGGTTCTCCAAGGATGGTGCCCCTACGAAGAAAAATGTGGCACCAGCACATTCCCGAGCCCAGCATGTGTGCCTCAACCCTCAGTCCGGTCTGATCTTAGACTGGGAATGAACTTCGTATGCTTAGACTGGGAATGAACTCCGTATGCCTAAGTCAACCCACGAAACGAACGTGCGGGCGCTCAGCTAGCAAGAGGGACGGGATGCGCAAGCCGGGGATCGGTCGGGTCCCCTTTTACGTGCTACTGATCCTGCTACCATAACCCTCTGTCCGGTCTGATCTTGGAGTGGGAATGAACTCCGTATGCCTAAGCCAACCAATGAAACGGGGGGGCGGGTGGGCACTACGCCGCCCAGAGAGACGGGATGCGAAAACTATGGATCGATAGGGTGGTAGGTGGGTTTAGGCACATCTTCATATTTTTATGTGCCATTGATATTTTTATGGCTTGTAAATTCATACAATGGTCCCTTAAGCCTTCACGTGAAGTTTCATGGCAAGACGACCCGTTTTCTATTTTTTATGATTTTTTGAAACTTTTTGCGGTTCGGGATTTTTTAAAATTTCTCCAAAAGGAGTTTTGGCCCCAATATTGGTGACGTGTTTCTTGTATTTTTGTTGGCATGCACAAAAAAATTCAGCTAAAAACTCAAAGTGTACAAGATTTTGTGACCATTTGAAAAAAGTGTCCCCATTTCAGACACTTTAATGGTTACTGGCAGCAAACCTATAAAATCTCAAATGCTCTTTAAGGGGGTGTGAGTTCTCGAGGTTTGATTAGGGATAGGGGGCCAATATAAGGGCCAAGTCCCAGCACCCATCTCACATCATGTGCGCACACCCCCCGGCCCCCTGATCATCGGAACCTTAATGCCGTCGGTCAGGTTCTCCGGCGATGCACCAGCGATGGTGCCCCGACAAAGAAAAAAGTGACACCAGCACATGCTCGAGCCCAGCATGTGTTGCCGCAACCCTCGGTCTGGTCTGATCATAGACTAGGAATGAACTTCATATGCTTAGTCTGGGAATGAACTCCGTATGCTTAAGTGAACCCACGAAACGAGCGCGAGGGCGCTCAGCCGGCCAGAGGGGCGGGGTGCGCAAGCCGGGGATCGGTCGGGTCCCCTCTGCGTGCAGCCGATCCTGCTGCCACAACCCTCGGTACGATCCAATCTTACACTGGGAATAAACTCCGTATGCCTAAGCCAACCAACAAAACAAACGGGCGGGCGGGCAGGCGGGCACCACACCGGCCAGAGAGAGGGGATGCGCAAGCCGTGGATCGATAGGGTGGTAGGTGGGTTTAGGCACATCTTCATATTTCTGCATGCCAATTCCATTTTTATGGGTTGTAAATTCATAGAATGGTCCTTTAAGCCTTCACGTGAAGTTTCATTGCAGGACGACTCGTTTTCTATTTTTCATGATCTTCGAAAGTTTTTGCGGTTCAGGATTTTTTTAAATTTTTTCAGAAGAATTTTTGGCCCCAAACGTGGTGGACGTGATCCTTGTATTTTTGTTGGCATGCACAAAAAAATTCAGCTAAAAAATCGAAGTGTACAAGATTTTGTGACCATTTGAAAAAAGTGTCCCCATTTCAGACACTTTAATGGTTACTGGCAGCAAACCTATAAAATCTCAAATGCTCTTTAAGGGGGTGTGAGTTCTCTAGGTTTGATGAGGGATAGGGGGCCAATATAAGGGCCAAGTAGCAGCACCCATCACACATCATGTGCGCACACCCCCCGACCCCCTGATCATCGGAACCTTAATGCCGTCGGTCAGGTTCTCCGGCGATGCACCAGTGATGGTGCCCCGACAAAGAAAAAAGTGACACCAGCACATGCTCGAGGCCAGCATTGTGCTGTCGTAACCCTTGATCCGGTCTGATCTTAGACTGGGAATGAACTCCGTATGCTTAGACTGAGAATGAACTCTGTATGCCTAAATCAAGCCACGAAACGAGCGTACGGGCGTTCAGTCGGCCAGAAGGGCGGGATGCGCAAGTCTGGATTGGCCAGGTCCCTCTCTGCGTGCTGCCGATCCTGACTGCCGCAACCCTCAGTCCAATCTGATCTTAGACTGGGAAGAACTCTGTATGCCAAGCCAGATGATTGAAACGAAGCGGAGGCGGCGGCCAATACAGCCGGCCAAGAGACGGGTATGCGCAAGTCGTGGATCGATAGGTGTGTAGGTGGGTTTAGCACATCTTCATATTTCTGCTAGCGAATGCCATTTATGGCTTGTAAATTCACCCAAGGTCCCTTTAAGCCTTCACGTGAAGTTTTAATGGCAAGGACGAACTCATTTTCTATTTTTCACGATCTTTGAAAGTTTTTACGGTTCGGGATTTTTTTAAATTTTTTCAGAAGAATTTTTGGCCCCGAACGTGGTGTACGTGATCCTTGTTTTTTTGTTGCCATGCACAAAAAAATTCAGCTAAAAACTCGAAGTGTACAAGATTTTGTGACCATTTGAAAAAAGTGTCCCCATTTTAGACACTTTAAGCTACTGGCAGCAAACCTATAAAATCTCAAATTCCCTTTAAGGGGGTGTTGAGTTCTCTAGCTTTGATGAGGGATAGGGGGCAAATATAAGGGCAAGTACCAGCACCCATAGCATATCAAGTGTGGCCACATCCCCGACCCCTCCGATGCGTCGAACCCCAATGCTGTCGGTCAGGTTCTCCGACGATGCTCCGACGATGTGCCCTACGAAGAAAAATGGCGGGACCAGCACATGCCCGACTTAGTATGGACTTGACAACGAGGCTTTGCATATACCGGCCAGAGAGCGGGATGCGTAAGCCGTGGATCGATTGGGTGGTAGGTGGGTTTATGTGCATCTTCATATTTCTAGGTCCCAATGCCATTTTTATGGCTTGTAAATTCATAAAATGGTCCGTTAAGCCGTCAAGTGAAGTTTCATGGTAAGACGACTCGTTTACTATTTTTCATGATTTTTGAAACATTTTACGGTTCGGGATTTTTTAAAATTTTTTTGGAAAGAGTTTTGGCCCCAACTTGGTATACGTGATCTTTGTTTTTTTGTTAGCATGCACAAAAAACTTCAGCTAAAAATTTGAACTGTACAAGATTTTGTGACCATTTGAAAAAAGTGTCCCCATTTCAGACACTTTAATGGCTACTGGCAGCAAACCTGTAAAATCTCAAATGCTCTTTAACGGGGTGTGAGTTCTCATGGTTTGATGAGGGATAGGGGGCCAATATAAGGGCCAAGTACCAGCACCCATCGTAAATCATGTGCGGACACCCCCCCGGCCCTCCCGATCACTGGAACCCCAATGTCGTCGGTCAGGTTCTCCGACGATGCTCCGACGATGGTGCCTCGACAAAGAAAAATACGGCACCAGCACATGCCCGAGCCCAGCATGTGCCGCCGTAACCCTCGGTCCGATCCGATCTTAGACTAGGAATGAACTCCGTATGCTTAGACTGGGAATGAACTCTGTATGCCTAAGTCAACCAACGAAATGAGCGTGCAGCCGCTCAGCCGACCAGAGGGGCGAGGTGCGTTATTCGGGGATCGGTCGGGTCCCTCTCTGTCTGCTGTCGATCTTGCTGCCACAACCCTCAATCTGGTCGGATCTTCGACTGGGAATGAACTTCGTATGCCTAAGCCAACCGATGAAACAAACAGGCGGGCGGGCGGGCGGGCACTACATCGGCCAGAGAGACGGGTTGCGCAAGCTGTGGATCGATAGGGTGGTAGGTGAGTTTAGGCACATCTTCATCTTTCTGTGTGCCAATGCCATTTTTATGGCTTGTAAATTCATACAATGGTCCCTTAAGCCTTCACGTGAAGTTTCTTGGCAAGATTACTCATTTTCTATTTTTCATGATTTTTGAAACTTTTTGCGGTTCGGGATTTTTTAAAATTATTTTGAAAAGATTTTTGACCCCAAACTTGGTAGACGTGATCCTTGTATTGTTTTTGCCATGCACAAAAAAATTCAGCTAAAAACTTGAAGTGTACAAGATTTTGTGACCATTTGAAAAAAGTGTCCCCATTTCAGACACTTCAATTGCTACTGGCAGCAAACCTGTAAAATCTCAAATGCTCTTTAAGAGGGTGTGAGTTGTCGAGCTTTGATGAGGGATAGGGGGCCAATATAAGGGCCAAGTACCAGCACCCATCATGCATCATGTGCGCACACCCCCTGCCCCCCCGATCGTCGGAACCCCAATGTTACCGGTCAGGTTCCCCGGGGATGGTGGCCCGACGAAGAAAAATGTGGCACCAGCACATGCCCGAGCCCAGCATGTGCTGCCACAACCCTCGGTTTGGTCCAATCTTAAACTGGGAATGAACTTCGTATGCTTAGATTGGGAATGAACTCCGTATGCCTATGTCAACCCACGAAACTAGAGTGCGGGCGCTCAGCCGGCCAGAGCGGCGGGATGCGCAAGTCGGGGATCGGCCAGGTCCCCCTCTGCATGCTGTCGATCCTGCTGCATCAACCCTTGGTCCGGTTTGATCTTAGACTGGGAATGAACTCCGTATGCCTAAGCCAACCAACGAAATGAGCCGACGGGCGGGCACTACGTCGGCCAGAGAAACGGGATGTGCAAGCCGTGGATCGATAGGGTGGTACGTGGGTTTTGGCACATCTTCATATTTCTGCGTGCCAATGCCATTTTTGTGGTTTTTAAATTCATACAATGGTCCATTAAGCCTTCACGTGAAGTTTCATGGCAAGACGACTCGTTTTCAATTTTTCACGATATTTGAAACTTTTTGCGGTTTGGGATTTTTCAAAATTTTTTTAGAGGGAGTTTTGGTCCCAAACTTTGTAAAGGTGATCCTTGTATTTTTTTTGGCATGCACAAAAAAATTCAGCTAAAAACTCGAAGTGTACAAGATTTAAGACCATTTGAAAAAAGTGTCCCAATTTCAGACACTTTAATGGCTACTGGCAGCAAACCTGTAAAATCTCAAATGCTCTTTAAGGGGGTGTGAGTTCTCGAGGTTTGATGAGGGATAGGGGGCCAATATAAGGGCCAAGTACTAGCACCCACCGCATATCATGTGCGTAAACCCCCGGCCCCCCCGATCGTCGAAAACCCGATGCCACCGGTCAGGTTCTCCGGGGATGGTGCCTCGACGAAGAAAAATACGGTACCAGCACATGCCCGAGCCCAGCATGTGCTGCCGCAACCCTCTGTCCGATCTGATCTTAGGCTGGGAATGAACTTCATATGTTAGACTGGGAATGAACTCCGTATGCCTAAGTCAACTCACGAAACGAACGTGCGGGCACTCAGCCAGCCAAAGGGGCGGGATGCGCAAGCTGGGGATCGATCGGGTCCCTCTCTGCGTGCTACTGATCCTGCTACCACAACCCTCGGTCTGGTCTGATCTTAGACTGGGAATGAACTCCGTATGCCTAAGCCAACCGATGAAACGAGCGGCGGGAGGGCACTACGTCGTCTGAGATGACGGGAATGCGTAAGCCGTGATGCGATAGGGTGGTAGTTGGAGTTTTTGGCACATTTCAATTTCTGCATGCCAATGCCAATTTTTATGGCTTTTGCAAATTAATACAATGGTCCTTAAGCCTTCACGTGAAGTTTCATGGCAAGACAACTCGTTTACTATTTTCACGATTTTGAAAACTTTTTATACGGTTTCGGGATTTTTTTAAAAATTTTTTCAGAAAGTAGTTTTGGTCCCAAACCTTGGTAGACGTGATCCTTGTATTTTTTGTTAGCAATGCACCAAAAAAATTCAGCTAAAAACTCGAAGTGTACAAGATTTTGTGACCATTTGAAAAAAGTGTCCCCAATTCAGACACTTTAATCGCTACTGGCAGCAAACCTGAAAAATCTCAAATGCTCTTTAAGGGGGTGTGAGGTCTCGAGGTTTGATGAGGGATAGGGGGCCAATATAAGGGCCACGTACCAGTACCCATCGTACATCATGTGCGCACACACCCCTCAGCCCACCCGATCATCGAAACCTTAATCCTGCCGGTCAGGTTTTTCGGTGATGCTCCGGTGATGGTGCACTGGTGAAGAAAAATATGACACCAGAACATGCCCGAGCCCAGCATGTGCTGCCACAACCCTCGGTTCGGTTTGATCTTAGACTGGGAATTAACTCCGTATGCTTAGACTGGGAATGAACTCCGTATCCCTAAGTCAACCCACGAAATGAATATGCGGGCGCTCAGTCGACCAGAGGGGCGGGATGTGCAAGTCGGGGATCGGCCGGGTCCCTCTCTGCGTGCTATTTATCTTGATGCCACAACCCTAGATCTGGTCTGATCTTAGATTGGGAATGAACTCCGTATGCCTAAGCCAATCGACAAAACGAGCTGGCGGGCACTATGTCGCCAGAGAGATGGGATGCGCAAGCTGTGGATCGATAGGGTGGTAGGAGGGTTTAGGCACATCTTCATATTTCTGCATGCCAATGCCATTTTTATGGCTTGTAAAATCATACAATGGTCCATTAAGCCTTCACGTGAAGTTTCATGGCAAGACGACTCGTTTTCTATTTTTCAAGATTTTCAAAACTTTTTGTGGTTCAAGATTTTTTAAAATATTTTTGAAAGGAGTTTTGGCCCCAAACTTGGTAGACATGATCCTTGTATTTTTATTGGCATGCACAAAAAAATTCAGCCAAAAACTCGAAGTGTACAAGATTTTGTGACCATTTGAAAAAAGTATCCCCATTTCAGACACTTTAATGGCTACTGGCAGCAAACCTGTAAAATCTCAAATGCTTTTTAAGGGGGTGTGAGTTCTCAAGGTTTGGTGAGGGATAGGGGGCCAATATAAGGGCCAAGTACCAGCACCCATCGCACATCATGTGCGTACACCCCCCCGGCCCCCCGATCACCGGAATCCCAATGCCGTCGGTCAGGTTCTTCGGCGAAGGTCCGGTGATGGTGCCCCGGTGAAGAAAAATGCGGCACCAGCACATGCTCGAGCCCAGCATGTGCCACCGTAATCCTTGATCTGATCTAATCTTAGACTGAGAATGAACTCCGTATGCTTAGACTGGGAATGAACTCCGTATGCCTAAGTCAACCAACGAAATGAGTGTGCGGGCACTTAACCGGCCAAAGGGGTGGGATGTGCAAGCCGGGGATCGGTCGGGTCCCCCTCTGCATGCTGTCGATCCTGCTGCCACAACCCTCAGTCTGGTATGATCTTAGACTAGGAATGAACTCCGTATGCCTAAGCCAACCGACGAAACGAGTGGGCGGGCACTACGCTGGCCAGAGAGAAGGGATGCGCAAGCCGTGGATCGATAGGGTGGTAGGTGGCTTTAGGCACATCTTCATATTTCTGCATGCCAATGCCATTTTTATGACTTGTAAATTCATACAATGGTCCCTTAAGCCTTCACGTGAAGTTTCATGGCAAGACGACTCGTTTTCTATTTTTCATGATTTTTGAAACTTTTTACGGTTTGGGATTTTTTAAAATTTTTTCGGAGGCAGTTTTGGCCCCAAACTTGGTAGACGTGATGCTTTTATTTTTTTTGGCATGCACAAAAACATTGAGCTAAAAACTTGAAGTGCACAAGATTTTGTGGCCATTTGAAAAAATTGTCCCCATTTCAGACACTTTAATGGCTACTGGCAGCAAAGCTGTAAAATCTGAAATTCCTTTTAAGGGGGTGTGAGTTCTCGAGCTTTGATGAGGGATAGGGGGCCAATATAATGGCAAGTACCAGCACCCATCGCACATCCCCCCGGCCCCCCCGATCGCCAGAACCCCAATGCTGCCGGTCAGGTTCTCCGGTGATGCTCCGACAATGGTGCCCCGACGAAGAAAAATGAGGCACTAGCACATGCCCGGGCCTAGCATGTGCTTTCGCAACCCTCGGTCCGGTCCGATCTTAGACTGGAAATGAACTACGTATGCCTAGGTCAACCCACGAAATGAGCGTGCGGGCGTTCAGCCGACCAGAGGGGCGGGATGCGCAAGCCGGGGATCGGTCGGGTCCCCCTCTGTGTGCTACCGATCTTCCTACCGTAACCCTCAATCCGGTCTGATCTTAGACTAGGAATGAACTCCGTATGCCTAAGCCAACCGACAAAATGAACGGGCGGACGGGCGGGCGGGCACTACGTCGGCCAGAGAGACGGGATGTGTAAGCCGTGGATCGATAGCGTGGTAGGTGGGTTTAGGCACATCTTCATATTTCTGCATGCCAATGCCATTTTAATGGCTTGTAAATTCATACAATGGTCCCTTAAGCCTTCACGTGAAGTTTCATGGCAAGATGACTTGTTTTCTATTTTTCATGATTTTTGAAACTTTTTACGGTTTGAGATTTTTTAAAATTTTTTTGGAAAGCGTTTTGGCCCCAAACAAGGTAGAAGTGATCCTTGTATTTTTGTTTGCATGCACAAAAAAATTCAGCTAAAAACTCGAAGTTTACAAGATTTTGTGACCATTTGAAAAAAGTGTCCCCATTTCAGACACTTTAATAGCTACTGGCAGCAAACCTGTAAAATCTCAAATGCTCTTTAAGGGGGTGTGAGTTCTCGAGGTTTGATGAGGGATAGGGGGCCAATATATGGGCCAAGTACCAGCACCCATCCCACATCATGTGCGCACACCCCCCGGCCCCCCGATCGCCAGAACCCCAATGTCGCCTGTCAGGTTCTCCGACGATGCTCCTACGATGGTGCCCTGACGAAGAAAAATATGGTGCCCGAGCCCAGCATGTGCTATCGCAACCCTCGGTCCAGTTCGATCTTAGAATGGGAACGAACTCTGTATGCCTAAGTCAACCCACGAAACGAGCGTACGGGAGCTCAGTCGGCCAGAGGGGCGGGATGCACAAGCCTGGGATCGACCTGGTCCCCCTCTGCCTGCTACCGATCCTGCTATCGCAACCCTCGATCCGGACTGATCTTAGACTAGGAATGAACTTCGTATGCCTAAGCCAACTGACGAAACAAACGGGCAGATGGGTGGGCGGGCACTACGCCGAACAGAGAGACGGGATGCACAAGCCGTGGATCGATAGGGTGGTAGCTGGGTTTCGGTACATCTTCATATTTTTGTATGCCAATGCCATTTTTATGTCTTGTAAATTCATACAATGGTCCCTTAAGCCTCCACGTGAAGTTTCATTGCAAGACGACTCGTTTTCTATTTTTCATGATTTTTTAAAATTTTTTTGCAATGAGTTTTGCCCCAAACTTGGTAGACGTGATCCTTGTATTTTTGTTGGCATGCACAAAAAAATTCAGCTAAAAACTCGAAGTGTACAAGATTTTGTGAGCTTTTGAAAAAAGTGTCCCCATTTCAGACACTTTAATGGCTACTGGCAGTAAACCTGTAAAATCTCAAATGCTCTTTAAGGGGGTGTGAGTTCTCGAGGTTTGATGAGGGATTAGGGGCCAGTATAAGAGCCAAGTACCAGCACCCATTGCACATCATGTGCGCACACCCCCCCGGCCCCCCCCGATCGTCGGAACCCCAAAGCCGTCGGTCAGGTTCTCCGACGATGCTCCGGTGACAATGCCCCGACGAAGGAAAAATGTGGCACCAGCACATGCCTGAGCCCAGCATGTGCTGCCGCAACCGTCGGTCTGGTCCGATCTTAGACTGGGAATGAACTCCGTATGCTTAGACTGGGAATGAACACCGTATGCCTAAGTCAACCCACGAAACGAGGGTGCGGGGCCTCAGCCGGCCAGAGGGGCAGGATGCGTAAGCTGGGGATCGGTCGGGTCCCCCTCTACGTGCTGCCGATCCTGCTGCCGCAACCCTCAGTCCGGTCTGATCTTAGACTGGGAATGAACTCCGTATGCCTAAGCCAACCGACGAAACGAGCGGGTGGGCATTACGCCGGTCAGAGAGACGGGATGCGCAAGCCGTGGATCGATAGGATGGTAGGTGGGTTTAGGCACATCTTCATATTTCTATGTGCCAATGCCATTTTTATGGCTTGTAAATTCATACAATGGTCCCTTAAGCCTTCACGTGAAGTTTCTTGGCAAGACGACTCGTTTTCCATTTTTCACGATTTTTGAAACTTTTTGTAGTTTGGGATTTTTTAAATTTTTTCAGAAGGAGTTTGGCCCCAAACTTTGTAGACGTGATCCTTGTATTTTTGTTGGCATGCACAAAAAAATTCAGCTAAAAAGTCGAAGTGTACAAGATTTTGTAACCATTTGAAAAAAGTGTCCCCATTTCAGACACTTTAATGGCTACTACTGGCAGCAAACCTGTAAAATCTCAAATGCTCTTTAAGTGGGTGTGAGTTTTCGAGGTTTGATGAGGGATAGGGGGCCAATATAAGGGCCAAGTGCCAGCACCCATCGCATATCATGTGCGCACACCCCCCCGGCCCCCCCGATCGTCGGAACCTCAATGCCGTCGATCAGGTTTTTTGACGATGCTCCGACGATGGTCCCCGACGAAGAAAAATGTGACACCAGCACATGCCCGAGCCCAGCATGTCCAGTCGTAACCCTCGGTCCGGTCCGATCTTAGACTGGGAATGAACTTTGTATGCTTAGACTGGGAATGAACTCCGTATGCCTAAGTCAACCCACGAAACGAACGTGCGGGCACTCAGCCGGCCAGAGGGGCGGGATGCACAAGTCGGCGATCAGCTGGGTCCCCCTCTACGTGCTGTCGATCCTGCTGCCACAACCCTTGGTCCGGTCCGATCTTTGACTAGGAATGAACTCCGTATGCCTAAGCCACCCGACGAAACGAGCGGACGGGCGGGCGGGCATTACGCTGGCCAGAGGGGCGGGATACGCAAGCCGTGGATCGATAGGGTGGTAGGTGGGTTTAGGCACATCTTTATATTTCTGCATGCCAATGCCATTTTTATGGCTTGTAAATTTATACATTGGTCCCATAAGCCTTCACGTGAAGTTTCACGGCAAGATGACTCGTTTTCTACTTTTCATCATTTTCAAAAATTTTTACGGTTCAGAATTTTTTAAAATTTTTTTGGAAGGATTTTTGGCCCCAAACTTTTTTAGATGTTATCCTTGTATCTTTTTTGGCATGCACAAAAAAATTCAGCTAAAAACTCGAAGTGTACAACATTTTGTGACCATTTGAAAAAAGTGTCCCCATTTTAGACACTTTAATCGCTGGAACCCCAATGCTGCCGGTCAGGTTCACCGGCGATGCTCCGGCGATGGTGCCCCGATGAAGAAAAATGCGGCACCAACACATGCCCCAGCCCAGCAAGTGCTACCGCAACCCTTGGTTCGGTCCGATCTTAGACTGGGAATGAACTCCGTATGCCTAAGTCAACCTACGAAACGAGCGTACGGGCGCCCAGCCGACCAGAGGGGCGGGTTCCGGAAGCCGGAGATCGATCAGGTCCTCCTCTGCGTCCTGCCGATCCTGCTGTCAGAACCCTTGGTCTGGTTCGATCTTAGATTGAGAATGAACTCTGTATGCCTAAGCCAACTGATGAAACAAACGGGTGGGCGGGTGGGCGGGCACTATGTCGGCCAGAGAGACTAGATGCGCAAGCTGTGGATCGATAGGGTGGCAGGTGGCTTTAGGCACATCTTCATATTTCTGTGTGGCAATGCCATTTTTATGGCTTGTAAATTCATACAATGGTCCCTTAAGCCTTCACGTGAAGTTTCATGGTAAGACGACTCGTTTTCTATTTTTCATGATTTTTGAAACTTTTTACGGTTTGGGATTTTTTTAAATTTTTTCGGAAAGAGTTTTGGCCCCAAACTTGGAATACACGATCCTTGTATTTTTGTTGGCATGCACAAAAGAATTCAGCTAAAAACTCGAAGTGTACAAGATTTTGTGACCATTTGAAAAAAGTGTCCCCATTTCAGACACTTTAATTGCTACTGGCAGCAAACTTGTAAAATCTCAAGTGCTCTTTAAGGGGGTGTGAGTTCTCGAGGTTTGATGAGGGATAGGGGGCCAATATAAGGGCCAAGTACCAGCATGCATCGTACATCATGTGCGCACAACGCCCCCCGGCCCCCCGATCGCCGGAACCCCAATGCCGCCGGTCAGGTTCTCCAGTGATGCTCCGACGATGGTGCCCCGTTAAAGAAAAATATGGCACCAGCACATGCCCGAGCCCAGCATGTGCTGGCTTAACCCTCAGTCTGATCTGATCTTAGACTGAGAATGAATTCCGTATGCTTAGACTAGGAATGAACTCTGTATGCCTAAGTCAACCCACGAAACGAGCGTGCGAGCGCTCAGCCGGCCACAAGGGCAGGATGCGCAAGCTGGGGATTTGTCGAGTCCCCTTCTACACGCTACCAATCCTGCTGCCGTAACCCTCAGTCCGGTCTGATCTTAGACTGGGAATGAACTTCGTACGCCTAAGCCAACCGACGAAACGAGCGGGCGGGCACTACGTCGTCTAGAGATACGGGATGCGCAAGCCCTGCATCGATAGGGTGGTAGGTGGTTTTAGGCACATCTTCATATTTCTACATACCAATGCCATTTTTATGGCTTGTAAATTCATACAATGGTCCCTTAAGCCTTCACGTGAAGTTGCATGGCAAGATGACTCGTTTTCTATTTTTCATGATTTTTGAAACTTTTTACGGTTCAAGATTTTTTAAAATTTTTTTAGATGGATTTTTGGCCCCGAAAAATGGAAGACGTGATCATTTTATTTTTTTTGGCATGCACAAAAAAATTCAGCTAAAAACTCGAAGAGTACAAGATTTTCTGACCATTTGAAAAAAGTGTCCCCATTTGAGACACTTTAATGGCTACTGGCAGCAAACCTGTAAAATCTCAAATTCTTTTTAAGTGGGTGTGAGTTCCTGAGGTTTGATGAGGGATAGGGGGCCAATATAAGGGCCAAGTACCAGCACCCATCGCACATCATGCGCACACCCCCCCGGCCCCCCCGATCATCGGAACCCCAATGCCGTCGGTCAGGTTCTCCGGCGATTCTCCGGCGATGGTGCCCTGGCGAAGAAAAATACGGCACCAGTACATGCCCGAGCCCAGCATGTGCTGCCGCAACCTTCGGTCTGGTCTGATCTTAGACTGGGAATGAACTCCGTATGCTTAGACTGGGAATGAACTCCGTATGCCTAATTCAACCGATGAAACGAGCGTGCGGGCGCTCAACCGGCCAGAGGGGTGGGATGTGCAAGCCGGGGATCGGCCGGGTCCCCCTCTGCGTGCTGCCGATCTTGCTGCTGCAACCCTCGAACCGGTCCGACCTTAGACTGGAATGAACTCCGTATGCCTAAGCCAACTGACGAAACAAGCGGGCGGACGGGCGGGCACTATGCCGGCCAGAGAGACGGGATGCGCAAGCCGTGGATCGATAGGGTGGTAGGTGGGTCTAGGCACATCTTTATATTTTTGTGTGCCAATGCCATTTTTATGGCTTGTAAATTCATACAATGGTCCTTTAAGCCTTCACATGAAGTTTCATGGTAAGATGACTTGTTTTCTATTTTTCATGATTTTTGAAACTTTTTACGGTTCGAGATTTTTTAAAATTTTTTTGGAAAGAGTTTTGGCCCCAAACAAGGTAGAAGTGATCCTTGTATTTTTGTTGGCATGCACAAAAAAATTCAGCTAAAAACTCGAAGTTTACAAGATTTTGTGACTATTTGAAAAAAGTGTCCCCATTTTAGACACTTTAATAGCTACTGGCAGCAAACCTGTAAAATCTCAAATGCTCTTTAAGGGGGTGTGAGTTCTCAAGGTTTGATGAGGGATAAGGGGCCAATATCAGAGCCAAGTACCAGCACCCGTCGCACATTATGTGCGCACACCCCCCCGGCACCCCCGATTGCCGGAACCCCAGTGCCGCCGGTCAGGTTCTCTGACGATGCTCCGGCGATGGTGCCCCGGTGAAGAAAAATGCGGCACCAGCACATGCTCGAGCCCAGAATGTGCAGCCGCAACCCTCGGTCCAGTCTGATCTTAGACTGGGAATGAACTTCGTACGCCTAAGTCAACCCACGAAACGAGCGTGCGGGTGCTCAGCCGGCCAGAGGGGCGGGATGAGTAAGCTGGGGATCGACCGGGTCCCCCTCTACGTGCTGCTGATCTTGTTGCTGCAACCCTCGATCCAATCTGAACTTAGACTGGAATGAACTCCGTATGCCTAAGCCGACCGACGAAACAAGCAGGCGGGCGGGAGGGCACTACGCCGGCCAGAGAGACGGGATGCGCTAGCCGTGGATCGATAGGGTGGTAGGTGGGTTTAGGCACATCTTCATATTTCTGCATGGCAATGCCATGTTTATGGCTTGTAAATTCATACAATGGTCCCTTAAGCCTTTACGTGAAGTTTCATGGCAAGACACTCGTTTTCTATTTTTTACGATTTTCGAAACATTTTACAGTTCAGGATTTTTTCAAATTTTTTCGGAAGGAGTTTTGCCCCCAAACTTGGTAGACGTGATCCTTGTATTTTTGTTGGCATGCACAAAACAATTCAGCTAAGAACTGAAAGTGTACAAGATTTTGTGACCATTTGAAAAAAGTGTCGCTATATCAGACACTTTAATGGCTACTGGCAGCAAACCTATAAAATCTCAAATGCTCTTTGAGGGGGTGTGAGTTCTCGAGGTTTGACGAGGGATAGGGGGCCAATATAGGGGCCAAGTACCAGCACCCATCGCACATCATGTGCACACACCCCCCCGGCCCCCCCGATCGTCAGAACCCCAATGTTGTAGGTCAGGTTCATTGGTGATGCTCCGGCGATGGTGCCCCGACGAAGAAAAATGCGACACCAGCACATGCCTGAGCCCAGCATGTGCTGCCGCAACCCTTCATCTGGTCCAATCTTAGACTGGAAATGAACTTCGTATGCTTAAGTCAACACACGAAACGAGCGTGCGGGCGCTCAGCAAGCCATATGGGCGGGATGTGCAAGCGGGGATCAGTCGGGTCCCCCTCTGCGTGCTGCCGATCCCGCTGCCGTAACCCTTGGTCTGGTCTGATCTTAGACTGGGAATGAACTCCGTATACCTAAGCCAACCGACAAAACGAGCGGGCGGACGGGCGGGCGGGCACTACATCGGCCAGAGAGACGGGATGCGCAAGCCGTGGATCGATAAGGTGGTAGGTGGGTTTAGGCACATCTTCACATTTCTATGTGCCAATGCCATTTTTATGGCTTGTAAATTCATACAATGGTCCCTTAAGCCTTCACGTGAAGTTTCATGGCAACACGACTCATTTTCTATTTTTCATGATTTTCGAAACTTTTTACGGATTGGGATTTTTTAAAATTTTTTTGGAAGGAGTTTTGGCCCCAAACATGGTAGACATGATCCTTGTATTTTTGTTCGCATGCACAAAAAAAATTCAGCTAAAAACTCGAAGTGTACAAGATTTTGTGACCATTTGAAAAAACTATCCCCATTTCAGACACTTTAATGGCTACTGGCAGCAAACCTGTAAAATCTCAAATGCTCTTTAAGGGGGTGGGAGTTCTCAAGGTTTGATGAGGGACATGAGGCCAATATAAGGGCCAAGTATCAGCACCCATCGCACATCATGTGCGCACACCCCCCGGACCCCCCGGTCGCCAGAACCCTAACGTCGCCGGTCAGGTTCTTTGGCGATGCTCCGGCGATGGTGCCCTGACGAAGAAAAATGTGGCACCAGCACATGCCCAAGCCCAGCATGTGCTGCCAGAACCCTTGATCCGGTCCAATCTTAGACTGGGAATGAACACTGTATGCTTAAGTCAACACACGAAACGAGCTTACGGGCGCTCAGCCGACCAGAGGGGTGGGATGCGCTAGCCAGGCATCGGCCGGGTCCCCCTCTGCATGCTGCCGTTCCTACTGCCATAACCCTCCATCCGGTCTGATCTTAGACTGGGAATGAACTCCGTATGTGTAAGCCAACCGACGAAATGAACGGGCGGGCGGGCGGGCGGGCGGGCACTATGTCGGCCAGAGAGACGGGATGCGTAAGCCGTTGATCGATTGAGTGGTAGGTGGGTTTAGGCACATCTTCATATTTCTGCGTGCCAATGGCATTTTTATGGCTTGTAAATTCATACAATGGTCCCTTAAGGCTTCACGTGAAGTTTCATGGCAAGACGACTCGTTTTCTATTTTTCATGATTTTTGAAAATT
Organism: Durio zibethinus; assembly: GCF_002303985.1. The sequence continues at coordinate 6,006,511 of NW_019167971.1, read as the reverse complement.
TTTACGATTCAAGATTTTTAAAAATTTTTTCGGAAGGTGTTTTGGCCCCAAACTTGGTAGACGTGATCCTTGTATTTTTTTTGGCATGCAAAAAAAAATTCAGCCAAAAACTCGAAATGTACAAGATTTTGTGACCATTTGAAAAAAATGTCCCCATTTCAGACACTTTAATGGCTACTGGCAGCAAACCTGTAAAATCTCAAATGCTCTTTAAGGGGGTGTGAGTTCTCGAGGTTTGATGAGGGATAGGGGGCCAATATAAGGGCCAAGTACCAGCACCCATTGCACATCATGTGCGCACACCCCGCCGGCCCCTCCGATCGTCGGAACCTCAATGCCGTCGATCAGGTTCTCCGACGATGGTGCCCCGGTGAAGAAAAATGTGGCACCAGCACATGCCCGAGCCCAGCATGTGCTGCTACAACCCTCGGTCCGGTCTGATCTTAGACTGGGAATAAACTCCGTATGCCTAGGCCAACCGACGAAACGAGCGGGCGAGCGGGTGGACGGGCTCTATGCCAACTAGAGGGATGGGATGCGCAAGCCATGGATCGATGGGGTGGTAGGTGGGTTTATGCACTCTTCATATTTCTGCATGCCAATGCCATTTTTATGGCTTGTAAATTCATACGATGGTCCCTTAAGCCTTTACGTGAAGTTTCATGGCAAGATGACTCGTTTCCTATTTTTTACGATTTTTGAAACATTTTACAGTTCAAGATTTTTTAAAATTTTTTCGGAAGGAGTTTTGGCCCCAAACTTGGTAGACGTGATCCTTGTATTTTTGTTGGCATGCACAAAACAATTCAGCTAAAAACTCAAAGTGTACAAGATTTTGCGACCATTTGAAAAAAGTGTCCCCATTTCAGACACTTTAATGGCTATTGGCAGCGAACCTGTAAAATCTCAAATGCTCTTTAAGGGGGTGTGAGTTCTCGAGCTTTGATGAGGGATAGGGGGCCAACATAAGGGCCAAGTACCAGCACCCATCGTACATCTTGTACGCACACACCCCCCGGCCCCCGACCGTCGGAACCCCAATGCCGTCGGTCTGATTCTCCAGCGATGCTCCGACGATGGTTCCCCAGTGAAGAAAAATGCGGCACCAGCACATGCCCGAGCCTAGCATGTGCTGCCGCAACCCTCGGTCCGGTCTGATCTTAGACTGGGAATGAACTCCGTATGCTTAGACTGGGAATGAACTCCGTATGCCTAAGTCAACCCACGAAACGAGCGTGCGGGTGCTCAGCCGGCCAGAAGGGCTGGATGCGCAAGCCGAGGATCGGCCGAGTCCCCTTATGCGTGCTACCAATCCCACTACCGCAACCCTTGGTTTGGTTCGATCTTGGACTGGGAATGAACTCCGTATGCCTAAGCCAACCGATGAAACGAGCGGGCGGGCACTACGCCTGCCAGAGAGACGGGATGCCCAAACCGTGGATCGATAGGGTGGTAGGTGGGTTAAGGCTCATCTTCATATTTCTGTCTGCCAATGACATTTTTATGGCCTGTAAATTCATACAATGGTCCCTTAAGCCTTCACGTGAAGTTTCATGGCAACACGACTCGTTTTTTATTTTTCATAATTTTCAAAACTTTTTGTGCTTCGGGATTTTTTAAAATTCTGTCGGAAGGAGTTTTGGCCCCAAACTTGGTAGACGTGATCCTTCTATTTTTTTTGGCATGCACAAAAAAATTCAGCTAAAAACTCGAAATGTACAAGATTTTGTGACCATTTGAAAAAACTGTCCCCATTTCAAACACTTCAATGGCTACTGACAGCAAACCTGTAAAATTCTCAAATGCTCTTTAAGGGGGCGTGAGTTCTCGAGGGTTGATGAGGGATAGGGGGCCAATATAAGGGCCAAGTACCAGCACCCATCACACATCATGTACGCACACCCCCCGGCCCCCCAATCGTCAGAACCCTAATGCCGTCGGTCAGGTTCTCTGGCGATGCTCCGACGATGGTGCCCCGACGAAGAGAAATGCGGCACCAGCACAAGCTCGAGCCCAGCATGTGCTACCCCAACCCTTGGTCTGGTCCAATCTTAGACTGGGAATGAACTTCGTATGCTTAAACTAGGAATGAACTCCGTATGCCTAAGTCAACCCACAAAACGGGCAGGCGGGCGCTTAGCTGGCTAGAGGGGCAGGATGCGTAAGCCGGGGATCACCTGGGTCCCCCTTTGCGTGCTGCCAATCCTGCTACCGCAACCCTCAGTCCGGTCTGATCTTCAACTGGGAATGAACTCCATTTGCCTAAGCCAACCGACGAAACGAGCGGGCGGGCGGGCGGGCACTACGCCGGCCAGAGAGACGCGATGCGCAAGCTGTGGATCGATAGGGTGGTAGGTGTGTTTAGGCACATCTTCTGATTTCTGCATGCCAATGCCATTTTTATGGCTTGTAAATTCATACAATGGTCCCTTAAGCCTTCACATGAAGTTTCATGGCAAGACGACTCATTTTCTATTTTTCAGGATTTTTGAAACTTTTTGTGGTTCGGGATTTTTTAAAATTTTTTTGGAAGGAGTTTTGGCCCCAAAATTGGTAGACATGATCTTTGTATTTTTGTTGGCATGCTCAAAAACATTCAGCTAAAAACTTGAAGTGTAAAGGATTTTGTGACCATTTGAAAAAAGTGTCCCCATTTCAGACACTTTAATGGCTACTGGCAGCAAACTTGTAAAATCTCAAATGGTCTTTATGGGTGTGTGAGTTCTCGAGGTTTGATGAGGGATAGGGGGCCAATATAAGGGCCAAGTACCAGCACCCATCACACATCATGTACGCACACCCCCCGGCCCCCCAATCGTCAGAACCCTAATGCCGTCGGTCAGGTTCTCTGGCGATGCTCCGACGATGGTGCCCCGACGAAGAGAAATGCGGCACCAGCACATGCTCGAGCCCAGCATGTGCTACCCCAACCCTTGGTCTGGTCCAATCTTAGACTGGGAATGAACTTCGTATGCTTAAACTAGGAATGAACTCCGTATGCCTAAGTCAACCCACAAAACGGGCAGGCGGGCGCTCAGCTGGCTAGAGGGGCAGGATGCGTAAGCCGGGGATCACCTGGGTCCCCCTTTGCGTGCTGCCGATCCTGCTACCACAACCCTCAGTCCGGTCTGATCTTCAACTGGGAATGAACTCCATTTGCCTAAGCCAACCGACGAAACGAGCGGGCGGGCGGGCGGGCACTACGCCGGCCAGAGAGACGCGATGCGCAAGCTGTGGATCGATAGGGTGGTAGGTGTGTTTAGGCTCATCTTCTGATTTCTGCATGCCAATGCCATTTTTATGGCTTGTAAATTCATACAATGGTCCCTTAAGCCTTCACATGAAGTTTCATGGCAAGACGACTCATTTTCTATTTTTCAGGATTTTTGAAACTTTTTGTGGTTCGGGATTTTTTAAAATTTTTTTGGAAGGAGTTTTGGCCCCAAAATTGGTAGACATGATCTTTGTATTTTTGTTGGCATGCTCAAAAACATTCAGCTAAAAACTTGAAGTGTAAAGGATTTTGTGACCATTTGAAAAAAGTGTCCCCATTTCAGACACTTTAATGGCTACTGGCAGCAAACTTGTAAAATCTCAAATGGTCTTTATGGGTGTGTGAGTTCTCGAGGTTTGATGAGGGATAGGGGGCCAATATAAGGGCCAAGTACCAGCACCCATCGTACATCATGTGCGTACACCCCGCTCGGCCCCCCGATCACCGGAACCCCAATGTCGTCGGTCAGGTTCTCCGGTGATGCTCCGACGATGTTGCCCCGGCGAAGAAAAATACGGCACGAGCACATGCCCGAGCCCAACATGTGCTGTCGCAACCCTCAATCTGGTCCGATCATAGACTGGGAATGAACTCCGTATGTCTAAGTCAACCCATGAAACGAGCATGCGGGCGCTCAGCCGGACAGAATGGCGGGATGCGCAAGACGGGGATCGGCCGGGCCCCCCACTGCGTGCTACCGATCTCGCTGCCGCAACCCTCGGTTTGGTCTAATCTTAGACTGGGAATGAACTCCGTATGCCTAATCCAACCAACGAAACGCGCGGGCGGGCAGGCACAAAGTCGGCCAGAGAGACGGGATGCGCAAGCCTTGGATCGATAGGGTGGTAGGTGGGTTTAGGCACATCTTCATATTTCTATGTTCCAATGCCATTTTTATGGCTTGTAAATTCATACAGTGGTCCCTTAAGCCTTCACGTGAGGTTTCATGGAAAGACAACTCGTTTCTATTTTCATGATTTTCGAAACTTTTTTACGGTTCAGGATTTTGTAAATTTTTTCGGAAGGAGTTTCTGGTCCCAAACCTGGTAGATGTGATCCTTGTATTTTGTTGGCATGCACAAAAAAATTCAGCTAAAAACTCAGAAGTGTAAAAGATTTTGTGACCATTTAAAAAAGTGTCCCCATTTAAGATACTTTAATGGCGACTGGCAGGAAACCTGTAAAATCTCAAATGCTCTTTAAAGGGGTGGAGTTCTTGAGGTTTGATGAGGGATAGGGGGCCAATATAACGGCCAAGTACCAGCACCCATCGCACATCATGAGCGCACACCCCCCCGGCCCCCTCGATCGTCGGAACCTCAATGCAGTCGATCAGGTTCTCCGACGATGCTCCGGCGATGGTGCCCCGACGAAGAAAAACACGGCACCAGAACATGCCTGAGCCCAGCATGTGCTATCGTAAATCTCTGTCCGGTCCCCCCGATCGTCGGAACCCTAATGCCGCCGATCAGGTTCTACGGCGATGCTCCGACGATGGTGCCCCGACGAAGAAAAATTCGGCACCAGCACATGCCTGAGCCCAGCATGTGCTGCCGCAACCTTCGGTCCTGTACAATCTTAGACTGGCAATGAACTCCATACGCTTAGACTGGGAATGAACTCCGTATGCTTAAGTCAACCAATGAAATGAGCATGCAGGCGTTCAGCCGGCCAGAATGGCGGGATGCGCCAGCCAAGGATCGGTCGGGTCCCCTTCTACATGCTACCGATCCTGCTAGTGTAACCCTTGGTCTGGTCTTATCTTAGATTGGGAATGAACTCCGTACGCCTAAGCCAACCGATGAAACGAGCAAGGCGGGCGGGCCGACGGGCACGATGCTGGCCAGAGAGACAAGATGCGTAAGCCGTGGATCGATAGGGTGGTAGGTGGGTTTAGGCATATCTTCATATTTCTGTGTTCCAATTCCTTTTTTATGGCTTGTAAATTCATACAATGGTCCCTTAGGCCTTCACGTGAAGTTTCATGGCAAGACGACTCGTTTTCTATTTTTCACGATTTTTGAAACTTTTTGCAGTTCAGGATTTTTTTAAAATTTTTTTGGAAGGAGATTTGTGCCTAAACTTGGTAGACATGATCCTTGTATTTTTATTGGCATGAACAAAAAAATTCAGCTAAAAACTCGAAGTGTACAAGATTTTGTGTCCATTTGAAAAAAATGTCCTCATTTCGGACACTTTAATGGCTACTGGCAGCAAACCTGTAAAATCTCAAATGCTCTTTAAGAGGGTGTGAGTTCTCAAGGTTTGATGAGGGATAGGGGGCCAATATAAGGGCCAAGTCCCAGCAGCCATCGCACATCATGTGCGCACAACCCCTCGGCCCCCCCGATCGCTGGAACCCCAATGCTGCCGGTCAGGTTCTCCGGCGATGGTGCCCCGACGAAGAAAAATGTGGCACCAACACATGCCCCAGCCCAGCAAGTGCTACCGCAACCCTTGGTTCGGTCCGATCTTAGACTGGGAATGAACTCCGTATGCCTAAGTCAACCTACGAAACGAGCGTACGGGCACCCAACCGACCAGAGGGGCGGGTTCCGGAAGCCAGGGATCGATCAAGTCCTTGGTCTGGTTCGATCTTAGATTGAGAATGAACTCTGTATGCCTAAGCCAACTGATGAAACAAGCGGGTGGGCGGGCGGGCGGGCACTATGCCGGCCAGAGAGACTAGATGCGCAAGCTGTGGATCGATAGGGTGGTAGGTGGCTTTAGGCACATCTTCATATTTCTGTGTGGCAATGCCATTTTTATGGCTTGTAAATTCATACAATGGTCCCTTAAGCCTTCACGTGAAGTTTCATGGTAAGACGACTCGTTTTCTATTTTTCATGATTTTTGAAACTTTTTACGGTTTGGGATTTTTTTAAATTTTTTTGGAAAGAGTTTTGGCCCCAAACTTGGAATACGCGATCCTTGTATTTTTGTTGGCATGCACAAAAGAATTCAGCTAAAAACTCGAAGTGTACAAGATTTTGTGTCCATTTGAAAAAAGTGTCCCCATTTCAGACACTTTAATTGCTACTGGAAGCAAACTTGTAAAATCTCAAGTGCTCTTTAAGGGGGTGTGAGTTCTCGAGGTTTGATGAGGGATAGGGGGCCAATATAAGGGCCAAGTACCAGCATGCATCGTACATCATGTGCGCACAACGCCCCCCGGCCCCCCGATCACCGGAACCCCAATGCCGCCGGTCAGGTTCTCCAGTGATGCTCCGACGATGGTGCCCCATTGAAGAAAAATATGGCACCAGCACATGCCCGAGCCCAGCATGTGCTGGCGTAACCCTCAGTCTGATCCGATGTTAGACTGAGAATGAATTCCGTATGCTTAGACTAGGAATGAACTCTGTATGCCTAAGTCAACCCACGAAACGAGCGTGCGAGCGCTCAGCCGGCCAAAGGGGCGGGATGCGCAAGCTGGGGATTCGTCAGTTGGCTTAGGCATACGGAGTTCATTCCAATCTAAGGTCAGACTGGATCGAGGGTTGCAGCAGCAAGATCGGCAGCACGCAGAGGGGGACCCGGCTGATCCCCGGCTTGCACATCCCACCCCTCTGGCCGGCTGAGCGCCCGCACGCTCGTTTCGTCAGTTGAATTAGGCATACGGAGTTCATTCCCAGTCTAAGATCAGACCAGAGCGAAGGTTGCGGCAGCACATGTTGGGCTCGGGCACGTACTGGTGCCGTATTTTTCTTCGCCAGGGCACCATCGCCGGAGAATCACCGGAGAACCTGACCGACGGCATTGGGGTTCCGACGATCGGGGGGCCGGGGGGGTGTGCGCATGATGTGCGATGGGTGCTGGTACTTGGCCCTTATATTGGCCCCCTATCCCTCATCAAACCTCGGGAACTCACACCCACTTAAAAAGAATTTGAGATTTTACAGGTTTGCTGCCAGTAGCCATTAAAGTGTTTCAAATGGGGACACTTTTTTCAAATGGTCAAAAAATCTTGTACTCTTCGAGTTTTTAGCTGAATTTTTTTGTGCATGCCAAAAAAAATAAAATGATCACGTCTACCATGTTTGGGGCCAAAAATCCATCTAAAAATTTTTAAAAAATCCCGAACCGTAAAAAGTTTCAAAAATCATGAAAAATAGAAAACGAGTCATCTTGCCATGCAACTTCACGTGAAGGCTTAAGGGACCATTGTATGAATTTACAAGCCATAGAAATGGCATTGGTATTCAGAAATATGAAGATGTGCCTAAAACCACCTACCACCCTATCGATGCAAGGGCTTGCGCATCCTATATCTCTAGACGACGTAGTGCCCGCCCGCTCGTTTCGTCGGTTGGCTTAGGCATACAAAGTTCATTCCCACTTTAAGATCAGACCGGACCGAGGGTTACGGTAGCAGGATCGGTAGCGTGTAGAAGGGGACTCGACAAATCCCCAGCTTGCGCATCCCGCCCCTTTGGCAGGCTGAGCGCTCGCACGCTCGTTTCGTGGGTTGACTTAGGCATACAGAGTTCATTCCTAGTCTAAGCATACAGAATTCATTCTCAGTCTAAGATCGGATCAGACTGAGGGTTACGCCAGCACATGCTGGGCTCGGGCATGTGCTGGTGCCATATTTTTCTTCAACGGGGCACCATCGTCGGAGCATCACTAGAGAACCTGATCGGCGGCATTGGGGTTCCGACGATCGAGGGGCCGGGGGGCATTGTGCGCACATGATGTACGATGCATGCTGGTACTTGGCCCTTATATTGGCCCCCTATCCCTCATCAAACCTCGAGAACTCACACCCCCTTAAAGAGCACTTGAGATTTTACAAGTTTGCTGCCAGTAGCAATTAAAGTGTCTGAAATGGGGACACTTTTTTCAAATGGTCACAAAATCTTGTACACTTCGAGTTTTTAGCTGAATTTTTTGTGCATGCCAACAAAAATACAAGGATCCGCATTCCAAGTTTGGGGCCAAAACTCTTTCCGAAAAAATTTAAAAAAATCCCAAACCGTAAAAAGTTTCAAAAATCATGAAAAATAGAAAACGAGTCGTCTTACCATGAAACTTCACGTGAAGGCTTAAGGGACCATTGTATGAATTTACAAGCCATAAAAATGGCATTGCCACACAGAAATATGAAGATGTGCCTAAAGCCACCTACCACCCTATCGATCCACAGCTTGTGCATCTAGTCTCTCTGGCCGGCATAGTGCCTGCCCGCCCGCCCACCCCCCACCCGCTTGTTTCATCAGTTGGCTTAGGCATACAGAGTTCATTCTCAATCTAAGATCGAACCAGACCAAGGGTTCCGACAGCAGGATCGGCAGGACGCAGAGGAGGACCCGATCGATCCCCGGCTTCCGGAACCCGCCCCTTTGGTCGGTTGGGTGCCCCTACGCTCGTTTCGTAGGTTAACTTAGGCATACAGAGTTCATTCCCAGTCTAAGATCAGACCAAACCAAGGGTTGCGGTAGCACTTGCTGGGCTGGGGCATGTGTTGGTGCCGCATTTTTCTTCGTCGGGGCACCATCACCGGAGCATCGCCTGAGAACCTGACCGGCAGCATTGGGGTTCCAGCGATCGGGGGGGCCGAGGGGGTGTGCGCACATGATGTGCGATGGGTGCTGGGACTTGGCCCTTATATTGGCCCCCTATCCCTCATCAAACCTTGAGAACTCACACCCCCTTAAAGAGCATTTGAGATTTTACAGGTTTGCTGCCAATTGCCATTAAAGTGTCCGAAATGAGGACATTTTTTTCAAATGGACACAAAATCTTGCACACTTCGAGTTTTTAGCTGAATTTTTTTGTTCATGCCAATAAAAATACAAGGATCACGTCTACCAAGATTTTGTGACCATTTGAAAAAAGTGTCCCCATTTCAAACACTTTAATGGCTACTGGCAACAAACTTGTAAAATCTCAAATGCTTTTTAAAGGGGTGTGAGTTCCCGAGGTTTGATGAGGGATAGGGGGCACATCATGTGTGCACACCCCCTCGGCCCCCCGATCGTCGGAACCCCAATACCGTCAGTCAGGTTCTCCAGTGATGCTCTGGCGATGGTGCCACTGTGAAGAAAACTACGGCACTAGCAAATGCCCGAGCCCAGCATGTGCTGTTGTATCCCTCTGTTCGATCCGATCTTAGACGGGAATGAACTCCGTATGCCTATGCCAACCCACCAAACGAGCGTGCGGGTGCTCAGCCAGCCAGAGGGGCGGAATGCACAAGTCGGGGATCGATCAGGTCCCCCTCTACGTGCTATCGATCCTACTGTCGAACCCTCGGTCTGGTCTGATCTCATACTGGGAATGAACTCCGTATACCTAAGCCAACCGATGAAACGAACGGCCGAGCGGGTGGGCAGGCACTACGCCGACCAGAGAGATGGGATGCGCAAGCCATGGATCAATAGGGTGGTAGGTGGGTTTAGGTACATCTTCATACTTCTGCATGCCAATGCCATTTTTATGGCTTGTAAATTCATACAATGGTCCCTTAAGCCTTCACGTGAAGTTTCATGGCAAGACGACTCGTTTTCTATTTTTCATCATTTTTGAAACTTTTTGTGGTTTGGGATTTTTTAAAATTTTTTCGGAAGGATTTTTGGCCCCAAACTTGGTAGAAGTGATCCTTGTATTTTTTTTTGCATGCAAAAAAAAATTCAGCTAAAAATTCGAAGTGTACAAGATTTTGTGACCATTTGAAAAAAGTGTCCCCATCTCAAACACTTTAATGGCTACTGGCAGCAAAACTGTAAAATCTCAAAAGCTCTTTAAGGGGGTGTGAGTTCTCGAGCTTTGATGAGGGATAGGGGGCCAATATAAGGTCCAAGTACCAGCACCCATCGCACATCAAGTGCGCACACCCCCCCGGCCCCCCGATCGCCGGAACCCCAATGCCACCGGTCAGGTTCTCCGGCGATGCTCCGATGATGGTGCCCCGGCGAAGAAAAATGTGGCACCAGCACATGCCCGAGCCCAGCATGTGCTGCCGCAACCCTTGGTCTGATCCGTCTTAGACTGAGAATGAACTCCGTATGCTTAAGTTAACCCACAAAACGACCGTACAGGCGCTCAGTCGGCCAGAGGGGTAGGATGCGCAAGCCGGGGATCGGCCAGGTCCCCCTCTATGTGCTATCGATCCTACTACTGCAACCCTCGATCCAGTTTGATCCTAGACTGGGAATGAACTTCGTATGCCTAAGCCAACCGACGAAAGGAGCGCGCGGGCGGGCGGGCGGGCACTACGTTGGCCAGAAAGACGGGATGCGCAAGCCGTAGATCGATTGGATGGTAGGTGGGTTTAGGCACATCTTCATATTTCTGCATGCCAATGCCATTTTTATGGCTTGTAAATTCATATAGTGGTCCCTTAAGCCTTCACGTGAAGTTTCATGGCAAGACGACTCATTTTCTATTTTTCACGATTTTTGAAACTTTTTGCGGTTCGGGATTTTTTAAAATTTTTTCAGAAGATTTTTGGCCCCAAACTTGGTAGACGTGATCGTTGTATTTTTCTTGGCATGAACAAAAAAGTTCAGCTAAAAACTCGAAGTGTACAAGATTCTGTGACGATTTGAAAAAAGTGTCCCCATTTCAGACACTTTAATGGCTACTGGCAGCAAACCTGTAAAATCTCAAATGCTCTTTAAGGGGGTGTGACTTCTCGAGGTTTGATGAGGGATAGGGGGCCAATATAAGGGCCAAGTACCAGCACCCATCGCACATCATGTGCGTACACCCCCCCGGCCCCCTCGATCGTCGGAACCCCAATGTCGTCAGTTAGGTTCTCCGACGAAGAAAAATGCGTCACCAGCACATGCCCGAGCCCAGCATGTGCTGCCGCAACCATCGATCTAGGCCGATCTTAGACTGGGAATGAACTCTACATGCTTATACTGGGAATGAACTCCGTATGCCTAAGTCAACCCATGAAACAAGCGTACGGGCGGTCAACCAGCCAAAGGGGCGGGATGCGCAACCCGGGGATCGGTCAGTTCCCCCTCTGCGTGCTGCCGATCCTGCTGCCATAACCCTTGGTCCGCTCTGATCTTAGCCTGGGAATGAAGTCCCTATGCCTAAGCCAATCGACAAAATGAGCGGGCGTACACTACGACGGCCAGAGAGACAGGATGCGCAAGCCGTGGATCGATCAGGTGGTAGGTGAGTTTAGGCACATCTTCATACTTCTGCATGCTAATGCCATTTTTATGGCTTGTAAATTCATACAATGGTCCCTTAAGCCTTGACATGATTTTTCATGGAAAGACGACTCGTGTTTTATTTTTCATGGTTTTTGAAACTTTTTACGGTTTGAGATTTTTTTAAATTTTTTCGGAAGGAGTTTTGGTCCCAAACTTGGTAGACGTGATCCCTGTATTTTTTTTGGCATGACCAAAAAAAATTCAGCTAAAAAATCAAAGTGTACAAGATTTTGTGACCATTTGAAAAAAGTGTCCCCATTTCAGACACTTTAATGGCTACTGGCAGCAAACCTGTAAAATTTCAAATGCTCTTTAAGGGGGTGCGAGTTCTCGAGGTTTGATGAGGGATAGGGTGCCAATGTAAGGGCCAAGTACCAGCACCCATCGTACATCATGCGCGCACACCCCCCGGCCCCCCCGATCGTCGGAACCCTAATGCCGCCGGTCAGGTTCTCCGATGATGCTCCGACGATGGTGCCCCGACGAAGAAAAATTCAGCACCAACACATGCCCGTGCCCAGCATGTGCTGCCGCAACCATCGGTCCGATTCGATCTTAGACTAGGAATGAACTCGGTATGCTTATACTGGGAATGAACTCTATATGCTTATACTGGGAATGAACTCCGTATGCCTAAGTCAACCCACGAAACGAGCGTGCGGGCGCTCAACCGATAGAGGGGCGGGATGCGCAAGCCGGGGGTCGGTCGGGTCCCCCTCTGCGTGCTACCGATCCTGGTTCCCAACCCTCGGTTCGGTTCGATCTTAGATCGGGAATGAATTCCGTATGCCTAAGCCAATCGACAAAACGAGCGGGCGGGCACTACGCCAGCCAGAGAGATAGAATGCGCAAGCCGTGGGTCGATAGGGTGGTAGCTGGGTTTAGGCACATCTTCATATTTCTGCATGCCAATGCCATTTTTATGGCTTGTAAATTCATACAATGGTCCCTTAAGCCTTCACGTGAAGTTTCATGGCAAGATGACTCGTTTTTTATTTTTCACCATTTTTGAAACTTTTTACGGTTCGGGATTTTTTCAAATTTTTTCGGAAGGAGTTTTGGCCCCAAACTTGGTAGACGTGATCCTTGTATTTTTGTTGGCATGCACAAAAGAAATTGAGCTAAAAACTCAAAGTGTACAAGATTTTGAGACTATTTAAGAAAAGTGTCCCCATTTCAGACACTTTAATGGCTACTGGCAGCAAACCTGTAAAATCTCAAATGCTCTTTAAGGGGGTGTGAGTTCTCGAGGTTTGATGAGGGATAGGGGGCCAATATAAGGGCAAAGTACCAGCACCCAACGCACATCATATGCGCACACCCCCCGGCCCCCTCGATTATCGAAACCCCAATGCCGCCGGTCAGGTTCTCCGGTGATGCTCTGACGATGGGCCTCGATGAAGAAAAATATGGCACCAGCACGTGCGCGAGCCCAGCATGTGCTACCGCAACCCTCGGTCCAATCCAATCTTAGACTGGGAATGAACTCCGTATGCCTAAGTCAGTCCACGAAACGAGCATGCGGGCGGTCAACCGGGCAGAGGGGCGGGATGCACAAGTCGGGGATCGGCCGGGTCCCCCTTTGCGTGCTGCCAATCCTACTGTCGCAATCCTCAGTCCGGTCTGATCTTCGACTGGGAATGAACTCCGTATAACTAAGTCAACCCACGAAACAAGCGTACGAGCGGTCAACCGGCCAGAGGGACGGGATGCGCAACCCGGGGATCGATTGGTTCCTCCTCTGCGTGCTGCCAATCTTGCTGCCGCAACCCTCGGTTCGGTCCAATCTTAGCCTGGGAATGAAGTCCGTATGCCTAAGCCAACTGACAAAACAAGCGGGCGGGCACTACGACGGTTTGAGAGACGGGATGCGCAAGCCGTAGATCGATAAGGTGGTAGGTGGGTTTAGGCACATCTTCATATTTCTGTATGCCAATGCCATTTTTATGGCTTGTAAATTCATACAATGGTCCCTTAAGCCTTCACGTGAAGTTTCATGGCAAGACGACTCGTTTTCTATTTTTCATGATTTTCGAAACTTTTTTCGGTTCTGGATTTTTTAAAATTTTTTCGGAAGGAATTTTGGTGCCAAACTTGGTAGACGTGTCATTGTATTTTTGTTGGCGTGCACAAAAAAATTCAGCTAAAAACTCGAAGTGTACAAGATTTTGTGACCATTTGAAAAAAGTGTCCCCATTTCAGACACTTTAATGGCTACTGGCAGCAAGCCGTGATCGGTCGGGTCCCCCTATGTGTGCTGTCGATCATGTTGCCGCAACCCTTGGTCCGGTCCAATCTTAGACTGGTAATGAACTCCCTATGCCTAAGCCAACCGACGAAACGAGCGGACGGGTGTGCAGGCGGGCACTACGTCGGTCAGAGAGACGGGATGTGCAAGCCGTGGATCGATAGGGTGGTAGGTGGGTTTAGGCACATCTTCATATTTCTATGTGCCAATGCCATTTTTATGGCTTGTAATTTCATACAATGGTCTTTCAAGCTTTCACGTGAAGTTCCATGGCAAGACGACTCGTTTTCTATTTTTCATGATTTTTGAAACTTTTACGGTTCAGGATTTTTTAAAGCTTTTCGGAAGGAGTTTTGGTCCCAAACTTGGTAGATGTGATCATTGTATTTTTGTTCGCATGCACAAAAAAATTCAGCTAAAAACTCAAAGTGTACAAGATTTTGTGACCATTTGAAAAAAGTGTCCCCATTTCAGACACTTTAATGGCTACTGGCAGCAAACCTATAAAATCTCAAATGCTCTTTAAGGGGGTCTGAGTTCTTGAGGTTTGATGAGGGATAGGGGACCAATAAAAGGGCCAAGTACCAGCACCCATCGCACATCATGTGCGCACAGCCTCCGGCCCCCCCGATCGTCGGAACCCCAATGCCGTCCGCCAGGTTTTCGGCGATGCTTCGACGATGGTGCCCCGATGAAGAAAAATACGACACTAGCACATGCCCGAGCCCAGCATGTGCTGACCGCAACCCTCGGTCCGGTCTGATCTTAGACTGGGAATGAACTCCGTATGCTTAGATTGGGAATGAACTCCATATGCCTAAGTCAACCCATGAAACGAGCGTGCGGGCGCTGAGTCGGCCAGAGGGGTAGGATGCACAAGCTGTCGATCATGTTGCCGCAACCCTCAGTCCGGTCTGATCTTAAACTGGGAATGAACTCCTTATGCCTAAGCCAACCGATGAAACGAGCGAGCGAACGGGCGGGCGGGCACTACATCGGCCAGAGAGAAGGGATGCGCAAGCTGTGGATCGATAGGGTGGTAGGTGGGTTTAGGCACATCTTCATATTTATGCGTGCCAATACCATTTTTATCACTTGTAAATACATACAATGGTCCCTTAAGCCTTCAACTGAAGTTTCCTGGCAAGACGACTCGTTTTCTATTTTTCATGATTTTCGAAACTTTTTTCGGTTCTGGATTTTTTAAAATTTTTTCGAAGGAATTTTGGTGCCAAACTTGGTAGACGTGTCATTGTATTTTTGTTGGCGTGCACAAAAAAATTCAGCTAAAAACTCGAAGTGTACAAGATTTTGTGACCATTTGAAAAAAGTGTCCCCATTTCAAACACTTTAATGGCTACTGGCAGCAAACTTGTAAAATCTCAAATGCTCTTTCAGGGGGTGTGAGTTCTCGAGGTTTGATGAGGGATAGGGGGCCAATATAAGGGCCAAGTACCAGCACCCATCGCACATCATGTGCGCACACCCCCCGGCCCCCCCCGATCGTCGGAACCCCAATGTCGTCGGTCAGGTTCTCTAGCGATGCTCCGACGATGGTGCCCCGATGAAGAAAAATACGGCACCAGTACATGCCCAAGCCCAACATGTGCTGCCGCAACCCTCAGTCCAGTCCGATTTTAGATTGAGAATGAACTCCGTATGCCTAAATCAACCCACGAACGAGCGTGTGGGTGCTCAACCGGCCAGAGGGGCGGGGTGCATAAGCCGGGGATCGGTCGGGTCCCCTTCTGCGTGCTGCCAATCCTGCTACCGTAACCCTCGATCTGATCTGATCTTAGACTGGGAATGAACTCCAGGCACTACACTGGCCAGAGAGACGGGATGCGCAAGCCGTGGATCGACAGGGTGGTAGGTGGGTTTAGGCACATCTTCATATTTCTGTGTGCCAATGCCATTTTTATGGCTT
Organism: Durio zibethinus; assembly: GCF_002303985.1. Next base: position 5,990,888 of record NW_019167971.1, on the reverse strand, counting down.
GTAAATTCATACAGTGGTCCCTTAAGCCTTCACGTGAAGTTTCACGGCAAGATGACTCGTTTTCTATTTTTCACGATTTTTGAAACTTTTTACGGTTCAGGATTTCTTAAATTTTTTTTAGAGGGAGTTTTGGAACCAAACTTGGTAGACGTGATCATTGTATTTTTGTTGGCATGCAAAAAAAATTGAGCTAAAAACTCGAAGTGTGCCAGATTTTGTGACCATTTGAAAAAAGTGTCCCCATTTCAAACACTTTAATGGCTACTGGTAGCAAACCTGTAAAATCTCAAATGCTCTTTAAGGGGTGTGAGTTCTCAAGGTTTGATGAGGGATAGGGGGCCAATATAAGGGCCAAGTACCAGCACCCATCGCACATCATGTGCGCACACCCCCCGGCCCCCTCGATCCCCGGAACCCCAATGTCGCCGGTCAGGTTCAACGACGATGCTCCGGCGATGGTGCCTCGACGAAGAAAAATGCGGCACCAGCACATGCCCAAGCCCAGCATGTGCTGCCGCAACCCTCGGTCTGATCCGATCTTAGACTGGGAATGAACTTCGTATGCTTAGATTGGGAATGAACTCCGTATGCCTAAGTCAACCTACGAAACAAGCGTGCGAGTGCTCAGCCGGCCAGAGGGGCGGGATTTCCTAATCCGAGGATCGATCGAGTCCCCCTCTGTATGCTGCCAATCCTGCTACAGCAATCATCAGTCCGGTCTGAAATTAAACTGGGAATGAACTCCGTATGGCTAAGCGAACTGACGAAACTAGCGCGCGCGCGGGTGGGCGGGCACTACGTCGGCCAGACAGATGGGATGCGCAAGCCGTGAATCGATAGGGTGGTAGGTGGGTTTAGGCACATCTTCATATTTCCGCATGCCAATGCCATTTTTATGGCTTGTAAATTCAACAATGGTCCCTTAAGGCCTTCACGTGAAGTGTCATGGCAAGACGTCTTGTTTTCTATTTTTCACGATTTTGGAAACTTTTTACGGTTCAGGATTTTTTAAAATTTTTTCTGAAGGAATTTTGGCCCAAACTTGGTAGACATGATCCTTGTATTTTTGTTGGCATGCATAAAAAAATTTAGCTAAAAACTCGAAGTGTACAAGATTTTGTGACCATTTGAAAAAAGTGTCCCCATTTCAGACACTTTAATGGCTACTGGCAGCAAACCTGTAAAATCTCAAATGCTCTTTAAAGGGGTGTGAGTTCTCGAGGTTTGATGAGGGATAGGGGGCCAATATAAGGGCCAAGTACCAGCACCCATCACACATCATGTGCGCACACCCCCCTGGCCCCCCGATCGCCGAAACCCCAATGCCGTCGATCAGGTTCTCCGACGATGCTCCGGTGATGGTGCCCCGGGGAAGAAAAATGTGGCACCAGCACATGCTCGAGCCCAGCATGTGCTGCCACAACCCTCGATCCAGTCCAATCTTAGAGTGGGAATGAACTCCGTATGCTTAGACTGGGAATGAACTCGTATGCCTAAGTCACCCCAAAAAATGAGCGTGCGGCCACTCAGTCAGCCAGAGGGGCAGGATGCGCAAGTCGGGGATCAGTCGGGTCCCCCTCTGCATGCTGCCGATCCTGTTACGCAACCTTCGGTAGGGTGGTAGGTGGGTTTAGGCACATCTTCATATTTCTGTGTGCCAATGCCATTTTTATGGCTTGTGAATTCATACAATGGTCCCTTAAGCCTTCACGTGAAGTTTCATGGCAAGACGACTCGTTTTCTATTTTTGACGATTTTCAAAACTTTTTACGGTTCAGGATTTTTTAAAATTTTTTTGGAAGGAGTTTTGGCTCCAAAGTTGTTAGACATGATCCTTGTATTTTTGTTGGCATGCACAAAAAAATTTAGCTAAAAACTCGAAGTGTACAAGATTTTGTGACCATTTGAAAAAGTGTCCCCATTTCAAACACTTTAATGGCTATTGGCAGCAAACCTGTAAAATCTCAAATGCTTTTTAAGGGGGTGTGAGTTCTCAAGGTGTGATGAGGGATAGGGGGCCAATATAAGGGCCAAGTCCCAGCACCCATCGCACATCATGTGCGCACACCCCCCGATCCCCTGATCATCGAAACCCTAATGTCGCCGGTCAGGTTCTCCAGCGGTGCTCCGACGATGGTGCCTCAACGAAGAAAAATGCGGCACCAGCACATGCCCAAGCCCAGCATGTGCTGTCGTAACCTTCGGTATGGTCTGATCTTCAGCTAGGAATGAACTCTGTATGCTTAGACTGGGAATGAACTGTGTATGCCTAAGTCAACCCACAAAACGAGCGTGCTGGCGCTCAGCCGGGCAAAGGGGCGGGATGCGCAAGCCGGGGATCGGTCGGGTCCTGCTCTACATGCTATCGATCTTCCTACCGTAACCATCGGTCTGGTCTGATCTTAGACTGGGAATGAACTCCGTATGCCGAAGCCAACCGATTAAACAAGCGGGCGGACGGGCGGGCGGGACTATGCCGGCCATAGAGATGGGATGCGCAAGCCATGGATCGATAAGGTGGTAGGTGGGTTTAGGAACATCTTTATATTTCTGCGTGCCAATGCCATTTTTATGGCTTGTAAATTCATGCAATGGTCCCTTTAAGCCTTCACGTGAAGTTTCTTGGCAAGATGACTCGTTTTCTATTTTTCATGATTTTTGAAACTTTTTACGGTTCGAGATTTTTTAAAATTTTTTCGGAAGGGGTTTTGGCCACGAACTTGGTAGTCGAGATCCTTGTATTTTTTTTGGCATGCACAAAACAATTCAGCTAAAAACTCAAAATGTACAAGATTTTGTGACCATTTTAAAAAAGTGTCCCCAATTCAGATACTTTAGTGGCTACTGGCAGCAAACTTGTAAAATCTCAAATGCTCTTTAAGGGGGTGTGAGTTCTCGAGGTTTGATGAGGGATAGGGGGCCAATATAAGGGCCAAGTACCAGCACCCATCGCACATCATGTGCACACTCCCCCCAGCCCCCGATCGTCGGAACCCCAATGCTGTCGATCAGGTTCTCCGGTGATGCTCCGGTGATAGTGCCCCGACGAAGAAAAATGCAGCACCAGCACATGCCCGAGCCCAGCATGTGCTGCTGCGACCCTTGGTTCGGTCCGATCTTAGACTGGGAATGAACTCCATATGCTTAGGCTGGGAATGAACTCTGTATGCCTAAGTCAACCAACGAAACGAGCGTGTGGGTGCTCAGTCGGCCAGAGGGGCCAGATGCGCAAGTCGGGGATCGATCGGGTCCCCCACTGCGTGCTACCGATCCTGCTGCTGCAACCCTCATTCTGGTCTGATCTTAGACTGGGTCTGAACTTCATATCCCGAAGCCAATCGACGCAACGAGTGAACGGGCGGCCGGGTGGGTGCTACGTCGGCCAGAGATACGGGATGCGCAAGCCGTGGATCGATAGGGTGGTAGGTGGGTTTAGGCACATCTTTATATTTCTACGTGCCAATGCCATTTTTATGGCTTGTAAATTCATACAATGGTCCCTTAAGCCTTCATGTGAAGTTTCATGGCAAGACGACTCGTTTTCTATTTTTCATGATTTTCAAAACTTTCTGTGGTTCGGAATTTTTTAAAATTTTTTCGGAAGGAGTTCTGGCCCCAAAGTTGGTAGACGTGATCCTTGTATTTTTGTTGGCATGCACAAAACAATTCAGCTAAACACTCGAAGTGTACAGGATTTTGTGACCATTTGAAAAAAGTGTCCCCATTTCAGACACTTTAATAGCTACTGGCAGCAAACCTGTAAAATCTCAAATGCTCTTTAAGGGGATGGGAGTTCTCGAGGTTTGATGAGGGATAGGTGGCCAATAGAAGGGCCAAATACTGGCACCCATCTCACATCATATGCGCACACCCCCCGGCCCCCCCGATCGTCGGAACCCCAATGCCACCGGTCAGGTTCTCCAACGATGCTTGGTGATGGTACCCCGACGAAGAAAAATGCGGCACCAGCACATGCCCGAGCCCAGCATGTGCTACCGTAACCCTCAATCTAGTTCGATTTTAGACTGGAATGAACTCCCTATGCTTAGACTGGGAATGAACTCTGTATGCCTATGTCAACCCACGAAACGAGTGTGAGGGCGCTCAACTGGCCAGAGGGGCAGGATGAGCAAGCCGAGGATCGATCGAGTTTCCCTCTGCATGCTTCCGATCCTGCTGTCGTAACCCTTGGTCTGGTCCAATCTTAGACTGGGAATGAATTTCGTATGCCTAAGCCAACCGACAAAATGAGCAGGCGGGCGGGTGGGCGGGCACTATGCCGGCCAGACAGACAGGAAGCGCAAGCCGTGGATCGATAGGGTGGTAGGTGAGTTTAGGCACATCTTCATATTTCTTCATGCCAATTCCATTTTTATGGCTTATAAATTTATACAATGGTCCCTTAAGCCTTCACGTGAAGTTTCATGGCAAGACAACTCGTTTTCTATTTTTCACGATTTTTGAAACTTTTTTAGGTTCGGGATTTTTTAAAATTTTTTCGAAAAGAGTTTTGGCCCCAAACTTGGTAGACGTGATCCCTATATTTTTGTTGACATGCACAAAAAATTTCAGCTAAAAACTAGAAGTGTACAAGATTTTGTGACCATTTGAAAAAAGTGTCCCCATTTCAGACACTTTAGTGGCTTCTGGCAGCAAACCTGTAAAATCTGAAATGCTCTTTAAGGGGGTGTGAGTTCTTGAGGTTTGATGAGGGATAGGGGGCCCATATAAGGGCCAAGTACCAGCACCCATCACACATCATGTGCGCACACCCCCCCGACCCGCCCGATAGCCGGAACCCCAATGCCGTCGGTCAGGTTCTCCAACGATGCTCCGACGATGGTGCCCCAACGAAGAAAAATGTGGCACCAGCACATGCCCTAGCCCAGCATGTGCTGCCGCAACCATCGGTCCGGTCTAATCTTAGACTGTGAATGAACTCTTTATGCTTAGACTAGGAATGAACTTCGTATGCCTAAGTCAACCCATGAAACGAGTGTGCGGGCGCTCAGCCGGCCAGAGGGACGGGACGCGTAAGCTGGGGATCGGCCGGGTCCCCCACTGCATGCTGCTGATCCTGCTCTCAGAACCCTAGGTCTGGTCCGATCTTAGACTATGAATGAACTCCGTATGCCTAAGCCAACCGACGAAACGAGCGGGCGGGCGGACGGGCGAGCACTACATCGGCTAGAGAGACGGGATGCGCAAGCCGTGGATCGATAGGGTGGTAGGTGGGTTTAGGTACATCTTCATATTTTTATATGCCAATGCCATTTTTATGGCTTGTAAATTCATGCAATGGTCCCTTAAGCCTTCCCGTGAAGTTTCGTGGCAAGATGACTCGTTTTCTATTTTTCACAATTTTTGAAACTTTTTGCGGTTTGAGATTTTTTAAAATTTTTTCGGATGGATTTTTAGCCCCAAACTTGGTAGACGTGATCCCTGTATTTTTGTTGGCATGCACAAAAAAATTCAGCTAAAAATTCGAAGTGTACAAGATTTTGTGACCATTGGAAAAAATTGTCCCCATTTCAGACACTTTAACGCCTACTGCTAGCAAACCTGTAAAATCTCAAATGCTCTTTAAGGGGGTATGAGTTCTCGAGGTTTGATGAGGGATAGGGGGCCAATATAAGGGCCAAGTACCAGCACCCATCGCACATCATGTGCGCACACCCCCCGGGCCCCCCGATCGTCGAACCCCAATGCCATCGATCAGGTTCTCCGGCGATGCTCCGACGATGGTGCCCCGATGAAGAAAAATGTCGCACCAGCACATGTGCTAGCCCAGCATGTGCTGCCGTAACCATCGGTCCGGTCTGATCTTAGACTGGGAATGAACTCTGTATGCTTAGACTGGGAATGAACTTCGTATGCCTATGCCAACCAACGAAAGGAGCGGGCGGACGGGCGTGCACTACGCCGGCCAAAGAGACAGGATTCGCAAGCCGTGGATCGATAGGGTGGTAGGTGGGTTTAGGTACATTATCATATTTTTGCGTGCCAATGCCATTTTTATGGCTTGTAAATTCATGCAATGGTCCCTTAAGCCTTCCCGTGAAGTTTCGTGGCAAGATGACTCGTTTTCTATTTTTCTTGATTTTTGAAACTTTTTGCGGTTCAAGATTTTTTAAAATTTTTTCAGAAGGAGTTTTAGCCCTAAACTTGGTAGACGTGATCCTTGTATTTTTTTTGGCATGCACAAAAAATTTCAGCTAAAAAATTAAAGTGTACAAGATTTTGTGACCATTTGAAAAAAATGTCCCCATTGCAGACACTTTAATGCCTACTACTAGCAAACCTGTAAAATCTCAAATGCTCTTTAAGGGGGTGTGATTTCTCAAGGTTTGATGAGGGATAGAGGGCCAATATAAGGGCCAAGTACCAGCACCCATCGCACATCATGTGCGCACACCCCCATCGGCCCCTCCGATCGCCGGAACCCCAATGCCGTCGGTCAGGTTCTCTGGTGATGCTCCTGCGATGGTGCCCCAGCTAAGAAAAAAGTGGCACCAGCACATGCCCGAGCCCAACATGTGCTGCCGCAACCCTCGGTTCAGTCCGATCTTAGACTGGGAATGAACTTCATATGCCTAAGTCAACCCACGGAACGAGCGTGCAAGTGCTCAACCGGCCAGAGGAGCGGGATGCACAAGCCGGGGATCGGTCGGGTCCCCCTCCACGTGCTGCCGATCCTCCTACCGTAACCCTCGATCCGATCCGATCTTATACTATGAATGAACTCCATATGCCTAAGCCACCCGACAAAATGAGCGGGCGGGAGGGCGGGCACTACGCCGACCAGAGAGACGGGATGCGCAAGCCGCGGATCGATAGGGTGGTAGGTGGGTTTAGGCAGATCTTCATATTTTTGCATACCAATGCCATTTTTATGGCTTGTAAATTCATACAATGGTCCGTTAAGCCTTCACGTGAAGTTTCATGGCAAGACGACTCGTTTCCTATTTTTCATGATTTTCAAAACTTTTTGAGGTTCGGGATTTTTTAAAATTTTTTCGGAAGGAGTTTTGGCCCCAAACTTAGTAGACATGATCCTTGTATTATTTTTGTTATGCACAAAACAATTCAGCTAAGAACTCAGAGTTTACAAGATTCTGTGACCATTTGAAAAAAGTGTCCCCATTTCAGACAATTTAACAGCTACTGGCAGAAAACCCATAAAATCTCAAATGCTCTTTAAGGGGGTGTGAGTTCTCAAGGTTTGATGAGTGATAAGGGGCCAATATAAGGGCCAGGTACCAGCACCCATCGCACATCATGTGCGCACACCCCGCCGACCCCCCCGATCGTCGGAACCCCAATGCTGCCAGTCAGGTTCTTCGGCGATGCTCTGGCGATGGTGCCCCGGCGAAGAAAAATGCGGCACCAGCACATGCTCGAGCCCAGCATGTGCTGTCGCAACCCTCGGTCCGGTTCGATCTTAGACTCGGAATGAACTCCGTATGCTTAGACTGGGAATGAACCCTGTATGGCTAAGTCAACCCACGAAACGAGCGTGCGGGCGCTCAGCCGGCCAGAGGGGCGGGATACGTAAGCCGGGGATCGGTCGGGTCACCCTCTGTGTGCTACCAATCCTTCTACCGTAACCCTTGGTCTGGTCTGATCTTAGACTGGGAATGAACTCCGTATGCCTAAGCCAACCGATGAAACGAGCGGGCGAGCGGGCACTACGTAGGCCAGAGAGACGGGATGCGCAAGCCGTGGATCGATAGGGTGGTAGGTGGGTTTAGGCACATCTTCATATTTCGGCGTTCCAATGCCATTTTTATGGCTCGTAAATTCATACAATGGTCCCTTAAGCCTTCACGTGAAGTTTCATGGCAAGACGACTCGTTTTCTATTTTTCATGATTTTTGAAACTTTTTGCGATTCGAGATTTTTTAAAAATTTTTTGGAAAGAGTTTTGGCCCCAAACCTGGTAGATGTGATCCTTGTATTTTTTTTTTGACATGCACAAAAAATTTCAGCTAAAAACTCGAAGTGTACAAGATTTTGTGACCATTTGAAAAAAGTGTCCCCATTTCAGACACTTTAATGGCTACTGCTAGCAAACCTATAAAATCTCAAATGCTCTTTAAGGGGGTGTGAGTTCTTGAGGTTTGATGAGGGATAATAGGCCAATATAAGGGCCAAGTACCAGCACCAATCGCACATCATGTGCGAACACCCCCCGGCCCCCTCGATCGTCGGAACCCCAATGCCGTCAGTCAGGTTCTCCGGCGATGCTTCAACGATGGTGGCCCGGTGAAGAAAAATGCGGCACCAGCACATGCCCGAGCCCAGCATGTGCTGTTGCAACCCTCGGTCTGGTTCGATCTTAGACTGGGAATGAACTTTGTATGCTTAGACTGGGAATGAACTCCATATGCCTAAGTCAACCCACGAAACGAGCGTACGGGCGCTCAGCTGGCTAGAGGGGCGGGATGCACAAGTCAGGGATCGGTCGGGTCCCCTCTGCATGTTACCGATGCTGCTGCTACAACCCTTGACCTGGTCTGATCTTAGACTGGGAATGAACTCCGTATGCCTAAGCGAACCGACAAAACGAGTGGGCGGGCGGGCGGGCGGGCGGGCACTACGTCGGCCAGAGAGACGGGATGCGCAAGCCGTGGATCGATAGGGTGGTTGGTGGTTTAGGTACATCTTCATATTTTTGCATGCCAATGCCATCTTTATGGCTTGTAAATTCATACAATGGTCCCTTAAGCCTTCACGTGAAGTTTCATGGCAAGACGACTCGTTTTCTATTTTCATGATTTTTGAAACTTTTTGCAGTTTCAGATTTTTTAAAATTTTTTCGAAAGAGTTTTTATCCCCAAACTTGGTAGACGTGATCCTTGTATTTTTGTTGGCATCCACAAAAAAATTCAGCTAAAAACTCGAAGTGTACAAGATTTTGTGACCATTTGAAAAAAGTGTCCCCATTTCAGACACTTTAATGGCTACTGGCAGCGAACCTGTAAAATCTCAAATGCTCTTTAAAGGGGTGTGAGTTCTCGAGGATTGATGAGAGATAGGGGGCCAATATAAGGGCCAAGTACCAGCACCCATCGCACATCATGTGCGCACACCCCCCGACCCCCTCGATCGCCGAAACTGCAACGCCGTTGGTCAGGTTCTCCGACGATGCTCCGGCGAAGAAAAATGTGGCACCAGCACATGCCCGAGCCCATCATGTGCTACCGTAACCCTCGGTCTTGTCCGATCTTAGACTGGGAATGAACTCCATTTGCTTAGACTGGGAATGAACTCCGTATGCCTAAGTCAACCCACGAAATGAGCATGCGGGTGCTCAACCGGCCAGAGGGGCGGGATGCGCAAGCCGGGGATCGGCCAGGTTCCCCTCTGCGTGCTGCTGATTCTGCTGTCGTAACCTTCGGTCTGATCTGATCTTAGACTGGGAAAGAACTCCGTATGCCTAAGCCAACCGACAAAACGAGCGGGCGGACAGACGGGCGGGCACTACGTCGGCCAGAGAGACGAGATGCGCAAGCCGTGGATCGATAGGGTGGTAGGTGGGTTTAGGCACATCTTCATATTTCTACATTCCAGTGCCATTTTTATGGCTTGTAAATTCATACAGTGGTCGCTTAAGCCTTCACGTGAAGTTTCATGGCAAGACGACTCCTTTTCTATTTTTCATGATTTTCAAAACTTTTTGCGGTTCGGTATTTTTTAAAATTTTTTCAGAGGGAGTTTTGGCCGCAAACATGGTAGACGTGATCCTTGTATTTTTGTTGGCATGCACAAAAAAATTCAGCTAAAAACTCGAAGTGTACAAGATTTTGTGACCCTTTGAAAAAAGTGTCCCCATTTCAGACACTTTAATGGCTACTGGCAGCAAATCTGTAAAATCTCAAATGCTCTTTGAAGGGGTGTGAGTTCTCGAGGTTTAAAGAAGGATAGGGGGCCAATATAAGGGCCAAGTACCAGCACCCATCGCACATCATGTGTGCACACACCCCCGGCCCCCCCGATTGCCGGAACCCCAATGCCACCGGTCAAGTTCTCCGACGATGCTCCGGTGATGGTGCCCTGGTGAAGAAAAAAGTGGCACCAGCACATGCCCGGGCCCAGCATGTGCTGCTGCAACCCTCGGTCTGGTCCGATCTTAGACTGGGAATGAACTCCGTACGCTTAGACTGGGAATGAACTCCGTATGCCTAAGTCAACCAACTAAACGAGCGTACGGGCGCTCAACCGACCAGAGGGGTGGGATGCAGAAGTAGGGGATTGGTCGAGTCCCCCTCTGTGTGTTGCCGATCCTGCTACCGCAACCCTCGATCTAGTCTGATCTTAGACTAGGAATGAACTCTGCATGCCTAAGCCAACCGACGAAATGAACGGGCGGGCGGGCGGGCACTACACCGGCCAGAGAGACGGGATGCGCAAGCCGTGGATCGATAGGGTGGTAGGTGGGTTTAGGCACATCTTAATATTTCTGCCTGCCAATGCCATTTTTATGGCTTGTAAATTCACACAATGGTCCCTTAAGCCTTCACGTGAAGTTTCATGGCGAGACGACTCCTTTTCTATTTTTCATGATTTTTGAAACTTTTGCGTCCAGGATTTTTTAAAATTTTTTCGAAAGGATTTTTGGCCCCAAACTTGGTAGACGTGATCCTTATATTTTTGTTGCCTTGCACAAAAAAATTCAGCTAAAAACTCGAAGTGTACAAGATTTTGTGACCATTTGAAAAAAGTGTCCCCATTTCAGACACTTTAATAGCTACTGGCAGCAAACCTGTAAAATCTCAAATGCTCTTTAAGGGGGTGTGAGTTCTTGAGGTTTGATGAGGGATAGGGGGCCAATATAAGGGCCAAGTACCATCACCCATTGTACATCATGTGCGAACACCCCCCGTCCCCCCCGATCACCGGAAACCCAATGCCGCCGGTCAGGTTATCCGGTGATGCTCCGACGATGGTGCCCCAGTGAAGAAAAATGCGGCACCAGCATGTGGCCGAGCCCAGTATTTGCTACCACAACCCTTGGTCTGGTCTGATCTTAGACTGTGAATGAACTTTGCATGCTTAGACTGGGAATGAACTCCGTATGCCTATGTCAACCCACGTAACGAGCGTACGGGCGCTCAGTCGGCCAGAAGGGCGGGATGCGCAAGTCAGGGATCGGTCAGGTCCCCCTCTACGTGCTGTCGATCCTGCCGCTGCAACCCTCGGTCCGATCTGATCTTAGACTGGGAATGAACTCCATATGCCTAAGCCAACCGACGAAACGAGCGGGCGGGCGGGCGGGCACTACGCCGGCCAAATAGACGGGATGCGCAAGCCGTGGATCGATGGGGTGGTAGGTGGGTTTAGGCACATCTTCATATTTCTACATGCCAATGCCATTCTTATGGCTTGTAAATTCATACAATGGTCCATTAAGCCTTCTCGTAAGTTTCATGGCAAGACGACTCGTTTTCTATTTTTCACGATTTTCAAAACTTTTTACTGTATGGGATTTTTAAAAATTTTTTCGGAATGATTTTTGGCCCGAAACTTGGTAGAAAAGATCCTTGTATTTTTGTTGGCATGCACAAAAAAATTCAGCTAAAAACTCCAACGGTACAAGATTCTGTGACCATTTCAAAAAAGTGTCCCCATTTCAGATACTTTAATGGCTACTGGCAGCAAACCTCTAAAATCTCAAATGCTCTTTAAGGGGGTATGAGTTCTCGAGGTTTGATGAGGGATAGGGGGCCAATATAAGGGCCAAGTACCAGCACCCATCGCACATCATGTGCACACACCCCCCGGCCCCCCCGATCGTCGAAACCCCAATGCTGCCAGTCAGGTTCTCCGACGATGCTCCGACGATGGTGCCTCGGCGAAGAAAAATACGGCACCAGCACATGCCCGAGCCCAGCATGTGCTGTCGCAACCCTCGGTCCAGTCCAATCTTAGACTGGCAATGAACTCCGTATGCTTAGACTGGGAATGAACTCCATATGCCTAAGTTAACCCACGAAACGAACGTACAGTCGCTCGGATGGCCAGAAGGGCGGGACGCGCAAGCCGAGGATAGGTCGGGTCCCCCTCTACGTGCTATCGATCTTGCTACCGTAACCCTCAGTCTGGTCTGATCTTAGACTAGGAATGAACTCCGTAAGCCTAAACCAACTGACGAAACGAGCGAGTGGGCGGGCGGGCGGGCACTACGCTGGCCAGAGAGACGGGATGCACAAGTCGTGGATCAATAGGGTGGTAGGTGGGTTTAGGCACATCTTCAAATTTCTGCATGCCAATTCCTTTTTTATTGCTTGTAAATTCATACAATGGTCCCTTAAGCCTTCACGTGAAGTTTCATGGCAAGACGACTCGTTTTCTATTTTTCATGATTTTCGAAACTTTTTGCGGTTCGAGATTTTTTAAAATTCTTTCGCAAGGGGTTTTGGCCCCAAACTTTGTAGACATCATCCTTTTATTTTTTTTGGCATGCATAAAAAAATTCAGCTAAAAACTCGGAGTGTACAAGATTTTGTGACCATTTGAAAAAATTGTCCCCATTTCAGACACTTTAATGGCTACTGGCAGCAAACTTGTAAAATCTCAAATGTTCTTTAAGGGGGTGTGAGTTCTCGAGGTTTCATGAGGGATAGGGGGCCTATATAAGGGCCAAGTACCAGCACCCATCGCACATCATGTGCGCACCCCCCGGGCCCCCGATTGTCGGAACCCCAATGCTGCCGGTCAGGTTCTCCGGCATTGCTCCGATGATGGTGCCCCGACGAAGAAAAATACGGCACCAGCACATGCTCGAGCCCAGCATGTGCTACCTCTACCCTTGGTCCGGTCTGATCTTAGCCTGGGAATGGACTCCATATGCTTGGACTAGGAATGAACTTCGTATGCCTAAGTCAACCCACGAAACGAGCGTGCGGGCGCTCAGCCGGCCAAAGGGGCGAGATGTGGAAGCCGGGGATCGATCGGGTCCCCCTCTACGTGCTGTCGATCCTACTGCCGCAACCCTCAGTTTGGTTTGATCTTAGACTGGGAATGAACTGCTATGCCTAAGCCAACCGACGAAACGAGCAGGGGGATGGGGTATGGGCACTACGTCGGCCAGAGAGACGGGATGCGCAAGCCGTAGATCGATAGGGTGGTAGGTGAGTTTAGGTACATCTTCATATTTCTGCATCCCAATGCCATTTTTATGGCTTGTAAATTCATACAATGGTCCCTTAAGCCTTCACGTGAAGTTTCATGGCAAGACGACTCGTTTTCTATTTTTCATGATTTTTGAAACTTTTTACGGTTCGTGATTTTTTAAAATTTTTTCGGAAGGAGTTTTGGCCCCAAACTTAGTAGACGTGATCCTTGTATTTTTTTGGCATGCACAAAAAAATTCATCTAAAAACTCGAAGTGCACAAGATTTTGTGACCATTTGAAAAAAGTGTCCCCATTTCAGACACTTTAATTGCTACTGGTAGCAAACCTGTAAAATCTCAAATACTCTTTAAGGGGGTGTGAGTTCTCGAGGTTTGATGAGGGATAGGGGGCCAATATAAGGGCCAGGTACCAGCACGCATTGCACATCATGTGCGCACAGCCCCCCCGCCCCCCCGATCGCCGAAACCGCAATGCCGCCGGTCAGGTTCTCTGACGATTCTCCGGCGATGGTGCCCCGACGAAGAAAAATGCGGCACCAGCACATTTTCGAGCCCAGCATGTGTTGTCGCAACCCTCGGACCGGGCTGATCTTAGACTGGGAATTAACTCCGTATGCTTAGACTAGGAATGAACTCTGTATGCCTAAGTCAACCTACAAAATGAGCGTGGGGCACTCAGCCGGCCCAAAGGGCGGGATGCACAAGCCGGGGATCGACTGGGTCCCCCTTTACGTGCTGCCGATCATGCTACCACAACCCTCAGTCTGGTTTGATCCTAGATTGGGAATGAACTCAATATGCCTAAGCCAACCGACGAAACGAGCGGGCGGGCAGGCGGGCACCACGTCGGCGAGAGAGATGGGATGCGCAAGCCGTGGATCGATAGGGTGGTAGGTGGGTTTAGGCACATCATCATATTTCTATGTGCCAATGCCATTTTTATGGCTTGTAAATTCATACATGGTCCCTTAAAATCTCAAATGCTCTTTAAGGGTGTAAGTTCTTGAGGTTTGATGAGGGATAGGGGGCCAATATAAGGGCGAAGTACCAGCACCCATCACACATCATGTGTGCACACCCCCTGGCCCCCCCGATCGTCGGAACCCCAATGCCGCCGGTCAGGTTCTCCGGCGATGCTCCGGGGATGGTGCCCCGATGAAGAAAAATGTGGCACCAGCACATGCCCGAGCCCAGCATGTGCTATCGTAACCCTCAGTTTGGTCCGATCTTAGATTGGGAATGAACTCCGTATGCCTAAGTCAACCCACGAAACGAGCGTATGGGCGCTCAGTCGGCCAGAGGGGTGGGATGCGCAAGCAGGGGATCGATCGAGTCCCCCTCTGCATGCTATCGATCCTGCTGCCGCAACCCTCGGTTTGATCTTATCTTAGATCGGGAATGAACTCCGTATGCCTAAGCCAACCGATGAAATGAGCGGGCAAGCAGGCGGGCGGGCACTACGTCGGCCAGAGAGACAGGATGCGCAAGCCGTGGATCGATAGGGTGGTAGGTGGGTTTAGGCACATCTTCATATTTCTGCATGCCAATGCCATTTTTATGGCTTGTAAATTCATACAATGGTCCCTTAAGCCTTCACGTTAAGTTTCATGGCAAGACGAGTCATTTTTTATTTTTCATGATTTTTGAAACTTTTTACGGTTCCGGATTTTTCAAAAAATTTTTTCGAAAGAGTTTTGGCCCCAAACTTGGTAGACGTGATCCTTTTATTTTTTTTGGCATGCATAAAAAAATTTAGCTAAAAACTCGAAGTGTACAAGATTTTGTGACCATTTGAAAAAAAGTGTCCCCAATCTTCCAGACACTTAATGGCTACTGGCAGCAAACATGTAAAATCTCAAATGCACTTTAAGGAGGTGCGAGTTCTCGAGGTTTGATGAGGGGATAGGGGGCCCATAATAAGGGCCAAGTACCAGCACCCATCGCACATCAATGTGCCGCTACACCCCCCGTGGCCCCCCCGATCCGACCTCGCGGAACCCCAATGCCGCCGGTCAGGTTTTTCAGCGTTGCTCCAGCGATGATGCCCAGACGAAGAAAAATGCGGCACCAGCACATGCCCGGGCCCAGCATGTGCTGCCGTAATCCTCAGTCCGATCCGATCTTAGACTGGGAATGAACTTCGTATGCTTAGACTGGGAATGAACTCTGTATGCCTAAGTCAACCCACGAAACGAGCGTGCGGGCGTTCAACCGACCAGAGGGGCGGGATGTGCAAGATGGGGATCGATCGGGTCCACCTCCGCATGCTGTCGATCTTGCCGCCGTAACCCTTGGTCTGGTCCAATCTTAGACTGGGAATGATCTCCGTATGCCTAAGCCAACCGACGAAATGAGAAGGCAGGCGGGCGGGCGGGCACTACGCCGGCCAGAGAGACGGGATGCGCAAGCCATGAATCGATAGGGCGGTAGGTGGGTTTAGGCACATCTTCATATTTCTACGTGCCAATGCCATTTTTATGGCTTGTAAATTTATACAATGGTCCTTTAAGCCTTTACGTGAAGTTTCATGGCAGGATGACTCGTTTTCTATTTTTTATGATTTTTTAACTTTTTGCGGTTCGGGATTTTTTCAAATTTTTTTGGACGGAGTTTTGGCTCCAAACTTGGTAGACGTGATCCTTGTATTTTTGTTGCCATGCATAAAAAAATTCAGCAAAAAACTTGAATTGTACAAGATTTTGTGACCATTTGAAAAAGTGACCCCATTTCGGATACTTTGACGGCTACTGGCAGCAAACTTGTAAAATCTCAAATGCTCTTTAAGGGGTGTGAGTTCTCGAGGTTTGATGAGGGATAGGGGGCCAATATAAGGGCCAAGTACCAGCACCCATCGCACATCATGGGCGTACACCCAATCCCTGGAACCCCAATGCCGCCGGTCAGGTTCTCAGGCGATGCTCCGGTGATGGTGCCCCGGCGAAGAAAAATGCGGCACCAGCAAATGCCCGAGCCCAGCATGTGTTGCTGCAACCCTTGATCTGGTCCAATCTTAGACTGGGAATGAACTCTGTATGCTTAGACTGGGAATGAACTCTGTATGCTTAAGTCAACCCACGAAACGAGCGTACGGGCACTCAGCTGGCCAGAGGGGCGGGATGCGCAAGTCGGGGATCGGTCGGGTCCCCCTCTACATGCTGCCGATCCTGCTGCAGCAGCCCTCGGTCCAGTCCATCTTGGTCTAGGAATAAACTCCGTAGGCCTAAGCCAACCGACGAAATGAGCGGGCAGGCGGACGTGCGGGTGCTACGTCGGCCAGAGAGACAGGATGCGCAAGCCGTGGATCGATAGGGTGGCAGGTGGGTTTAGGCACATCTTCATATTTTTGTGTGCCAATGCCATTTTCATGGCTTGTAAATTCATACAATGGTCCCTTAAGCCTTCACGTGGAGTTTCATGGCAAGACGACTCGTTTTTTATTTTTCATGATTTTTGAAACTTTTTGCGGTTCAGAATTTTTTAAAATTTTTTTGGAAGGTGTTTTGGCCCCCAAACTTGGTAGACGTGATCCTTGTATTTTTGTTGGCGTGCACAAAAAAATTCAGCTAAAAACTAGAAGTGTGCAAGATTTTGTGACCATTTGAAAAAAGTGCCCCCATTTCAGACACTTTGATGGCTACTGGCTGCAAACTTGTAAAATCTCAAAGGCTCTTTAAGGGGGTGTGAGTTCTGGACGTTTGATGAGGGATAGGGGGCCAATAAAAGGGCCAAGTACCAGCACCCATTGCACATCATGTGCGCACACCCCCCTGGCCCCCCCGATCGCCGGAACCCCAATGCCGCCGGTCAGGTTCTCTGGCGATGCTTCGGCGAAGAAAAATATGGCACCAGCACATGCCCAAGCCCAGCATGTACTGCCGCAACCCTCGATCCGATCCGATCTTAGACTGGGAATGAACTCTGTATGCTTAGACTGGGAATGAACTCCGTATGCCTAAGTCAACCCACGAAACGAGTGTGCGGGTACTCAACCAGGCAGAGGGGCGGGATGCACAACCGGGGATCGACCAAGGCCCCCTCTGGATGCTGCCAATCCTGCTACTGTAAACCTCAATCCGGTTTGATCTTAGACTGGGAATGAACTCTGTATGCCTAAGCTAACCGACGAAACGAGCGGACGGGCGGGCACTACGTCCGCCAGAGATACGGGATGCGCAAGCCGTGGATCGATAGGGTGGTAGGTGGGTTTAGGCACATCTTCATATTTCTTCATGCCAATGCCATTTTTATGGCTTGTAAATTCATACAATGGTGCCTTAAGCCTTCATGTGAAGTTTCATGGCAAGACGACTCCTTTTCTATTTTTCATGATTTTAAAACTTTTTGCGGTTCGGGATTTTTTGAAATTTTTTCGGAAGGAATTTTGGCCCCAAACTTGGTAGACGTGATCCTTGTATTTTTCTTGGCATGCATAAAAACATTCAGCTAAAACTCGAAGTGTACAAGATTTTGTGACCATTTGAAAAAAGTGTCCCCATTTCAGACACTTTAAAGGCTACTGGCAGCAAACCTGTAAAATCTCAAATGCCCTTTAAGGGGTGTGAGTTCTTGAGGTTTGATGAGGGATAGGGGGCGAATATAAGGGCCAAGTACCAGCACAATCACACATCATGTGCGCACACCCCCCGGCCCCCCGATCGTCACCGGAACCAATGCTAACGGTCAGGTTCTCGGCGCTATGATGTGCCCCGACGAAGAAAATGCGGCACCACCACATTCTCGAGCCAGCATGTGCTGTCGCAACCCCTCGTCTGTCGATCTTAGACTGTGAATGAACTCCGTATGCTTAGACTGGGAAAGAACTCTGTATGCCTAAGTCAACCCATGAAACGAGCGTGCAGGCGCTCAGTAGGCCAGAGGTGGATGCGCAAGCCGGGGATCGACCGGGTCCCCCTCTATGTGTTGCCGATCTTCTGCTGCAACCCTCGTCCGGTCGATCTGAGACTGGGAATGAACTCCGTATGCCTAAGCCAACCGACGAAACGAGGGACGGGCGGGCGGGCGGGCACTATGTCGGCCAGAGAGACGGGATGCGCAAACCATGGATCGATAGGGTGGTAGGTGGGTTTAGGCACATCTTCATATTTCTATGTGCCAATGCCATTTTTATGGCTTGTAAATTCATACAATGGTCTCTTAGGCCTTCACGTGAAGTTTCATGGCAAGACGACTCATTTTCTATTTTTCACGTTTTTTGAAATGTTTTATGGTTCAGGATTTTTTAAAATTATTTCAGAAGGCGTTTTCACCCCAAACTTGGTGGACGTGATCCTTGTATTTTTTTTGGCATGCACAAAAAAATTCAGCTAAAAACTCGAAGTGTACAAGATTTTGTGACCATTTGAAAAAAGTGTCCCCATTTCAGACACTTTAATGGCTACTAGTAGCAAACCTGTAAAATCTCAAATGATCTTTAAGGGGGTGTGAGTTCTTGAGGTTTGATGAGGGATAGGGGGCGAATATAAGGGCCAAGTACCAGCACCCATCGCACATCATGTGCGCACACCCCCCGGCCCCTCCGATCACCGGAACCCCAATGCCGTCGGTCAGGTTCTCCGGCGATGGTGCCCCGACGAAGAGAAATGCGGCACCACCATATTCTCGAGCCTAGCATGTGCTGCCGCAACCCACTGTCTGATCCGATCTTAGACTGAGAATGAACTCCGCATGCTTAGACTGGGAATGAACTCTGTATGCCTAAGTCAACCCATGAAACGAGCTTACGGGCGCTCAGCCAACCAGAGAGGCGGATGCGCAAGTCGGGGATCAACCGGGTCCTCCTCTGCGTGTTGCCGATCTTGCTACCGCAACCCTCGGTCCGGTCCGATCTTAGACTGGGAATGAACTCCGTATGCCTAAGCCGACCGACGAAACGAGCGGGCGGGCGGGCGGGCGGGCACTGCGCCGGCTAGAGAGACAGGATGCGCAAGCCGTGGATCGATAGGGTGGTAGGTGGGTTTAGGCACATCTTCATATTTCTACATGCCAATGCCCTTTTTATGGCTTGTAAATTCATACAATGGTTCGTTAAGCCTTCACGTGAAGTTTCATGGCAAGATGACTCGTTTTCTATTTTTCACGATTTTCTAAACTTTTTGCGATTCGAGACTTTTTAAAATTTTTTCGGCAAGAGTTTTGGCCCCAAACATATTAGACGTGATTTTGTGACCATTTGAAAAAAGTTT
Organism: Durio zibethinus; assembly: GCF_002303985.1. The sequence continues at coordinate 5,971,548 of NW_019167971.1, read as the reverse complement.
CCCCATTTCAGACACTTTAATGGCTACTGGCAGCAAACCTGTAAAATCTCAAATGCTTTTTAGGGGGTGTGAGTTCTCGAGGTTTGATGAGGGATAGGGAGCCAATATAAGGGCCAAGTACCAGCACCCATCGCACATCTTATGTGCACACTCCCCCGGCCCCCCCGATCGCCGGAACCCCAATGCCGTCGGTCAGGTTCTCTGACAATGCTCCGACGATGGTGCCCCGACGAAGAAAAATACGGCACCAGCACATGCCCGAGCCTAGCATGTGCTGCCGTAACCGTCGATCCAATCCGATCTTAGACTGTGAATGAGCTCCGTATGCTTAGACTGGGAATGAACTCCGTATGTCGAAGCCAACCCACGAAACGAGCGGGCGGGTGCTCAGCCGGCCAGAGGGGCGAGATGCGCAAGCCGGGGATCGGTCGGATCCCCCTCTGTGTGCTGGCAATCCTTCTGCCGCAACCCTCGGTCCGGTCTGATCTTAGACTGGGAATGAACTCTGTATGCCTAAGCCAACCGACGAAACGAGCGGGCGGGTGGGCGGGCACTACGCCGGCTAGAGAGACGGGATGCGTAAGTCGTGGATCGATAAGGTGGTAGGTGGGTTTAGGCACATCTTCATATTTTTGCTTGGCAATGCCATTTTTATGGCTTGTAAATTCATACAATGGTCCCTTAAGCCTTCACGTGAAGTTTCATGGCAAGACGACTCGTTTTCTATTTTTGACGATTTTTGAAACATTTTGCGGTTCGGGATTTTTTTACATTTTTTCAGAAGGAGTTTTGGCCCCAAGCTTGGTAGACGTGATCCTTGTATTTTTTTTGGGATGCACAAAAAAATTCAGCTAAAAACTCAAAGTGTACAAGATTTTGTGACCATTTGAAAAAGTGTCCCTATTTTAGACACTTTAATGGCTACTGGCAGCAAACCTGTAAAATCTCAAATGCTCTTTAAGGGGGTGTGAGTTCTTGAGGTTTGATGAGGGATAGGGGGCCAATATAAGGGCCAAGTACCAGCACCAATCGCACATCATAGGCACACACCCCCCGGCCCCCCGATCGTCTGAACCCCAATGCCGCCGGTCAGGTTCTCCGGTGATGCTTCGGCCATGGTGCCCCGGCAAAGAAAAATGCGACAGCCGCACATGCCCGAGCCCAGCATGTGCTGCCACAACCCTCAATCTAGTCTGATCTTAGACTGAGAATGAACTCCATATGCGTAGACTGGGAATGAACTCCGTATGCCTAAGTCAACCCATGAAATGAGCGTGCGGGTGCTCAGCCGGCTAGAGGGGCGGGATGCGCAAGCCGGGGATCGGTCGGGTCCCCCGCTGCGTGCTGCCGATCCTGCTACCGTAACCCTCAGTCCGGTCTAATCTTAGACTGGGAATGAACTTCGTATGCCTAAGCCAACCGATGAAACGAGTGGGCGGGCGGGCGGGTGCTACGTCAGCTAGAGAGACGAGATGCACAAGCCGTGGATCGATAGGGTGGTAGGTGGGTTTAGGTACATCCTCGTATTTCTGTCTGTCAATGCCATTTTTATGGCTTGTAAATTCATACAATGGTCCCTTAAGCCTTTACGTGAAGTTTCATGGCAGGATGAGTCGTTTTCTATTTTTCACGATTTTTAAAACTTTTTACGGTTCGGGATTTTTTAAAATTACTTCGGAAGCAGTTTTGGCCCCAAACTTGGTATACGTAATGCTTGTATTTTTGTTGGGATGCACAAAAAAATTCAGCTAAAAACTCAAAGTGTACAAGATTTTGTGACCATTTGAAAAAGTGTCCCTATTTTAGACACTTTAATGGCTACTGGCAGCAAACCTGTAAAATCTCAAATGCTCTTTAAGGGGGTGTGAGTTCTTGAGGTTTGATGAGGGATAGGGGCCAATATAAGGCCAAGTACCAGCACCAATCGCACATCATAGGCACACACCCCCCGGCCCCCGATCGTCTGAACCCCAATGCCGCCGGTCAGGTTCTCCGGTGATGCTTCGGCGATGGTGCCCCGGCAAAGAAAATGCGACAGCCGCACATGCCCGAGCCAGCATGTGCTGCCACAACCCTCAATCTAGTCTGATCTTAGACTGAGAATGAACTCCATATGCGTAGACTGGGAATGAACTCCGTATGCCTAAGTCAACCCATGAAATGAGCGTGCGGGTGCTCAGCCGGCTAGAGGGGCGGATGCGCAAGCCGGGGATCGGTCGGGTCCCCCGCTGCGTGCTGCCGATCCTGCTACCGTAACCCTCAGTCCGGTCTAATCTTAGACTGGGAATGAACTTCGTATGCCTAAGCCAACCGATGAAACGAGTGGGCGGGCGGGCGGGTGCTACGTCAGCTAGAGAGACGAGATGCACAAGCCGTGGATCGATAGGGTGGTAGGTGGGTTTAGGTACATCCTCGTATTTCTGTCTGTCAATGCCATTTTTATGGCTTGTAAATTCATACAATGGTCCCTTAAGCCTTTACGTGAAGTTTCATGGCAGGATGAGTCGTTTTCTATTTTTCACGATTTTTAAAACTTTTTACGGTTCGGGATTTTTTAAAATTACTTCGGAAGCAGTTTTGGCCCCAAACTTGGTATACGTAATGCTTGTATTTTTGTTGGGATGCACAAAAAAATTCAGCTAAAATCTCGAAGTGTACAAGATTTTGTGACCATTTGAAAAAAGTGTCCCCATTTCAGGCACTTTAATGGCTACTGGCAGCAAACCTGTAAAATCTCAAATGCACTTTAAGGGGGTGTGAGTTCTCAAGGTTTGATGAGGGATAGGGGGCCAATATAAGGGCCAAGTACCGGCACCCATCGCACATCATGTACGCACGCTCCCCCGGCCCCCCCGCTCACCGGAACCCCAATGCCGCCGGTCAGGTTCAACGGCGATGCTCCGACGATAGTGCCCCGACGAAGAAAAATGCGGCACCAGCACATGCCCGAGCCCAGCATGCGCTGCCGCAACCCTCGGTCTGGTCTGATCTTAGACTGGGAATGAACTTCGTATGCTTAGACTGGGAATGAACTCTGTATGCCTAAACCAACCCACGAAACAAGCGTACGGGCGCTCAGCCGGCCAGAGGGGCGGGATCGGTCGGGTCCCCCTCTGCGTGCTGCCAATTTTGCTGCCATAACCCTCAGTCCAGTTCGATCTTAGACTGGGAATAAACTTCGTATGCCTAAGCCAATCGACGAAACGAGCGGGCGGGCGGGCACTACGTCGGCCAGAGAGACGGGATGCGCAAGCCCTGGATCGATAGGGTGGTAGGTTGGTTTAGGCACATCTTCATATTTCTATGTGCCAATGCTATTTTTATGGCTTGTAAATTCATACAATGGTCCCTTAAGCCTTCACGTTAAGTTTCATGACAAGACGACTCGTTTTTTATTTTTCATGATTTTTGAAACTTTTTGCGGTTCGGGATTTTTGAAATTTTTTCAAAAATCCTTTTTTGGCCCCAAACTTGGTAGACGTGATCCTTGTATTTTTGTTGGCATGCACAAAAAAATTTAGCTAAATACTCGAAGTGTACAAGATTTTCTGACCATTTGAAAAAAGTGTCCCCATTTCAGACACTTTAATGGCTACTAGCAGCAAACTTGTAAAATCTCAAATGCTCTTTAAGTGGGTGTGAGTTCTCGAGGTTTGATGAGGGATAGGGGGCCAATATAAGGGCAAAGTACCAGCACCAATCACACATCATGTGCGCACACCCCCCGGCCCCCCCGATCGTCGGAACCCCAATGCCGCCAGTCAGGTTCTCCAGTGATGCTCCGACGATGGTGCCCCGACGAAGAAAAATGCGGCACCAGCACATGCCCGAGCCCAACATGTGCTGCAGCAACCCTCGGTCCAGTCCGATCTTAGACTGGGAATGAACTCCGTATGCTTAGACTGGGAATGAACTCCGTACGCCTAAGTCAACCCACGAACGGGCGCTCAGTGGCCAGAGGGGCGGGATGCGCAAGCCGAGGATTGGCCCGGTCCAACTCTATGTACTGCTGAACCTGTTGCCACAACCCTCAGTCGGTCGGCGGGGTGGGATGTACAAGTCGGGGATCGGTCGGGTCCCCCTCTACGTGCTGCCGACCCTACTGTCGCAACCCTCGGTATGGTCTGATCTTAGACAAGAAATGAACTCCGTATGCCTAAGCCAACCGACAAAACGAGTGGGTGGGCGGGCGGGCACTACTTCGGCCAGAGAGACGGGATGCGCAAGCCGTGGATCGATAGGGTGGTAGGTGGGTTTAGGCACATCTTCATATTTCTGCATGCCAATGCCATTTTTATGGCTTCTAAATTCATACAATGGTCCCTTAAGCCTTCACGTGAAGTTTCGTGGCAAGATGACTCATTTTCTATTTTTCACGATTTTTGAAACTTTTTACGGTTCGGGATTTTTTAAAATTTTTTTGAAAGGAGTTTTGGCCCCAAACTTAGACATGATCCTTGCATTTTTGTTGGCATGCACAAAAAAATTCATTTAAAAACTCGAAGTGTACAAGATTTTGTGACCATTTGAAAAAAGTGTCCCCATTTCAGACACTTTAATGGCTACTGGCAGCCAACCTGTAAAATCTCAAATGCTCTTTAAGGGGTGTGAGTTCTCGAGGTTTGATGAAGGATAGGGGGACAATATAAGGGCCAAGTACCAGCACCCATCCGCACATCATGTGCGTACACCCACCGGCCCCCCGATCGTCGAAACTTCAATGCCGCTGGTCAGGTTCTCCGGTGATGGTCCCGCGATGGTGCCCCGGTGAAGAAAAATACGGCAGCAGCACATTCCCGAGCCCAGCATGTGCTGTCGTTAACCTCTGTCCGATCCGATCTTAGACTGGGAATGAACTCCATAGCTTAGACTGGGAATGAACTCCGTATGCCTAAGTCAACCGATGAAATGAGCGTGCGGGCGCTCAGCCGGCCAGAGGGGCGGGATGCGCAAGCCGGGGACTGGTCGGGTCACCCTCTGTGTGCTGCCGATCCTGTTGCCGTAACCCTCGGTCTGGTCTGATCTTAGACTGGGAATGTACTCCATATGCCTAAGCCAACTGACGAAACGAGCGAGCGGGCGGGCACTACGTCGGCCAGAGAGACGGGATGCGCAAGCCATGGATCAATAGGGTGGTAGGTGGGCTTTGGCACATATTCATATTTCTGCATGCCAATGCCATTTTTATGGCTTTTAAATTCATACAATGGTCCCTTAAGCCTTCACGTGAAGTTTCATGGCAAGACGACTCGTTTTCTATTTTTCACAATTTTTGAAACTTTTTATGGTTCGGGAATTTTTAAAATTTTTTCGGAAGGACTTTTGGCCCCAAACTTGGTAGACGTGATCCCTTTTTTTTTCTTGGCATGCATAAAAAAATTCAGCTAAAAACTCGAAGTGTACAAGATTTTGTGACCTTTTGAAAAGAGTGTCCCTATTTCAGATACTTTAATGGCTACTAGCAGGAAACCTGTACAATCTCAAATGCTCTTTACGGGGGTGTGAGTTCTCGAGGTTTGGTGAGGGATAGGGGGCCAATATAAGGGCCAAGTACCAGCACCCATCGCACATTATGTGCGCACACCCCCCGGCCCCCCCGATCACCGGAACCCAAATACCGTCGATCAAGTTCTCCGACGATGCTTCGACGATGGTGCCCCGACGAAGAAAAATGCGGCACCAGCATATGTTCGAGCCTATTATGTGCTACTGTAGCCCTCGGTTCGATCCGATCTTAGACTGGAAATGAACTCCGTATGCTTAGATGGGAATGAACTCTGTATGTCTAAGTCAACCCACGAAACAAGCGTGCGTGCGCTCAGCCGGCCAGAGGGGTGGGATGTGCAAGACGGGGATTGGTCGGGGCCCCCTCTACGTGCTGCCAATCCTGCTGCTGGGAATGAACTCCGTATGCCTAAACCAACTAACAAAACGAGCGGGCCGGTGGGCGGGCGGGCTGGCACTACATCGGCCAGAAAGATGGGATGCGCAAGCCGTGGATCGATAGGGTGGTAGGTGGGTTTAGGCACATCTTCATATTTCTGTGTACCAATGCCATTTTTATGGCTTGTAAATTCATACAATGGTCCCTTAACCCTTCACGTGAAGTTTCATGGCAAGACGACTCGTTTTCTATTTTTCACGATTTTTGAAACTTTTAGCGGTTCGAGATTTTTTAAACTTTTTTCGGAAGGAGTTTTGGCCCCAAACTTGGTAGACGTGATCCTTATATTTTTGTTGGCATGCACAAAAACATTCAGCTAAAAAATCAAAGTGTACAAGATTTTGTGACCATTTGAAAAAAGTGTTGCCATTTCAGACACTTTAATGGCTACTGGCAGCAAGCCTGTAAAATCTCAAATGCTCTTTAAGAAGGTGTGAGTTCTCAATTTTTGATGATCGATAGGGGGCCAATATAAGGGCCAAGTACCAGCACCCATCGTACATCATGTGCGCACACCCCCCCCCGGCCCCCCGATCGTCGGAACAGCAATGCCGTCAGTTAGGTTCTTCGTCGACGCTCCGGCGATGGTGCCCCAACGAAGAAAAATGCGGCACAACACATGCCAGAGGTGAGCATGTGCTACCGCAACCCTCAGTCCGGTCCGATCTTAGACTGGGAATGAACTCCGTACGCCTAAGTCAACCCACGAAACGAGCGTGTGGGCATTCAGTCGGCCAGAGGGTCGAGATGCGTAAGCCGGGGATCGACCGGGTCCCCCTCTGTGTGCTGCTGATCCTGCTACCGCAACCCTCGGTCTGGTCTGATCTTAGACTGGGAATGAACTCCATATGCCTAAGCCAACCGACGGAACGAGCGGGCGGGCGGGCGGGCGGGCACTACGTCGGCCAAAGAGACGGGATGCGCAAGCCGTGGATCGATAGGGTGGTAGGTGGGTTTAGGCACATCTTCATATTTCTACGTGCCAATGCCATTTTTATGGCTTGTAAATTCATACAATGGTCCCTTAAGCCTTCACGTGAAGTTTCATGGCAAGACGACTCATTTTCTATTTTTCATAATTTTCAAAACTTTTTACGGTTCGGGATTTTTTAAAATTTTTTCGAAAAGAGTTTTGGCCCCAAACTTGGTAGACAAGATCCTTGTGTTTTTGTTGGCATGCACAAAAAAATTCAGCTAAAAACTCGAAGTGTATAAGATTTTGTCCCCATTTGAAAAAACTGTCCCCATTTCAGAAACTTTAATGGCTACTGGTAGCAAACCTGTAAAATGTCAAATGCTCTTTAAGGGGGTGTGAGTTCTTGAGGTTTGATGAGGGATAGGGGGCCAATATAAGGGCCAAGTACCAGCACCCCTCACACATCATGTGCGCACACCGCTCCTGGCCCCCCGATCGTCGGAACCCCAATATCGTCGATTAGGTTCTCCGACAATGCTCCGACGATGGTGCCCCGACGAAGAAAAATGCGGCACCAGCACATGCCCGAGCCCAGCATGTGCTGCCGCAACCCGTAATCCGGTTTGATCTTAGTCTGGGAATGAACTCCGTATGCTTAGACTGGGAATGAACTCCGTATGCCTAAGTCAACCCACGAAACGAGCGTGCGGGTGCTCAGCTAGCTAGAGGGGCAGGATGCGTAAGCCGCAGATCGGCCGGGTCCCCCTCTGTCTGCTGTGGATCCTGTTGCCGCAACCCTCAGTCTGGTCTGATCTTAGACTGGGAATGAACTCTGTTTGCCTAATCCAACCGACGAAATGAACGGGTGGGCGGGCGGGCGGGCACTACGCCGGCCAGAGAGACGGGATGCGCAAGCCGTGGATCGATAGGGTGGTAGGTGTGTTTAGGCACATCTTCATATTTCTGCATGCCAATGCCATTTTTATGGCTTGTAAATTCATACAATGGTCCCTTAAGCCTTCACGTTAAGTTTCATGGCAAGATGACTCGTTTTCTATTTTCACGATTTTCAAAACTTTTCGTGGTTCGGGATGTTTAAAAATTTTTTCGGAAGGATTTTTGGTCCCAAACTTGGTGGACATGATCCTTGTATTTTTGTTGGCATGCACAAAAAAATTCAGCTAAAAACTTAAAGTGTACAAGATTTTGTGACCATTTGAAAAAAGTGTCCCCATTTCAGACACTCTAATGGCTACTGGCAGCAAACCTGTAAAATCTCAAATGCTTTTTAAGGGGGTGTGAGTTCTCGAGGTTTGATGAGGGATAGGGGGCCAATATAAGGGCCAAGTACCAGCACCCATCGCACATCTTATGCGCACACTCCCCCGGCCCCCCGATCGCCGGAACCACAATGCCGCCAGTCAGGTTCTCCGGTGATGCACCGATGATGGTTCCCCGACGAAGAAAAATGCGGCACCAGCACATGCCCGGCAGACGGGCGGGAGGGCACTACGCCGGCCAGAGAGACGGGATGCGCAGGCCGTGGCTCAATAGGGTGGTAGGTGGGTTTAGGCACATCTTCATATTTCTGCATGCCAATGCCATTTTTTTGGCTTGTAAATTCATACAATGGTCCTTTAAGCCTTCACGAGAAGTTTCATGGCAAGACGACTCGTTCTCTATTTTTCACGATTTTCAAAACTTTTTACGGTTCGGGATTTTTTAAAATTTTTTCGGAATGAGTTTTGGCCCCAAACTAGGTAGACATGATCCTTGTATTTTTGTTGGCATGCACAAAAAAATTCAGCTACAAACTGGAAGTGTACAAGATTTTCTGACCATTTGAAAAAAGTGTCCCCATTTCAAACACTTTAATGGCTACTGACAGCAAACCTGTAAAATCTCAAATGCTCTTTAAGGTGGTGTGAATTCTTGAGGTTTGATGAGGGATAGGGGGCCAATATAAGGGGCAAGTGCCAGCACCCATTGCACATCATGTGCGCACAACCCCCCGACCCCCCCAATCGTCGAAACCTCAATGCCATCGGTCAGGTTCTCCGATGATGCTCCCGACGATGGTGCCCCGACGAAGAAAAATACAGCACCAGCACATGCCCGAGCCTAACATGTGCTTCCGCAACCCTCGGTTCGGTCTGATCTTAGACTGGGAATGAACTCTGTATGCTTAGACTGGGAATGAACTCCGTATGCCTAAGTCAACCCACGAAACGAACGTGCGGCACTCAGCCGGCCAGAGGGGCGGGGATCGGTCGGGTCCCCCTTTGTGTGCTGTTGATCCTGCTGCTACAACCCTCAGTTTGGTCTGATCTTAGACTGGGAATGAACTCCGTATGCCTAAGCCAATCGATGAAACGAGCGGGCAGGTGGGCAGGCACTACCCTGGCCAGAGAGACGGGATGCGCAAGCCGTGGATCGATAGGGTGGTAGGTGGGTTTAGGTACATCTTCATATTTCTGCGTACCAATGCCATTTTTATGGCTTGTAAACTCATACAATGGTCCCTTAAGCCTTCACGTGAAGTTTCATGGCAAGACGACTCGTTTTTTATTTTTCATGATTTTCAAAACTTTTTGCAGTTCGGGATTTTTTAAAATTTTTCCAGAAGGCATTTTTGTCCCAAACTTGGTAGACGTGATCCTTGTATTTTTGTTGGCATGCACAAAAACATTCAGCTAAAAACTCGAAGTGTACAAGATTTTGTGACCATTTGAAAAAAGTGTCCGCATTTCAGACACTTTACTGGCTACTGGCAGCCAACTTGTAAAATCTCAAATGCTCTTTAAGGGGGTGCGAGTTCTCGAGGTTTGATGAGGGATAGGGGGCCAATATAAGGGCCAAGTACCAGCACACATCGCACATCTGTGCGTACACCCCCCGGCCACCCCGATCGTCGGAACCTCAATACCTGTTGTCGATCCTACTGCCACAACCCCCAATCTGGTCCGATCTTAGACTGGGAATGAACTCCTTATGTCTAACCCAATCGACAAAACGAGCGGGCGGATGGGCCGACAGGCACAATGTTGGCCAGAGAGATGGGATGCGCAAGCCATGGATCGATAGTGTGGTAGGTGGGTTTAGGCACATCTTCATATTTCTGTGTGCCAATGCCATTTTTATGGCTTGTAAATTCATACAATGGTCCCTTAAGACTTCATGTGAAGTTTCATGGCAAGACGACTCATTTTCTATTTTTCACAATTTTTGAAACTTTTTCCGGTTTGGGATTTTTTAAAATTTTTTCGAGAGGAGTTTTGGCCCCAAACATGGTAGAGGTGATCCTTGTATTTTTTTTGGCATGCACAAAAAAATTCAGCTAAAAACCCGAATTGTACAAGATTTTGTGACCATTTGAAAAAAATGTCCCGATTTAAGACACTTTAATGGCTACTGGCAGCAAACCTGTAAAATCTCAAATGCTCTTTAAAGGGTTATGAGTTTTCGAGGTTTGATGAGGGATTGGTGGCCAATATAAGGGCCAAGTACCAGCACCCATCGCACATCATGTGCGCACACCCCCCGACCCCCCTGATCGCCAGAACCCCAATGCCGTCGGTCAGGTTCTCCGACAATGCTCCGACGATGGTGCCCCGGTGAAGAAAAATGCAACACCAGCACATGCCCGAGCCCAGCATGTGCTGCCGTTACCCTCTGTTTAGTCCGATCTTAGACTGGGAATGAACTCCGTATGCTTGGACTAGGAATGAGCTCCGTGTGCGTAAGTCAACCCATGAAACAAGCGTGCGAGCGCTCAGTTGGCCAGAAGGGCGGGATGCGTAAGTCGGGGATTGGCTGGGGCCCCCTTTGCTTGATTCTGTTCCTACTGCTGCAACCCTCAGTTTGGTCTGATCTTAGACGGGGAATGAACTCTGTATGCCTGAGCCAACAGATGAAATGAGCGGGTGGGCGGGCGGGCGGGCACTACGTCGACCAGAGAGATGGGATGCGCAAGCCGTGGATCGATAGCGTGGTAGGTGGGTTTAGGCACATCTTCATATTTTTGCATGCCAATGAAATTTTTATGGCTTGTAAATTCATACAATGTTCCCTTAAGCATTCACGTGAAGTTTCAAGGCAAGACAACTCGTTTTCTATTTTTCACGATTTTTAAAACTTTTTTCAATTCGGGATTTTTTAAAATTTTTTCGAAAGGATTTTTGGCCCCAAACTTGGTAGATGTAATCCTTGTATTTTTGTTGGCATGCACAAAAAAATTCAGCTAAAAACTCGAAGTGTACAAGATTTTGTGACCATTTGCAAAAAATCCCCATTTCAGACACTTTAATTGCTACTGGCAGCAAACCTGTAAAATCTCAAATGCTCTTTAAGGGGGTGCGAGTTCTCGAGGTTTGATGAAGGATAGGGGGCCAATATAAGGGCCAAGTACCAGCACGCATCGCACATCATGTGCGCACACCCCCCGACACCCTCGATCATCGTAACCCCAATACCGTCGGTCAGGTTCTCCGACGATGGTGCCCGGTGAAGAAAAATGCGGTACCAGAACATGCCCAAGCCCAACATGTGCTGCCGGAACCCTCGTTCCGGTCCGATCTTAGACTGGGAATGAACTCCATAAGCTTAGACTGGGAATGAACTCCGTATTCCTAAGTGCAAGCGCTCAACCGGCCAGAGGGGCGAGATGCGCAAGCAGGAGATCGATCGGGTCCCCCTCTGCGTGCTGCCGATCCTACTGCCGCAACCCTCGATCTGGTTCAATCTTACACTGGGATTGAACACCGTATGCCTAAGCCAACCGATTAAATGAGCGGGAGGGCAGGCGGGCGGGCACTACGCCGGCCAGAGAGACGGGACGCGCAAGCCATAGATCGATAGGGTGGTAGGTGGGTTTTGGCACATCTTCATATTTTTGCATGGCAATGCCATTTTTATGGCTTGTAAATTCATACAATGGTCCCTTAAGCCTTCACGTGAAGTTTCATGGCAAGATGACTCATTTTCTATTTTCATGATTTTTGAAACTTTTTACCGTTCGGGATTTTTTAAAATTTTTTCGGAAGAATTTTTGGCCCTAAAATTGGCAGACTTGATCCTTGTATTTTTTTTGGCATGCACAAAAAAATTTAGCTAAAAACTCGAAGTGTACAAGATTTTGTGACCATTTGAAAAAATGTCCCCATTTCAGACACTTTAATGGCTACTGGCAGCAAACTGTAAAATCTCAAATGCTCTTTAAGGGGGTGTGAGTTCTCAAGGTTTGATAAGGGATAGGGGGCCAATATAAGGGCCAAGTACCAGCACCCATCGCACATCATGTGCGCACACCCCCCGACCCCCTGATCGCCAGAACCCCAATGCCGTCGGTTAGGTTCTTCGGTGATGGTGCCCCGGCAAAGAAAAATGTGGCACCAGCACATCCCTGAGCCCAGCATGTGCTGCCACAACCCTCGGTCCATTCCGATCTTAGACTGGGAATGAACTCCGTATGCTTAGATCAACCCACGAAACGAGCGTGTGGGCACTCAGCCGGCCAGAAGGGCGGGATGCGCAAACCGGGGATCGATCGGGTCCCCCTTTGCCTGCTACCGATCATGCTGCCGCAACCCTCATTCCAGTCTGATCTTAGACTGGGAATGAACTTCGTATGCCTAAGCCAACCGACGAAACGAGCGAGCGGGCGGGCAGGCTTTACGTCGGCCAGAGAGACGGGATGCGCAAGCTGTGGATCGATAGGGTGGTAGGTGGGTTTAGGCACATCTTCATATTTCTACGTGCCAATGCCATTTTTATGGCTGGTAAATTCATACAATGGTCCCTTAAACCTTCACGTGAAGTTTCATGGCAACACGACTCGTTTTCTATTTTTCACGATTTCTGAAACTTTTTGTGATTCGAGATTTTTTAAAATTTTTTGGGAAGGAGTTTTGGCCCCAAACTTGGTAGACGTGATCCTTGTATTTTTGTTGGCATGCTCAAAACAATTCAGCTAAAAACTCGAAGTGTTCAAGATTTTGTGACCATTTGAAAAAAGTGTCCCCATTTCAGACACTATAATGGCTACTGGCAGCAAACCTGTAAAATCTCAAATACTCTTCAATGGGGTGTGAGTTCTCAAGGTTTGATGAGAGAGAGGGGGCCAATATAAGGGCCAAGTACCAGTACCCATCACACATCATGTGCGCACACCCGCCCCGGTCCCCCCGATCACCGAAACCCCAATGCCGCCGGTCAGGTTCTTCGGTGATGCTCCGGTTATGGTGCCCCAACAAAGAAAAATACGGCACCAGCACATGCCTAAGCCCAGCATGTGCTATCGCAACCCTCGGTCCGGTCCGATCTTAGACTGGGAATGAACTTCGTATGGTTAGACAGGGAATGAACTCCGTATGCCTTTGTCGACCCATAAAACGAGCGTGCGGTTGCTCAGTCGACCAGAGGGGCAGGATGCACAAGTCGGGGAAGGTCGGGTCCCCCTTTGCGTGCTACCGATCCTACTACCACAACCCTTAGTCCGGTCCGATCTTAGACTGATAATGAACTCCGTATGCCTAAGCCAACCGACGAACAAGCGGGCGGGCAGGCGGGCACTACGCCTGCCACAGAGACGGGATGCGCAAGCCGCGGATCGATAGGGTGGTAGGTGGGTTTAGGGACATCTTCATATTTCTACATGCCAATGCCATTTTTATGGATTGTAAATTCATACAATGGTCCCTTAAGCCTTCACATGAAGTTTCATGGCAAGACGACTCATTTTTTATTTTTCATGATTTTGGAAACTTTTTGCAGTTCAGGATTTTTAAAATTTTTTTGGAAAGAGTTTTGGCCCCAAACTTGGTAGACGTGATCCTTGTATTTTTGTTGGCATGCACAAAAAAATTCAGCTAAAAACTCGAAGTGTACAAGATCTTGTGACCATTTGAAAAAAGTGTCCTCATTCCAGACACTTTAATGGCTACTGGCAGCAAACCTGTAAAATCTCAAATGCTCTTTTAGGGGGTGTGAGTTCTCGAGGTTTGATAAGGGATTAAGGGGCCAATATAATGGCCAAGTACCAGCACCCATTGCACATGATGTGTGCACACCCCCCCGGCCCCCCCGATCGTCGGAACCCCATTGCCGTCGGTCAGGTTCTCCGGTGATGCTCCGGTGAAGGTACTCTGGCGAAGAAAAATGCAGCACCAGCACATGCCCGAGCCTAGCACGTGCTACCGCAACCCTCGGTACAGTCCGATCTTAGACTGGGAATGAACTCCATATGCTTAGACTGGGAATGAACTCCGTAAGCCTAAGTCAACCCACGAAACGAGCGTACGGGCGTTCAACCGACCAGAGGGGTGGGATGCGCAAGCCGAGGATCGGCCGGGTCCCCCTCTACGAGCTGCCAATCTTGCTACCGCAACCCTTGGTCCAGTTCGATCTTAGACTAGGAATGAACTCTGTATGCCTAAGCCAACTAACGAAACAAGCGGGCGGCGGGCGGGCGGGCACTACGCCGGCCAAAGAGACGGGATGCGCAAGCCGTGGATCGATAGGGTGGTAGGTGGGTTTAGGCACATCTTCATATTTCTGCATGCCAATACAATTTTTATGGCTTGTAAATTCATAAGCCTTCACGTGAAGTTTCATGGCAAGACGACTTGTTTTCTATTTTTTACGATTTTCAAAACTTTTTGCAGTTTGGGATTTTTTAAAATTTTTTCGAAAGGATTTTTGGCACCAAACTTGGTAAACGTGATCCTTGTATTTTTGTTGGCATGCGCAAAAAAATTCAGCTAAAAACTCAAAGTGTACAAGATTTTGTGACCATTTGAAAAAAGTGTCCCCATTTCAGACACTTTAATGGCTCCTGGCAGCAAACCTATAAAATCTAAAATGCTCTTTAAGGGGGTGTGAGTTCTTTAGGTTTGATGAGGGATAAGGGGAGAATATAAGGGCCAAGTACCAGCACCCATCGCACATCATGTGCGCACACCCCCCCCGATCGTCGGAACCCCAATGTCCCTGGTCAGGTTCTCCGGTGATGCTCCAATGATGGTGCCCCGACGAAGAAAAATGTGGCACCAGCACATGCCCGAGCCCATCATGTGCTGCCGCAACCCTCGACCCGGTCCGATCTTAGACTGGGAATGAACTCTGTATGCTTAGAGTAGGAATAAACTCCGTATGCCTAAGTCAACCCACGAAACGAGCGTGCGGACGCTCAACCGGCCAGAGGGGCGGGATGCACAAGCCGGGGATTGGCCGGGTCCCCCTCTGCGTGCTGCCGATCCTGCTGCCACAACCCTTGATCCAGTCCAATCTTAGATTCAAAATGAACTCCATATGCCTAAGCCAACCGACGAAACGAGCGGGCGAGCGGGCGGGCGGGCACTATGCCGGCCAGAGAAACGGGATGCGCAAGTCGTGGATCGATAGGGTGGTAGGTGGGTTTAGGCACATCTTCATATTTCTACATGCCAATGCCATTTTTATGACTTCTAAATTCATACAATGGTCCCTTAAGCCTTCACGTGAAGTTTCATGGCAAGACGACTCGTTTTCTATTTTTCACGATTTTTGAAACGTTTTGCGGTTCGAGATTTTTTAAAATTTTTTCGGAAGGATTTTTGGCCCCAAACTTGGTAGACGAGATCCTTGTATTTTTCTTGGCATGCACAAAAAAATTCAGCTAAAAACTCGAAGTGTACAAGATTTTGTGACCATTTGTAAAAAGTGTCCCCATTTCAGACGCTTTAATGGCTACTGGCAGCAAACTTGTAAAATCTCAAATGCTCTTTAAGGAGGTGTGAGTTCTCGAGGTTTGATGAGGGATAGGAGGCCAAAATAAGGGCCAAGTACCAGCACCCATCGCATATCATCTGCGCACACCCCCCGCCCCCCCCGATCGTCGAAACCCCAATGCCGTCGGTCAGGTTCTCTGACGATGCTCTTGCGATGGTGCCCCGGTGAAGAACAATGTGGCACCAGCACATGCTCGAGCCCAGCATGTGCTCCCGTAACCCTCGATCCGGTCCAATCTTAGACTGGGAATGAACTCCATATGCTTAGACTGGGAATGAACTCCGTATGCCTA
The DNA here is from genome assembly GCF_002303985.1 of Durio zibethinus. The sequence goes on along the minus strand of NW_019167971.1, from coordinate 5,955,630 downwards.
AGTCAACCCACGAAACGAGCATGCGGGTCATCAGCCAGCCAGAGGGGCGGGATGCGCAAGCCGGGATGGCCACCCTCTGTGTGTTTGCCGACAGCTACCACAAATAGTGCGGTACGATCTTAGACTGGGAATGAACTCCGTATGCCTAAACGACGAAACGAACGGGCGGGGGGCACTAACGACCGAGAGACGTTTGCACAAGCCGTGATCGGTAGGGTGGTAGGTGGGTTTTGGCATTATTTTCATATTCTTGCATGCAATACGGATTTTATGGCTTCTAAATTCATACAATGTTCCTAAGCCTTCATGATGAAGTTTCATGGCAAGACGACCGTTTTTCTATTTTTCACGATTTTTGAAACTTTTTCGAGGTTTGGGATTTTTTTCCCATTTTAAAGGAAGACTCTTGCCCAAACTTGGTAGATGTGAACCTGGGGTTGCCCATGCCAAAAATTTCAGCTAGAAAATCGAACTGTACAAGATTTTGTGACCATTTGCAAAAAGTGTCCCCATTTCAGACACTTTAATCGCTACTGGCAGCAAACCTGTAAAATCTCAAATGCTCTTTAAGGGGGTGTGAGTTCTCGAGGTTTTATGAGGGATGGGAGGCCAAAATAAGGGCCAAGAACCAGCACCCATCACACATCATTTGCGCACACCCCCCGACCCCCCGATCGCCGGAACCCCAATGCTGTCGGTCAGGTTCTCCGACAGTGGTGCCCCGACGAAGAAAAATGCAGCACCAGCACATGCCCGAGCCCAGCATGTGCTGCCGCAACCCTCGGTCAGGTCCGATCCTAGACTGGGAATGAACTACATATGCTTAGACTGAGAATAAACTCCGTATGCCTAAGTCAACCCACGAAACGAGCGTACGGGTGCTCAGCCGGCCAGAGGGGCGGGATGTGCAAGCTGAGGATCGGTCGGGTCCACCTCACGTGCTATCGATCCAACTGCCGCAACCTTTGGTTTGGTCCGATCTTAGACTGGGAATCAACTTCGTATGCCTAAGCCAATCGACAAAACAAGTGGGCGACGGGTGGGCGGGCACTACGCCGGCCAGAGAGACGGGATGCGCAAGCCATGGATCGATAGGGTGGTAGGTGGGTTTAGGCACATCTTCATATTTTTGCATGCCAATGCCATTTTTATGGCTTGTAAACTCATACAATGGCCCCTTAAGCCTTCACGTGAAGTTTCATGGCAAGACGACTCGTTATATATTTTTCATGATTTTTGAAACTTTTTGTGGTTTGGGATTTTTTTAAATTTTTTCAGAAGGACTTTTGGCCCCAAACTTGGTAGACGTGATCCTTGTATATTTGTTGCCATGCACAAAAAAAATCAGCTAAAAACTCGAAGTGTACAAGATTTTGTGTCCATTTGCAAAAAGTGTCCCCATTTCAGACACTTTAATGGCTACTGGCAGCAAACCTATAAAATCTCAAATGCTCTTTAAGGGGGTGTGAGTTCTTGAGGTTTGATGAGGGATAGGGGGCCAATATAAGGGCCAACTACCAGCACCCATCGCACATCTTGTGCGCACACCCCCCCCGACCCCCCGATCGCCAGAACCCCAATGCCGCCGGTCAGGTTCTCCAGTAATGCTCTGGCGGTGGTGCCCCGACGAAGAAAAATGCGGCTCTAGCACATGCCCGAGCCAAGCATTTGCTACCGCAACCCTCGGTCTGATTCAATCTTAGACTGGGAATGAACTCTGTTTGCTCAGACCGGGAATGAACTCTGTATGCCTAAGTTAACCCACGAAACGAGCGTGCGGGCGCTCAGCCCACCAGAGGGGCGAGATGTGCAAGCTGGGGATAGGGAGGGTCCCTCTCTGTGTGCTGTCGATCCTGCTGCCGCAACCCTCGGTCTGACCCGATCTTAGACTGAGAATGAACTCCGTATGCCTAAGCCAATCGATGAAACGAGCGGGCGGCCAGGCGGGCGGGCACTACGTTGGCCAGAGAGACAGGATGCGCAAGCCGTGGATCGATAGGGTGGCAGGTGGGTTTAGGCGCATCTTCATATTTCTGCATGCCAATGCCATTTTTATGGCTTGTAAATTCATACAATGGTCCTTGAAGCCTTCACGTGAAGTTTCATGGCAAGACGACCCATTTTCTATTTTTCACGATTTTCAAAACTTTTTGCGGTTCAGGATTTTTTAAAATTTTTTCGGAAGGAGTTTTGGCCCCAAACTTGGTTGACGTGATCCTTGTATTTTTTTTGGCATGCACAAACTATTCAGCTAAAAACTCGAAGTGTACAAGATTTTGTGACCATTTGAAAAAAGTGTCCCCATTTAACACACTTTAATGGCTACTGGCAGCAAACCTGTAAAATCTCAAATGCTCTTTAAGGGGGTGTGAGTTCTCAAGGTTTGATGAGGGATAGGGGGCCAATATAAGGGCCAAGTACCAGCACCCATCGCACATCCTGTGCGCACACCCCCTAGCCCCCCCGATCGCCGGAACCCCAATGCCGCTGGTCAGGTTCTCCGGCGATGGTTCCCCGGCGAAGAAAAATGCGGCACCAGCACATGCCAAAGCCCAGCAAGTGCTGCCGCAACCCTCGGTCCGGTCCGATCTTAGACTGGGAATGAACTTCGTATTCTTAGACTGGGAATGAACTCCGTTTGCCTAAGTCAACGCACGAAACGAGCGTACAGGCGCTCGACCGACCAGAGGGGCGAGATGCTCAAGCCGGGGATCGACCAGGTCCCCCTCTGCGTGCTATCAATCCTGCTTTTGCAACCCTCAGTCCGGTCTGATCTTAGACTAGGAATGAACTCCGTATGCTTAGACTGGGAATGAACTCCGTATGCCTAAGTCAACCCACGAAACAAGCGTGCGGGCGCTCAGCTGGCTAGAGGGGCGGGATGCGCAAGTGTAGGATCGATCGGCTCCCTTCTGTGTGCTGTCGATCTTCCTGTGGCAACCCTTGGTTTGGTCCGATCTTAGACTGGGAATGAACTCCGTATGCCTAAGCCAACCGACAAAACGAGCAGGCGGGCGGGCAGGCGGGCACTACGCCGGCCAGAGAGACGGGATGCGCAAGCAGTGGATCGATAGGGTGGCAGGTGGGTTTAGGCACATCTTCATATTTCTACGTGCCAATGCCATTTTTATAGCTTGTAAATTCATACAATGGTCCCTTAAGCCTTCACGTGAAGTTTCATGGCAAGACGACTCGTTTTTTATTTTTCACAATTTTTGAGACTTTTTACGGTTCGGGATTTTTTTAAATTTTTTCGGAAGGAGTTTTGGCCACAAACATGGTAGACATGATCCTTGTATTTTTGTTGGTATGCAAAAAAAAAATTCAGCTAAAAACTCAAAGTGTACAAGATTTTGTGACCATTTGAAAAGAGTGTTCCCATTTCAGACATTTTAATGGCTATTGGCAGCAAACCTATAAAATGTCAATTGCTTTTTAAAGGGGTGTGAGTTCTTGAGGTTTGATGGGGGATAGGGGGCCAAAATAATGGCCAAGTACCAGCACCTGTCGCACATCATGTGCGCACACCCCCCGGCCCCCCGATCGCCGAAATGCCAATGCCTCCGGTCAGGTTCTCCGGTGATGCTCCGGTGATGGTGCCCCGATGAAGAAAAATGTGGCACCAGAACATGCCCGAGCCCAGCATGTGCTGTCGCAACCCTCGGTTCGATCCTATCTTAGACTAGGAATGAACTCCGTATCCCTAAGTCAACCCACGAAATGAACGTGCGGGCGCTCAGCCGGCCAGAGGGGCGGGATGCGCAAGCCGGGGATCGGATGGGTCCCCCTCTATGTGCTGCCAATCCTACTGCCGCAACCCTCGGTTCGGTTAAATTTTAGACTAGGAATGAACTCCGTATGCCTAAGCCAACCGACAAAACGAGCGGGCGGGCGGGCACTATACCGGCCAGAGATACGGGATGCGCAAGCCGTGGATCGATAGGGTGGTAGGTGGGTTTAGGCACATCTTCATATTTCTGCATGCCAATGCCATTTTTATGGCTTGTAAATTCATACAATGGTCCCTTAAGCCTTCACATGAAGTTTCATGGCAAGACGACTCGTTTTCTATTTTTCACAATTTTTGAAACTTTTTAAGGTTCGAGATTTTTTAAAATTTTTTCGGAAGGAGTTTTAGCCCTAAACGTGGTAGACGTGATCCTTGTATTTTTGTTGGCATGCACAAAAAACTTCAGCTAAAAACTCGAAGTGTACAAGATTTTGTGACCATTTGAAAAAAGTGTCCCCATTTAACACACTTTAATGGCTACTGGCAGCAAACCTGTAAAATCTCAAATGCTCTTTAAGGGGGTGTGAGTTCTCAAGGTTTGATGAGGGATAGGGGGCCAATATAAGGGCCAAGTACCAGCACCCATCGCACATCCTGTGCGCACACCCCCTAGCCCCCCCGATCGCCGGAACCCCAATGCCGCTGGTCAGGTTCTCCGGCGATGGTTCCCCGGCGAAGAAAAATGCGGCACCAGCACATGCCAAAGCCCAGCAAGTGCTGCCGCAACCCTCGGTCCGGTCCGATCTTAGACTGGGAATGAACTTCGTATTCTTAGACTGGGAATGAACTCCGTTTGCCTAAGTCAACGCACGAAACGAGCGTACAGGCACTCGACCGACCAGAGGGGCGAGATGCTCAAGCCGGGGATCGACCAGGTCCCCCTCTGCGTGCTATCAATCCTGCTTTTGCAACCCTCAGTCCGGTCTGATCTTAGACTAGGAATGAACTCCGTATGCTTAGACTGGGAATGAACTCCGTATGCCTAAGTCAACCCACGAAACAAGCGTGCGGGCGCTCAGCTGGCTAGAGGGGCGGGATGCGCAAGTGTAGGATCGATCGGCTCCCTTCTGTGTGCTGTCGATCTTCCTGTGGCAACCCTTGGTTTGGTCCGATCTTAGACTGGGAATGAACTCCGTATGCCTAAGCCAACTGACAAAACGAGCAGGCGGGCGGGCAGGCGGGCACTACGCCGGCCAGAGAGACGGGATGCGCAAGCAGTGGATCGATAGGGTGGCAGGTGGGTTTAGGCACATCTTCATATTTCTACGTGCCAATGCCATTTTTATAGCTTGTAAATTCATACAATGGTCCCTTAAGCCTTCACGTGAAGTTTCATGGCAAGACGACTCGTTTTTTATTTTTCACAATTTTTGAGACTTTTTACGGTTCGGGATTTTTTTAAATTTTTTCGGAAGGAGTTTTGGCCACAAACATGGTAGACATGATCCTTGTATTTTTGTTGGTATGCAAAAAAAATTCAGCTAAAAACTCAAAGTGTACAAGATTTTGTGACCATTTGAAAAGAGTGTTCCCATTTCAGACATTTTAATGGCTATTGGCAGCAAACCTATAAAATGTCAATTGCTTTTTAAAGGGGTGTGAGTTCTTGAGGTTTGATGGGGGATAGGGGGCCAAAATAATGGCCAAGTACCAGCACCTGTCGCACATCATGTGCGCACACCCCCCGGCCCCCCGATCGCCGAAATGCCAATGCCTCCGGTCAGGTTCTCCGGCGATGCTCCGGTGATGGTGCCCCGATGAAGAAAAATGTGGCACCAGAACATGCCCGAGCCCAGCATGTGCTGTCGCAACCCTCGGTTCGATCCTATCTTAGACTAGGAATGAACTCCGTATCCCTAAGTCAACCCACGAAATGAACGTGCGGGCGCTCAGCCGGCCAGAGGGGCGGGATGCGCAAGCCGGGGATCGGATGGGTCCCCCTCTATGTGCTGCCAATCCTACTGCCGCAACCCTCGGTTCGGTTAAATTTTAGACTAGGAATGAACTCCGTATGCCTAAGCCAACCGACAAAACGAGCGGGCGGGCGGGCACTATACCGGCCAGAGATACGGGATGCGCAAGCCGTGGATCGATAGGGTGGTAGGTGGGTTTAGGCACATCTTCATATTTTAACATGCCAATGCCATTCTTATGACTTGCAAACTCATACAATGGTCCCTTAAGCCTTCACGTGAAGTTTCAGGGCAAGACGACTCGTTTTCTATTTTTCATGATTTTTGAAACTTTTTGTGGTTCGGGATTTTTGAAAATTTTTTTGGAAGGAGTTTTGGCCCCAAACTTGGTAGACGTGATCCTTGTATTTTGATTGGTATGCATAAAAAATTTCAGCTAAAAACTCAAACTTCACAGGATTCTTTGAACATTTGAAAAAAGTGTCCCCATTTTAGACACTTTAATGGCTACTGGCAGCAAACCTGTAAAATCTCAAATGCTCTTTAAGGGGTGTGAGTTCGCAAGGTTTGATGAGGGATAGGGGGCCAATATAAGGGCCAAGTACCGGCTCCCATCGCACATCATGTGTGCACACCCCCCGGCCCCCGATTACCGGATCCCCAATGCTGCCGGCCAGGTTCTCCGGCGATGCTCCGATGATGGTGCCCCGACAAAGAAAAATGTGACACCAGCACATGCTCGAGCCCAGCATGTGCTACCGCAACCCTCGATCCGGTCCACTCTTAGACTGTGAACGAACTCCGTATGCTTAGACTGTGAATGAACTCCGTATGCTTAGACTGGGAATGAACTTCGTATGCCTAAGTCAACCCACGAAATGAACGTGCGGGTCATTAGCTGACCAGAGGGTCGGGATGTGCAAGTTGGGGATCGACCGGGTCCCCCTCTACTTATTGTTGATCCTACTACCACAACCCACGGTCTGGTCCGATCTTAGACTGGGAATGACCTCCGTATGCCTATGCCAACCGACGAAACAAACGGGCGGACGAGTGGGCAGGCACCACGCCGGCCAGGGAGACGGGATGCGCAAGCCTCGGATTGATAGGGTGGTAGGTGGGTTTAGGCACATCTTCATATTTCTGTATGCCAATGCCATTTTTATGGCTTGTAAATTCATACAATGGTGTCGGGATGTGCAAGTTTGGGTTTTTTAAAATTTTTTTGGAAGGATTTTTGGCCCCAAACTTGGTAGACGTGATCCTTGTATATTTGTTGGCATGCAAAAAAAAATTCAGCTAAAAACTCGAAGTGTACAAGATTTTGTGACCATTTGCAAAAAATGTCCCCATTTCAGACACTTTAATGGCTACTGGCAGCAAACCTATAAAATCTCAAATGCTCTTCAAGGGGTTTAAGTTCTCGAGGTTTGATGAGGGATAGGGGGCCAGTATAAGGCCCAAGTACCAGCACCCATCGCACATGATGTGCGCACACCCCCCCGACCCATCTTCGGAACCCCAATGCTGCCGGTCAGGTTCTCCGACAATGCTCCGGCGATGGGGCCCCGACAAAGAAAAATGCAGCACCAGCGCATGCCGAAGCCAAGCATGTGCTGTCGCAACGCTCAGTTCGGTCCAATCTTAGACTTGGAATGAACTCCGTATGCTTAGACTGGGAATGAACTCCGTATGCCTAAGTAAACCCACGAAACGAGTGTGCGGGCGCTCAGTCGGCCAGAGGGGCGGGATGCACAAGCCGAGGGTCGGCCGGGTCCCCCTCTGCGTGCTGTCGCGGCCCTCGGTCCGATCCGATCTTAGATTGGGAGTCAACTCCATATGCCTAACCCAACTGATGAAATGAGCGAGCGGACGGGCGGGCGGGCGGGCTGACACTACGTCGGCTAGAGAGATGGGATGCGCAAGCCGTGGATCGATAGGGTGGTAGGTGGGTTTAGGCACATCTTCATATTTTAACATGCCAATGCCATTCTTATGACTTGCAAACTCATACAATGGTCCCTTAAGCCTTCACGTGAAGTTTCAGGGCAAGACGACTCGTTTTCTATTTTTCATGATTTTTGAAACTTTTTGTGGTTCGGGATTTTTGAAAATTTTTTTGGAAGGAGTTTTGGCCCCAAACTTGGTAGACGTGATCCTTGTATTTTGATTGGTATGCATAAAAAATTTCAGCTAAAAACTCAAACTTCACAGGATTCTTTGAACATTTGAAAAAAGTGTCCCCATTTTAGACACTTTAATGGCTACTGGCAGCAAACCTGTAAAATCTCAAATGCTCTTTAAGGGAGTCTGAGTTCTCAAGGTTTGATGAGGGATAGGGGGCCAATATGAAGGCCAAGTACCAGCACCCATCGCACCTCATGTGCGCACACACCCCCCCTGGCCTGCCCGATCACCGAAACCCTAATGCCGTCGGTCAGGTTCTCCGGCGATGGTGCCCCGATGAAGAAAAATACGGCACCAGCACATGCCCGAGCCCAGCATGTGCTACCGTAACCCTCGGTCCGGTCCGATCTTAGACTGGGAACAAACTCCGTATGCCTAAGTCAACCCACGAAACGAGCGTGCGGGTGCTCATTCGGCCAAAGGGGTGGGAAGCGCAAGCCGGGGATCAGCCAGGTCCCCCTCTGCGTGCTACCGATCCTGCTGCAGCAACCCTTGATCTGGTCTGATCTTAGGCTGGGAATGAACTCCGTATGCCTAAGCCAACTGACGAAATGAGCGGGCGGACGGGCAGATAGGCACTACGTCGACTAGAGAGACGAGATGCGCAAGCCGTGGATCGATAGGGTGGTAGGTGGGTTAGGCACATTTTCATATTTCTGCCTGCCAATGCCATTTTTATGGCTTGTAAATTTGTACAATCATTCCTTAAGCCTTCACGTGAAGTTTCATGGCAAGACGACTCGTTTTCCATTTTTCATGATTTTCAAAACTTTTTTCGGTTCGGGATTTTTTTAAAATTTTTCGGAAGGATTTTTGGCCCCAAACTTGGCTGACGTGATCCTTGTATTTTTGTTAGCATGCACAAAAAACTTCAGCTAAAAACTTGAAGTGTACAAGATTTTGTGACCATTGGAAAAAAGTGTCCCCATTTCAAACACTTTAATGGCTACTGGCAGCAAACCTGTAAAATCTCATATGCTCTTTAAAGGGGTGTGAGTTCTCGAGGTTTGATGAGGGATAGGGGGCCAATATAAGGGCCAAGTACCAGCACCCATCGCACGTCAAGTGCGCACACCCACCCCGACCCCCCAGATCGTCGAAACCATAATGCCGCCGGTCAAATTCTCCGGTGATGCTCCGACGATGGTGCCTCGGCAAAGAAAAATACGGCCCCAGCACATGCTCGAGCCCAGCATGTACTGCCGCAACCCTCAGTCCAATCCGATCTTAGACTGGGAATGAACTCCGTATGCTTAGACTGGGAATGAACTCCGTATGCCCAAGTCAACCCACGAAACGAGCGTGCAGGCGACCAGAGGGGCGGGATGCGCAAGCCGGGGATCGGCTGGGTCCACCTCTACGTGCTGCCGATCCTGCTATTGCAACCCTCAGTCTGGCCTAATCTTAGACTTGGAATGAACTCCGTATGCCTAAGCCAACCGACGAAACGAGTGGGCGGACGGGCGGGCACTACGCCGGCCAGAGAGACAGGATGCGCAAGCCGTGGATCGATAGGGTGGTAGGTGGGTTTAGGCACATCTTCATATTTCTGCGTGCCAATGACATTTTTATGGCTTGTAAATTCATACAATGGTCCCTTAAGCCTTCACGTGAAGTTTCATGCCAAGACGACTCGTTTTTTATTTTTCACGATTTTTGAAACTTTTTGCAGTTCGGGATTTCTTAAAATTTTTTCGGAAGGAGTTTTGTTCCCAAACTTGGTAGACGTGATCCTTGTATTTTTGTTGGCTAAAAACTCGAATTGTACAAGATTTTGTGACCATTTGAAAAAAGTGTCCCTATTTCAGACACTTTAATGGCTACTGGCAGCAAACCTATAAAATCTCAAATGCTCTTTAAGAGGGTGTGAGTTCTTGAGGTTTGATGAGGGATAGGGGGCCAATATAAGGGCTAAGTACCAGCACCTATCGCACATCCTGTGCACACACCCCCCAGCCCCCTTGATCGTCGAAACCCCAATACCGTCGGTCAGGTTCTCCGACGATGATGCCCCGGCAATGAAAAATACGACACCAGCACGTGCTCGAGCCCAGCATATGCTACCGCAACCCTCGGTCCAGTCTGATCTTAGACTGGGAATGAACTCCGTATACCTAAGTCAACTCATGAGACGAGCGTGCGGGCGCTCAGTCGGCCAGAGGGGCGGGATGCACAAGCTGGGGATTGGCCGGGTCCCCCTCTGCGTGCTGTCAATCCTGCTGTTGCAACCCTCGGTCTGGTCTAATCTTAGACTGGGAATTAACTCCGTATCCTTAAGCCAACCGATGAAACGAGCGGGCGGGCGGGTGGGCACTACGCTGGCCAGAGAGACGGGATGCGCAAGCCGTGGATCGATAGGGATGGTAGGTGGGTTTAGGCACATCTTCATATTTCTGCATGCCAATGCCAATTTTTTGGCTTGTAAATTCATACAATGGTCCCTTAAGCCTTCACGTGATGTTTCATGGCAAGACGACTCGTTTTCTATTTTTCATGATTTTTGAAACTTTTTACGGTTTGGGATTTTTTAAAATTTTTTCGCAGAGTTTTGGTCCCAAACTTGGTAGACGTGATCCTTGTATTTTTTTTGGCATGCACAAAAAAAATTCAGCTAAAAACATGAAGTATACAAGATTTTGTGACCATTTGAAAAAAGTGTCCCCATTTCAGACACTTTAATGGTACTGGCAGCAAACTTGTAAAATCTCAAGTGCTCTTTAAGGGGGTGTGAGTTCTTGAGGTTTGATGAGGGATAGGGGGCCAATATAAGGGCCAAGTACCAGCCTCCATGGCACATCATGTGCGGACACCCCCCCGGCCCCCCGATCGTCGGAACCCTAATGCCGTCGATCAGGTTCTCTGACGATCGTGCCCCGACAAAGAAAAATACGGCAGCATGTGCTGCCGCAACCCTCTGTCTGGTCCGATCTTAGACTAGGAATGAACTCCGTATGCTTAGACTGGGAATGAACTCCGTATGACTATGTCAACCCATGAAATGAGCGTGCGGGCGCTCAGCCGGCCAGAGGGCAGGATGCGCAAGCCGGGGATCGATCGGCTCCCCCTCTGCGTGCTGCCAATCCTGCTACCGCAACCTTAGGTCCGATCTGATATTAGACTGGGAATGAACTCCGTATGCCTAATCCATCCGACAAAATGAGCGGACGGGCGGGCGGGCGGGCATTACGCCGGCCAGAGAGACGGGATGTGTAAGCCGTGGATTGGTAGGGTGGTAGGTGGGTTTAGGTACATCTTCATATTTCTGAGTGCCAATGCCATTTTTATAGCTTTTAAATTCATACAATGGTCCCGTAAGCCTTCACGTGAAGTTTCATGGCAAGACGACCCGTTTTCTATTTTTTGCAATTTTCAAAGCTTTTTACGGTTTAGGATTTTTTAACCTTTTTTCGAAAGGATTTTTGGCCCCAACCTTGGTGGACGTGATCATTGTATTTTTTTTGGCATGCACAAAAAAATTCAGCTAAAAACTCGAAGTGTACAAGATTTTGTGACCATTTGAAAAAAGTGTCCCCATTTCAGACACTTTAAAGGCTACTGGCAGCAAACCTGTAAAATCTCAAATGCTCTTTAAGGGGGTGTGAGTTCTCAAGGTTTGATGAGGGATTGGGGGCCAATATAAGGGCCAAGTACCAGCACCCATCATACATCATGTGCGCACACCTCCCGGCCCCCCCGATCGTCAGAACCCTAATGCTGTCGGTCAGGTTCTCAGACGTTACTCTGGCGAAGAAAAATGCGGCACCAGCACATGCTCGACCCCAGCATGTGCTGTTGAAACCCTCGGTCAGGTCCGATCTTAGACTGGGAATGAACTTCAAATGCTTAGACTGGGAATGAACTCCGTATGCCTAAGTCAACCTACAAAATGAGCGTGCGGGCACTCAGTCGGCCAGAGGGGCAGGATGCCCAAGCCAGGGATCGGCCGGGTCCCCCTCTGTGTGTTGCTGATCCTGTTGCCGTAACCCTCGGTCCGGTCCAATCTTAGACTGGGAATAAAATTCATATGCCTAAGCCAACCGACAAAATGAGCGGACGGGCGGGCGGGCGGGCGCTATGCCGGCCAGAGAGACGGGATGCGCAAGCCGTTGATCGATAGGGTGGTAGGTGGGTTTAGGCACATCTTCATATTTTTGCATGCCAATGGCATTTTTATGGCTTGTAAATTCATACAATGCCCCCTTAAGCCTTCACGTGAAGTTTCATGGCAAGACGACTCGTTTTCTATTTTTCACGATTTTCAAAACTTTTTGCGATTCGAGATTTTTTTAAATTTTTTCAGAAGGATTTTTGGCTTCAAACATGGTTGACGTGATCCTTGTATTTTTATTGGCTTGCATAAAACAATTTAGCTAAAAACTCGAAATGTACAAGATTTTGTGACCATTTGAAAAAAGTGTCCCCATTTCTGACACTTTAATGGCTACTAGCAGCAAACCTGTAAAATCTCAAATGCTCTTTCAGGGGGTGTGGGTTCTCCAGGTTTGATGAGGGATAGGGGGCCAATATAAGGGCCAAGTACCAGCACCCATCGCACATCGTGTGTGCACACCCCTCGGCCCCCCCGATCGTCGGAACCTCAATGTCGTCGGTCAGGTTCTCCGGTGATGATCCAGCGATGGTGCCCCGGCGAAGAGAAATGCGGCCCCAGCACATGCCCGAGACCAGCATGTGCTGCCCAACCCTCGGTCCGATCCAATCTTAGATTGGGAATGAACTGCGTATGCCTAAGTCAACCCATGAAACGAGCGTGCGGGCGCTCAGCCGGCCAGAAGGGTGGGATGCGTAAGCCGGGCATCGACCGGGTCCCCCTCTGCGTGTTGCCGATCTTGTTGTCGTAACCCTCGATCTGGTCCAATCTTAGACTGGGAATGAACTCCGTATGCCTAAGCCAACCGACGAAACGAACGGGCGGGCGGGCGGGGGGCACTACGTCGGCCAGAGAGACGGGATGCACAAGTCGTGAATCAATAGGGTGGTAGGTGGGTTTAGGCACATCTTGATATTTCTGCATGCCAATGCCATTTTTATGGCTTGTAAATTCATACAATGGTCCCTTAAGACCTCACGTGAAGTTTCATGGGAAGACGACTCGTTTTCTATTTTTCACGATTTTCGAAACCTTTTACGGTTTGAGATTTTTTAAATTTTTTCGAAAGGAGTTTTGGCCTGAAACTTGGTAGACGTGATCCTTGTATTTTTGTTGGCTTGCACAAAAAAATTCAGCTAAAACTCGAACTGTACAAGTTTTTTGACCATTTGAAAAAAATGTCCCCATTTCAGACACTTTAATGGCTACTGGCAGCAAACCTGTAAAATCTCAAATGCTCTTTAAGGGGTTGTGAGTTCTCGAGGTTTGATGAGGGATAGGGGCGAATATAAGGGCCAAGTACCAGCACCCATCGCACATCATGTGTGCACCCCCTCGACCCCCCCGATCGCTAGAATCCCAATGCCACCGGTCAGGTTCTCCGACGATGCTCCGATGATGGTGCCCCAGTGAAGAAAAACTCAACACCAGCAAATGCCGGGCCTAGCATGTGCTGCCGCAACCCTCGATCCGGTCCAATCTTAGACTGGGAATGAACTCCGTATGATTAGACTGGGAATGAACTCCGTATACCTAAGTCAACCCATGAAACGAGCGTGCGGGCGCTCAGCCGGGGATCGGTCGGGTCCCCCTCTGTGTGCTGCCGATCCTACTGCCATAACCCTTGCTCTGGACCGATCTTAGATGGGGAATGAACTCCGTATGCCTGAGCCAACAGACGAAACGAGCGGGCAAGCGGGCGGGCACTACGCCGGCCAAAGAGACGGGATGCGCAAGCCGTGGATCGATAGGGTGGTAGGTGGCTTTAGGCACATCTTCATATTTTTGTGTGTCAATGCCATTTTTATGGCTTGTAAATTCATACAATGGTCCCTTAAGACCTCACGTGAAGTTTCATGGGAAGACGACTCGTTTTCTATTTTTCACGATTTTTGAAACTTTTTACGGTTCGAGATTTTTTAAAATTTTTTCGAAAGGAGTTTTGGCCCCTAACTTGGTAGACGTGATCCTTGTATTTTTTTTGGCGTGCACAAAAAAATTCAGCTAAAAACTCGAAGTGTACAAGTTTTTGTGAACATTTGAAAAAAAAGTCTCCATTTCATACACTTTAATGGCTACTGACAGCAAACCTGTAAAATCTCAAATGCTCTTTAAGGGGGTGTGAGTTCTCGAGGTTTGATGAGGGATAGGGGGCCAATATAACGGCCAAGTACCAGCACCCATCGCGCATCATGTGCACACACCCCCCGGCCCCCCCGATCGTCGAAACCCCAATGTCGCCGGTCAGGTTCTCCGGTGATGGTGCCCCGGTGAAGAAAAATGTGGCACCAGCACATGGTCGAGCCCAATATGGGCTATCGCAACCCTCGGTCCGGTCTGATCTTAGACTGGGAATGAACTCCATATGCTTAGACTGGGAATGAACTCCGTATTCCTAAGTCAACCCATGAAACAAGCGTGTGAGCGCTCAGCCAGCCAGAGGGGCGGGATGTGCAAGCCCGAGATCGATCGGGTCCCCCACTGCGTGTTGCCGATCCTGTTGCCGCAACCTTCGGTCTGGTCTGATCTTACACTGGGATTGAACTTCGTATGCCTAAGCTAATTGACGAAACGAGCGGGAGGGCGGGCGGGCGGGTAGGCAGGCACTACGCCGGCCAGAGAGACGGGATGCGCAAGCCGTAGATCGATAGGGTGGTAGGTTGTTTAGGCACATCTTTATATTTCTATGTTTCAATGCAATTTTTATGGCTTGTAAATTCATACAATGGTCCCTTAAGCCTTCACGTGAAGTTTCATGGCAAGATGAGTCGTTTTCTATTTTTCACGATTTTTCAAACTTTTTACAGTTCTGGATTTTTTAAAATTTTTTGGAAGGATTTTTGGCCCCAAACTTGGTAGACATGATCCTTGCATTTTGTTTTGCATGCACAAAAAAATTTAGCTAAAAAATCGAAGTGTACAAGATTTTGTGACCATTTGAAAAAAGTGTCCCCAATTCAGACACTTTAATGGCTACTGGTAGCAAACCTGTAAAATCTCAAATGCACTTTAAAGGGGTGTGAGTTCTCGAGGTTTGATGAGGGATAAGGGGCCAATATAAGGGCCAAGTACCAGCACCCATCGCACATCATGTGTGCACACCCCCGGCCCCCCGATCGCCGGAACTTCAATGCCGTCGGTCAGGTTCTCCGACGATGCTCCGACGATGGTGCCCCGATGAAGAAAAATGCGGCACCAGCACATGATCAAGCCCAGCATGTGCTGTGGCAACCCTCGGTCCGGTCTGATCTTAGACTGGAATGAACTCCGTATGCTTAGCTGGGAATGAACTTTGTATGCCTCAGTCAACCAACGAAACGAGCATGCGAGCGGGCGCTCAGTCGGCCAGAGGGGCGGGATGCGCAAGCCGGGGATCGGTTGGGTCCCCTCTACGTGCTGCTGATCCTGCTGCCGCAACCCTCAATCCGGTTTGATCTTCGACTGGGAATGAACTCCGTATGCCTAAGCCAACCGATGAAATGAGCGGGCCGACGGGCGGGCGGACGCTGGCTAGAGAGACGGGATGCGCAAGCCGTGGATCGATAGGGTGGTAGGTGGGTTTAGGCACATCTTCATATTTCTACGTGCCAATGCCATTTTTATGGCTTGTAAATTCATACAATGTTCCCTTAAGCCTTCACATGAAGTTTCAAGGCAAGACAACTCGTTTTCTATTTTTCTTGATTTTTGAAACTTTTTGCAGTTCGAGATTTTTTAAAATTTTTTGGAAAGGAGTTTTGGCCCCAAACTTGGTAGACAGGATCCTTTCATTTTTTTTGTCATGCACAAAAACATTCAGCAAAAATCTCGAGGTGAACAAGATTTTGTGACCATTTGAAAAAATGTCCCCATTTCAGACACTTTAGTGGCTACTGGCAGCAAACCTGTAAAATCTCAAATGCTCTTTAAGGGGGTGCGAGTTCTCAAGGTTTGATGAGGGATAAGGGGCCAAGTACCAGCACCCATCGCACATCATGTGCGCACACCCCCCCGGCCCCCTCGATCACCGGAACCCCAATGCCGCCGGTCAGGTTCTCCGACGATGCTCAGGTGATGGTGCCCTGACGAAGAAAAATGCGGCACCAGCACATCTCAAGCCCAGCATGTGCTGTCGCAACCCTCGATCCAGTCCCATCTTACACTGGGAATGAACTCCGTATGCTTAGACTGGGAATCAACTCCGTATGCCGAAGTCAACCCACGAAACGAGCATGCAGGCGCTCAGCCAACTAGAAGGGTACGATGCGTAAGCCGGGGATCAACTGGGTCCCCCTCTACGTGCAATCACAACCCTTGGTCCGCTCCTATCTTAGACTGGGAATGAACTCCGTATGCCTACGCCAACCGATAAAACGAACGGGCGGGAGGGCGGGTGGGCACTACGCCGGCCAGAGAGACGGGATGCGCAAGCCGTGGATCGATAGGGTGGTAGGTGGGTTTAGGCACATCTTCATATTTCTACATGCCAATGGCATTTTTATGGCTTGTAAATTCATACAATGGTCTCTTAAGCCTTCACGTGAAGTTTCACGGCAAGACGACTCGTTTTCTATTTTTCACGATTTTTGAAACTTTTTACAGTTCAAGATTTTTTAAAATTTTTTCGGAAGAAGTTTTGGCCCCAAACTTGGTGGATGTGATCCTTGTATTTTTATTGGCATGCACAAAACTCGAAGTGTACAAGATTTTGCACACCCCCCCATGCCCCCCCCGATCGCCGGAACCCCAATGCCGCTGGTCAGGTTCTTCGACAATGCTCCGGCGATGGTGCCCCGACGAATAAAAATGCGGCACCAGCACATGCCCTAGACCAGTATGTGCTGCTGCAACCCTCAATCCGATCTGATCTTAGACTGGGAATGAACTCTGTATGGTTAGACTGGGAATCAACTCCGTATGCCTAAGTCAACCCACGAAACGAGCGTGCAGGCGCTCAGCCAGCCAGAGGGGTGGGATGTGCAAGTCGGGGATCGACCGGGTCCCCCTCTACGTGCTGGCGATCCGGCTGCCACAACCCTTAGTCCGGTCCGATCTTAGACTGGGAATGAACTCCGTATGCCTAAGCCAACCAATGAAACAAGCGGGCGGGTGGGCGAGCACTACGTCAGCCAGAGACACAGGATGCAGAAGCCGTGGATCGATAGGGTGGTAGCTGGGTTTAGGCACATCTTCATATGTCTACGTGCCAATGCCACTTTTATGGCTTGTAAATTCATACAATGGTCCCTTCAGCCTTCATGTGAAGTTTCATGGCAAGACAACTCGTTTTCTATTTTTCACGATTTTAGAAACGTTTTGCGGTTTTGAGATTTTTTAAAATTTTTTCAGAAGGAGTTTTGCCGTCAAACTTGGAAGACGTGATCCTTGTATTTTTGTTGGCATGCACAAAAAAATTCAGCTAAAAACTCGATGTGTAAAAGATTTTGTGACCATTTGAAAAAAGTGTCCCCATTTCAGACACTTTAATGGCTACTGGCAGCAAACCTGTAAAATCTGAAATGCTCTTTAAGGGGGTGTGAGTTCTCGAGGTTTGATTAGGGATAGGGGGCCAATATAAGGTCCAAGTACCAGCACCCATCACACATCATGTTTGCACACCCCCCCGACCCCCTATCGCCTGACAATGCCGCCGGTCAGGTTCTCCGATGATGATGCCCCGATGAAGAAAAATGTGGCACCAGCACATGCCTGAGCCCAGCATGTGTTGCCACAACCCTCGGTCTGGTTCGATCTTAGACTGGGAATGAACTTCGTATGCTTAGACTGGGAACGAACTCCATATACCTAAATCAACCTATGAAATGAGCGTGCGGGAGTTCAGCCGGCTAGAGAGGTAGGATGCACAAGCCGAGGATCGTCCGGGTCCCCCTCTGCGTGCTACCGATCTGCTACCGCAACCTTCGATTCAGCTTGATCTTAGACCAGGAATGAACTCTGTATGCCTAAGGCAACCGATGAAACGAGCGGGCGGGCGGGTGGGCACTACGCCTATCAGAGAGACGGGATGCACAAGCCATGGATCGATAGGGTGGTAGGTGGGTTTAGGCATATCTTCATATTTCTATGGGCCAATGCCATTTTTATGGCTTGTAAATTCATACAATGGTCCCTTAAGCCTTCACGTGAAGTTTCATGGCAAGACGACTCGTTTTCTATTTTTCATGATTTTTGAAACTTTTTACGGTTCAGGATTTTTTTAAATTATTTCGAAAAGAGTTTTGGCCCCAAACTTGGTAGATGTGATCCTTTTATTTTTTTTGGCATGCACAAAAAAATTCAGCTAAAAACTCGAAGTGTACAAGATTTTGTGACCATTTGAAAAAAGTGTCCCCATTTCAGTCACTTTAAAGGCTGTTGGCGGCAAACCTATAAAATCTCAAATGCTCTTTAAGAGAGTGTGAGTTCTCGAGGTTTGATGAGGGATAGGGGGCCAATATAAGGGCCAAGTAGCAGCACCCATTGCACATCATGTGCGCACACCCCCCGGCCCCCCCGATCGTCGGAACCCCAATGCCGTCGGTCAGGTTCTCCGACGATGCTCCGGTGATGGTGCCCCGACGAAGAAAAATGTGGCACCAGCACATGCTCGAGCCCAACATGTGCTACCGCAACCCTCGGTCCGGTCCGATCTTAGACTGGGAATTAACTCTGTATGCTTAGATAGGGAATGAACTCCGTATGCTTAGACTAGGAATGAACTCTGTATGCCTAAGTCAACCCATGAAACGAGCGGGCGGGCGCTCAGCTGGCTAGAGGGGTGGGACGCGCAAGCCGTGGATCAATGGGGTCCCCCACTGGGTGTTGCCGATCTTGCTACTGCAACCCTCGGTCTGGTCCCATCTTAGAATGGGAATGAACTCCGTATGGCTATGCCAACCGACGAAACAAACGGGCAGGTAGGCGGGCGGGCATTGCGTCGGCCAGAGAGACGGGATGTGCAAGCCGTGGATCGATAGCGTGGTGGTGGGTTTAGGCACATCTTTATATTTGTGCATGCCAATGCCATTTTTATGGCTTGTAAATTCATACAATGGACCTTTTAAGCCTTCACGTGAAGTTTCATGGCAAGATGACTCGTTTTCTTTTTTTCATGATTTTTGACACTTTTTGCGGTTCGGGATTTTTAAAAATTTTTTAGAAAGAAGTTTTGGCCCCAAACTTGGTAGACATGATCCTTGTATTTTTGTTGGCATGCACAAAAAAATTCAGCCAAAAACTCGTAGTGCACAAGATTTTGTGACCATTTGAAAAAAGTGTCCCCATTTCAGACACTTTAATTGCTATTGGCAGCAAACCTGTAAAATCTCAAATGCTCTTTAAGAGGGTGTAAGTTCTCGAGGTTTGATGAGGGATAGGGGGCTAATATAAGGGCCAAGTACCAGCACCCATCACACATCATGTGCGTACACCCCCCCGACCCCCCCGATCGCCGGAACCCCAATGCCGTCGGTCAGGTTCTCCGGTGATGCTCCAGCGATGGTGTCCCAGTGAAGAAAAATATGGCCCCAGCACATGCTCGAGCCCAGCATGTGCTGCCGCAACCCTTGGTCCGGTCTAATCTTAGACTGGGAATGAACTCCGTATGCTTACACTGGGAATGAACTCCGTATGCCTAAGTCAACCCATGAAACGAGCGTGCGGGTGCTCAACCGGCCAAAGGGGCGGGATGCGCAAGCCAGGGATCGATCGAGTCCCCCTCTGCATGCTGCCGATCTTACTGCCACAACCCTCGGTCCGGTCCGATCTTAGACTTGGACGCGCAGACTGGGAATGAACTCCGTATGCCTAAGCCAACCGACGAAACGAATGGGCGGGCAGGCGGGCACTACGTCGGCCAGAGAGACGGGATGCGCAAGCCGTGGATCGATAGGGTGGTAGGTGGGTTTAGGGACATCTTCATATTTCTACGTGCCAATGCCATTTTTATGGCTTGTAAATTCATACAACGGTCCGTTAAGCCTTCACGTGAAGTTTCATGGCAAGACGACTCGTTTTCTATTTTGTCATGATTTTCAAAACTTTTTAGGGTTCGGGATTTTTTAAAATTTTTTCGGAAGGAGTTTTGGCCCCAAACTTATTAGACGCGATCCTTGTATTTTTGTTGGCTTGCACAAAAAGATTCTGCTAAAAACTCGAAGTGTACAAGATTTTGTAACCATTTGAAAAAAGTGTCCCCATTTCAGACACTTTAATGGCTACTGGGAGCAAACCTGTAAAATCTCAAATGCTCTTTACGGGGGTGTGAGTTCTCAAGGTTTGATGAGGGATAGGGGGCCAATATAAATGAAGCACCCATCGCACTTCATTTGAGCACACCCCCTGCCTCCCCGATCGCTGGAACCCTAACGCCGTCGGTCAGGTTCTCTGGCGATGCTCCGACGATGGTGCCCCGGTAAAGAAAAATGTAGCACCAGCACATGCCCGAGCCCAGCATGTGCTGCTGCAACCCTCAGTTCGGCCCGATCTTAGACTGGCAATGAACTTCGTATGCTTAGACTGGGAATAAACTCCGTATGCCTAAGTCAACTCAGGAAACGAGCGTGCGGTTGCTCAGCCGGCCAGAGTGGCAGGATGCGTAAGCCGGGGATCGGCCGTGTCCCCTTCTGCGTGCTACCGATCCTACTGTCGCAACCCCCGATCTGATCTGATCTTAGACTGGGAATGAACTCCGTATGCCTAAGCCAACCGACGAAATGAACCGGCGGGCGAGCGGGCGGGCACTACGCCGACCAGAGAGACGGGATGCGCAATCTGTGGATCGATTGGGTGGTAGGTGGGTTTGGCACATCTTATATTTCGGCGTGCCAATGCCATTTTTATGGCTTGTAAATTCATACATGGTCCCTTAAGCGTTCACGTGAAGTTTCATGGCAAGAGGACTCGTTTTCTTTTTTTCTCGATTTTTAAAACTTTTTACGGTTTGGGATTTTTTAAAATTTTTTCGGAAGGATTTTTGGCCCCAAACTTGGTAGACGTGATCCTTGTATTTTTGTTGGCATGCAATAAAAATTTTGCTAAAAACTCGAAGTGTACAAAATTTTGTAACCATTTGAAAAAAGTGTCCCCATTTCAGACACTTTAATGGCTACTGGGAGCAAACCTGTAAAATCTCAAATGCTCTTTAAGAGGGTGTGAGTTCTCGAGGTTTGATGAGGGATAGGGGGCCAATATAAGGGCCAAGTACCACACCCATCTAACATCATGTGTGCACACCCCCCGGCCCCCCCGATCGCCGGAACCCCAATGCCACCGGTCAGGTTCTCCGACGATGCTCGTGCCCCGACGAGACACCAGCACATGCTCGAGCCCAGCATGTGCTGCCACAACCCTCGGTCCGGTCTGATCTTAGACTGGGAATGAACTCGGTATGCTTAGATTGGGAATGAACTCCGTATGCCTAAGTCAACCCGTTAAACAAGCGTGAGGTCGCTTAGCCGACCAGAGGGGCGGGATACGCAATCCGGGGATCGGTCGGGTCCCCCTTTACGTGCTGTTGATCCTGCTACCACAACCCTCTATCCGGTCCAATCTTAGACTGGGAATGAAGTTCGTATGCCTAAGCCAACCGATGAAACAAGCGGGCGGGCACTACGCCGGTCGAAGAGACAGGATGCGCAAGCCGCAGATCGATAGGGTGGTAGGTGGGTTTAGGCACATCTTCATATTTTTGCATGCCAATACCATTTTTATGGCTTGTAAATTCATACAATGGTACCTTAAGCCTTCACGTGAAGTTTCATGGCAAGACGACTCATTTTCTATTTTTCATGATTTTTTAAACTTTTTACGGTTTGAGATTTTTTAAAATTTTTTCGAAAGGAGTTTTGGCCCCAAACTTGGTAGTCGTGATCCTTGTATTTTTTTTGGCATGCATAAAAAAATTCAGCTAAAAACTCAAAGTGTACAAGATTTTGTGACAATTTGAAAAAAGTGTCCCTATTTAAGACACTTTAATAGCTACTGGCAGCAAACCTGTAAAATCTCAAATGCATGTGCTGCCACAACCCTCGGTCCGGGCAGATCTTAGACTGGGAATGAACTCCATATGCTTAGATAGAGAATGAACTCCGTATGCTTAGACTAGGAATGAACTCTGTATGCCTAAGTCAACCCATGAAAAGAGCGGACGGGCGCTCAGCCGGCCAGAGGGGCGGGATGCGCAAGCCAGGGATCGGCCCAGTCCCCCTCTGCATGCTGTCGATCCTACTACCGTAACCCTCTGTCCGGTCTGATCTTAGACTGGGAATGAACTCCCTATGCCTAAGCAAACTGACGAAACGAGCGGGCGGGCGGGCAGGTGGGCGCTACGTCGGCCAGAGAGACGGGATGCGTAAGCCGTGGATCGATAGGGTGGTAGGTGGGTTTAGGCACATCTTCATATTTTTGCCTTCCAATGCCATTTTTATGGCTTGTAAATTCATACAATGGTCCCTTAAGCCTTCACGTGATGTTTCTGGCAAATGATGAAACAAGCGGGCACTACTCCGGCCAAAGAGACGGGATGCGCAAGCCGCGGATCGATAGGGTGGTAGGTGGGTTTAGGCACATCTTCATATTTCTGCATGCCAATGCCATTTTTATGGCTTGTAAATTCATACAATGGTCCCCTTAGCCTTCACGTGAAGTTTCATGGCAAGACGACTCGTTTTCTATTTTTCACGATTTTCAAAACTTTTTATGGTTCGGGATTTTTTAAAATTTTTTTGAAAGGAGTTTTGGCCCCAAACTTGGTAGACATGATCCTTGTATTTTTGTTATGCACAAAAAAATTCAGCTAAAAACTCGAAGTGTACCAGATTTTGTGACAATTTGAAAAAAGTGTCCCTATTTCAGACACTTTAAAAGCTACTGGCAGCAAACTTGTAAAATCTCAAATGCATGTGCTGCCACAACCCTCGGTCTGGTCTGATCTTAGACTAGGAATGAACTCCGTATGCTTAGACTGGGAATGAACTCCGTATGCTTAGACTAGGAATGAACTCTGTATGCCTAAGTCAACCCACGAAACGAGCGAGCGGGCGCTCAGCCGGCCAGAGGGGGGGGATGCGCAAGCCAGGGATCGGTCGAGTCCCCGTCTGCGTGCTGTCGATCCTGCTGCCACAACCCTCGGTCCGGTCTGATCTTAGACTGGGAATGAACTTTGTATGCCTAAGACTGGGAAGACGACTCCTTTTTCTATTTTTCATGATTTTTGAAACTTTTTGCAGTTCGGGATTTTTTAAAATTTTTTTGGAAGGAGTTTTGCCCCCAAACTTGGTAGACATGATCCTTGTATTTTGTTGGCATGTACAAAAAAATTCAGCTAAAAACTCGAAGTGTATAAGATTTTGTGACCATTTGAAAAAAGTGTCCCCATTTTAGACACTTTAATGGCTACCGATGGCAAAACTGTAAAATCTCAAATGCTCTTTAAGGTGGTGTGAGTTCTTGATGTTTGATGGGGGATAGGGAGCCAATATAGGGGCCAAGTACCAGCCCCCCATCGCACATCATGTGTGCACACCCCCCCAGCCCCCCCGATCGCCTCAACCCCAATGTCGTCGGTCAGGTTCTCCGGTGATGCTGCCCCGACGAAGAAAAATGCGACACCAGCACATGCCCGAGCCCAGCATGTGCTACCACAACCCTCGGTCCGGTCCAATCTTAGACTGGGAATGAACTCCGTATGCCTAAGTCAACCCACGAAACTAGTGTGCGGGCGCTCAGCCGGCCAGAGGGGCGGGATGCACAAGCCGGGGATCGATCGGGTCCCCTCTTCGTGCTGCTGATCCAGATGCCTCAACCCTCAGTCTGGTCTGATCTTAGACTGGGAATGAACTCCATATGCCTGAGCCAACCGACGAAACGAGCGGATGGAAGGGGGCGGGCACTACGCCGGCCATAGAGACGGGATGCACAAGCCGTGGAACGATAGGGTGGTAGGTGAGTTTAGGCACATCTTCATATTTTTGCATGCCAATGCCATTTTTATGGCTTGTAAATTCATACAATGGTCCCCTTAGCCTTCACGTGAAGTTTCATGGCAAGACGACTCGTTTTCTATTTTTCACGATTTTCAAAACTTTTTATGGTTCGGGATTTTTTAAAATTTTTTTGAAAGGAGTTTTGGCCCCAAACTTGGTAGACATGATCCTTGTATTTTTGTTATGCACAAAAAAATTCAGCTAAAAACTCGAAGTGTACCAGATTTTGTGACAATTTGAAAAAAGTGTCCCTATTTCAGACACTTTAAAAGCTACTGGCAGCAAACTTGTAAAATCTCAAATGCATGTGCTGCCACAACCCTCGGTCTGGTCTGATCTTAGACTAGGAATGAACTCCGTATGCTTAGACTGGGAATGAACTCCGTATGCTTAGACTAGGAATGAACTCTGTATGCCTAAGTCAACCCACGAAACGAGCGAGCGGGCGCTCAGCCGGCCAGAGGGGGGGGATGCGCAAGCCAGGGATCGGTCGAGTCCCCGTCTGCGTGCTGTCGATCCTGCTGCCACAACCCTCGGTCCGGTCTGATCTTAGACTGGGAATGAACTTTGTATGCCTAAGACTGGGAAGACGACTCCTTTTTCTATTTTTCATGATTTTTGAAACTTTTTGCAGTTCGGGATTTTTTAAAATTTTTTTGGAAGGAGTTTTGCCCCCAAACTTGGTAGACATGATCCTTGTATTTTGTTGGCATGTACAAAAAAATTCAGCTAAAAACTCGAAGTGTATAAGATTTTGTGACCATTTGAAAAAAGTGTCCCCATTTTAGACACTTTAATGGCTACCGATGGCAAAACTGTAAAATCTCAAATGCTCTTTAAGGTGGTGTGAGTTCTTGATGTTTGATGGGGGATAGGGAGCCAATATAGGGGCCAAGTACCAGCCCCCATCGCACATCATGTGTGCACACCCCCCCAGCCCCCCTGATCGCCTCAACCCCAATGTCGTCAGTCAGGTTCTCCGGTGATGCTGCCCCGACGAAGAAAAATGCGGCACCAGCACATGCCCGAGCCCAGCATGTGCTACCACAACCCTCGGGTCCGGTCCAATCTTAGACTGGGAATGAACTCCGTATGCCTAAGTCAACCCACGAAACTAGTGTGCGGGCGCTCAGCCGGCCAGAGGGGCGGGATGCACAAGCCGGGGATCGATCGGGTCCCCTCTTCGTGCTGCTGATCCAGATGCCTCAACCCTCGGTCTGGTCTGATCTTAGACTGGGAATGAACTCCATATGCCTAAGCCAACCGACGAAACGAGCGGATGGAAGGGGGCGGGCACTACGCCGGCCATAGAGACGGGATGCACAAGCCGTGGAACGATAGGGTGGTAGGTGAGTTTAGGCACATCTTCATATTTTTGCATGCCAATGCCATTTTTATGGCTTGTAAATTCATACAATGGTCCATTAAGCCTTCACGTGAAGTTTCATGGCAAGGCAACTCGTTTTCAATATTTCACGATTTTCAAAACTTTTTACGGTTCGGGATTGTTTAAAATTTTTTCAGAAGGAGTTTCGGCCCCAAACCTGGTAGACGTGATCCTTATATTTTTGTTGGCATGCACAAAAAACTTCAGCTAAAAACTCGAGGTGTACAAGATTTTGTGACCATTTGAAAAAAGTGTCCCCATTTCAGACACTTTAATGGCTACTGGCAGCAAACCTGTAAAATCTCAAATGCTCTTTAAGGGGGTGTGAGTTCTCGAGGTTTGATGAGGGATAGGGGGCCAATATAAGGGCCAAGTATCAGCACCCAACGCACATCAAGTGCGCACACCCCCCGTCCCCCTCGATCGTCGGAAACCTAATGCCACCGGTCAGGTTCTCTAGCAATGCTCCGACGATGCTCCGACGATGGTGCCCTGGTGAAGAAAAATATGACACCAGCACATGCCCGAGCCCAGCATGGTGCTCCGTAGGCCCTGTGGCTCCGGTCCGACTAGACTGGGAATGAAATCCGAATGCTTAGACTGGGAAATGGAACTCCATAATGCTAAGTCAACCATGAAACGAGCGTGCAAGCGCTCAAGCCCGACCAGCAGGGGCGGGATGCCCAAGCCGGGGATGACTGAGTCCCTCTAACGTGTTGCCTAATCCTACTGTCGTAACCCTTGATTCGGTCCGATCTTAGACTGGGGAATGAAACTCTATGCCTAACAAACAACGAAACGAGCGGCGCGGGCGGGCCGGGCACTTACGTCGGCCAGAGAGAACGGGAGTGCGCAAGTCGTGGATCGATAGGGTGGTCGGCTGGGTTTAGGCCACACTTCATAATTTCCTGCATGCCAATGGCCTTTTTTTATGGTTGTAAATTCATACAATGGTCCTTAAGCCTTCAGGTGAAGTTTATGGCAACGACTCGTTTATATTTTTCACACGATTTTCAAAAACTTTTTAACAGTTTGGGATTTTTTAAAATTTTTTCGGAAGGATTTTTAGCCCAACTTGGTAGACGTGATTCCATTGTATTTTTTTTTGGCATCACAAAAGAAATTCAGCTAAAAACTCAAAAGTGGTACAAGATTTTGTTGACCATTTGAAAAAAGTGTCCGCATTTCAGACACTTTAATTGCTTCTGGTAAGCAAACTCTGTAAAATATTAAATGCTCTTTAAGGGGGTGTGAGTTTTGACATTTGATGAGGGATAGGGGACCAATGATAAGGGCCAAGTGACAGCACCCATCGCACATCATGTCGCACACCCACCGGCGGCCGCCCTCGATCCATGGAACCCCAATGCCGGTGGTCAGGTTCTCCGACGATGCTCCGACGATAGTGCCCCGGTGAAGAAAAATGTGGCACTAGCACATGCCCGAGCCCAGCATGTGCTGACCGCAACCCTCGATCTGGCCCAATCTTAGACTGGGAATGAACTTCGTATGCTTAGACTGGCAATGAACTTCGTATGACTAAGTCAACCCACGAAACGAGCGTGCGGGCGCTCAGCCGGCTAGAGGGGTGGGATGCGCAAGTCGGGGAACAGTCAGTTCCCCCTTTGTGTGATGCGAATCCTGCTGCCGCAACCCTCTGTCCGGTTGGATCTTAGCCTGGGAATGAAGTCCGTAAGCCTAAGCCAACCGACGAAACGAGCGGGCGGGCACTACGACGGCCAGAGAGACGGGATGCGCAAGCCATGGATCGATAAGGTGGTAGGTGGGTTTAGGCACATCTTCATATTTTTG
Organism: Durio zibethinus; assembly: GCF_002303985.1. Next base: position 5,928,470 of record NW_019167971.1, on the reverse strand, counting down.
CATGTCAATGCCATTTTTATGGCTTGTAAATTCATACAATTGTCCCTTAAGCCTTCACGTGAAGTTTTATGGCAAGACGACACGTTTTCTATTTTTCATGATTTTCAAAATTTTTTTTGGTTTTGGATTTTTTAAAATTTTTTTGGGAAGGAGTTTTGGTGCCAAACTTGGTAGATGTGTCCTTGTATTTTTTTTGGTGTGCACAAAAAAATTCAGCTAAAAACTTGCAGTGTACAAGATTTTGTGACCATTTGAAAAAAGTGTCCCTAATTTAGACACTTTAATTGCTACTGGCAGCAAACCTGTAAAATCTCAAATGTTCTTTAAGGGGGTGTGAGTTCTTGAGGTTTGATGAGGGATAGGGGGCCCAAATAAGGGCCAAGTACCAGCACCCATCACACATCATGTGCGAACACCCCCCGGCCCCCCCGATCATCGGAAACCCAATGCCGCCGGTCAGGTTCTCCGACGATGGTGCCCCGGCGAAGAAAAATGCGGCACGAGCACATGCCCGAGCCTAGCATGTGCTGATGCAACCTTTGGTCTGGTCTGATCTTAGACTGGGAATGAACTCCGTATGCTTAGACTGGGAATGAACTCTGTATGCCTATGTCAACCCAGGTAATGAGCGTACGGGCGCTCAGTCTGCCAGGGGGGCGGGATCCGCAAGTCGGTGATCGGTCGAGCCCCCCTCTGCGTGCTGTCGATCCTGCCATTGCAACCCTTGGTCTGGTCCGATCTTAGACTGGGAATGAACTTCGTCTGCCTAAGCCAATCGACGAAATGAGCGGGCGGGCACTAAGTCGGCCAGAGAGACGGGATGCGTAAGCCGTGGATCGATATGGTGGTAGGTGGGTTTAGGCACATCTTCATATTTCTGCATGCCAATGCCATTTTTATGGCTTGTAAATTCATACAATGGTCCATTAAGCCTTCACGTGAAGTTTCATGGCAAGGCAACTCGTTTTCAATATTTCACGATTTTCAAAACTTTTTACGGTTCGGGATTTTTTAAAATTTTTTCGAAAGGAGTTTTGGCCCCAAACTTGGTAGACGTGATCCTTGTATTTCTTTTGGCTTGCACAAAAAAATTCAGCTAAAAACTGAAAGTGTACAAGATTTTGTGACCATTTGAAAAAAGTGTCCTCATTTCAGACACTTTAATAGCTACTGGCAGCAAACCTGTAAAATCTCAAATGCTCTTTAAGGGGGTGTGAGTTCTTGAGGTTTGATGAGGGATAGGGGGCCAATATAAGATCCAAGTACCAGCACCCATCGCACATCATGTGCGCACACCCCCCCGGGCCCCCCGATTGCCGAAACCCCAATGCCGCCGGTCAGGTTCTCTGGCGATGCTCCGGCGATGGCGCGTCGACGAAGAAAAATGTGGCACCAGCACATGCCCAAGCCCAGCATATGCTGCCGCAACCCTTGGTTCGATCCGATCTTAGATTGGGAAATGAACTCTGTATGCTTAGACTGGGAATGAACTCCGTATACCTAAGTCAACCCACGAAACGAGCGTGCGGGCGCTCAGTCGGCCAAAGGGTTGGGATGTGCAAGCCGGGGATCGGTCGGGTCCCCCTCTGCATGCTGCCGATCCTGCTACTGCAACCCTCAGTTGGGTTTGACCTTAGATTGGGAATGAACTCTGTATGCCTGAGCCAACCGACAAAACGAACGGGCGGGCACTACGTCGGCCAGAGAGACGGGATGCGCAAGCCTTGGATCGATAGGGTGGTAGGTGGGTTTAGGCACATCTTCATACTTCTGCGTGCCAATGCCATTTTTATGGCTTGTAAATTCATACAATGGTCCCTTAAGCCTTCACGTGAAGTTTCATGGCAAGATGACTCGTTTTCTATTTTTCACGATTTTCAAAACTTTTTACAGTTCAAGATTTTTTAAAATTTTTTCGAAAGGTGTTTTGGCCCCATGCTTGGTAGACATGATCCTTGTATTTTTGTTGGCATGCATAAAACAATTCAGCCAAAAACTCGAAGTATACAAGATTTTGTGACCATTTGAAAAAAGTGTCCCGATTTCAAACACTTTAATGGCTACTGGCAGCAAACCTGTAAAATCTTAAATGCTCTTTGAAGGGGTGTGAGTTCTCAAGGTTTGATGAGGGATAGGGGGCCAATATAAGGGCCAAGTACCAGCACACACCGCACATCAAGTCCACACACCCCCCGGCCCCCCGATCACCGGAACCCTAATGCCGTCGGTCAGGTTCTCCGGCGATGCTCAAGTGATGGTGCCCCAGTGAAGAAAAATGCTGCACAAGCACATGCTTGAGCCCAGCATGTGCGGCTGCAACCCTCGGTCCGGTCTGATCTTAGACTGGGAAAGAATTTCGTACGCTTAGACTGGGAATGAACTCCGTATGCCCAAGTCAACCCACTAAATGAGCGAGCAGGCATTCAGCCGGCCAGAGGGTGGGATGCGCAAGTAGGGGATCGGCCGAGTCCCCCTCTACGTGTTGCCGATCCTGCTGCCACAATCCTTGATCTGGTCTGATCTTAGACTAGGAATGAACTCAGCATGCCTAAGCCAACCGACCAAATGAACGGGCGGGCGGGCGAGCACTACGTCGGCCAGAGAGACGGGATGCGCAAGCCGTGGATCGATAGGGTGGTTGGTGGGTTTAGGCACATCTTCATATTTCTGCGTGCCAATGCCATTTTTATGACTTGTAAATTCATACAATGGTCCCTTAAGCCTTCACGTGAAGTTTCATGGCAAGACGACTCGTTTTCTATTTTTCACGATTTTCAAAACTTTTTACGGTTCGGGATTTTTTAAAATTTTTTCGAAAGGAGTTTTGGCCCCAAACTTGGTAGACGTGATCCTTGTATTTCTTTTGGCTTGCACAAAAAAATTCAGCTAAAAACTGAAAGTGTACAAGATTTTGTGACCATTTGAAAAAAGTGTCCTCATTTCAGACACTTTAATAGCTACTGGCAGCAAACCTGTAAAATCTCAAATGCTCTTTAAGGGGGTGTGAGTTCTTGAGGTTTGATGAGGGATAGGGGGCCCAAATAAGGGCCAAGTACCAGCACCCATCACACATCATGTGCGAACACCCCCCGGCCCCCCCGATCATCGGAAACCCAATGCCGCCGGTCAGGTTCTCCGACGATGGTGCCCCGGCGAAGAAAAATGCGGCACGAGCACATGCCCGAGCCTAGCATGTGCTGATGCAACCTTTGGTCTGGTCTGATCTTAGACTGGGAATGAACTCCGTATGCTTAGACTGGGAATGAACTCTGTATGCCTATGTCAACCCAGGTAACGAGCGTACGGGCGCTCAGTCGGCCAGAGGGGCGGGATCCGCAAGTCGGTGATCGGTCGAGCCCCCCTCTGCGTGCTGTCGATCCTGCCATTGCAACCCTCGGTCTGGTCCGATCTTAGACTGGGAATGAACTTCGTCTGCCTAAGCCAATCGACGAAATGAGCGGGCGGGCACTAAGTCGGCCAGAGAGACGGGATGCGTAAGCCGTGGATCGATATGGTGGTAGGTGGGTTTAGGCACATCTTCATATTTCTGCATGCCAATGCCATTTTTATGGCTTGTAAATTCATACAATGGTCCCTTAAGCGTTCACGTGAAGTTTCATGGCAAGATAACTCATTTTCTATTTTTCATGATTTTTGAAACTTTTTGCGGTCCGGGATTTTTTTTAATTTTTTTGAAAAGATTTTTGGTCCCAAACTTGGTAGACATGATCCTTGTATTTTTTTTGGCATGCACAAAAAACTTCAGCTAAAAACTCGAAGTGTACAAGATTCTGTGACTATTTGAAAAAAGTGTCCCCATTTCAGACACTTTAATGGCTACTGGCAGCAAACCTGTAAAATCTCAAATGCTCTTTAAGGGGGTGTGAGTTCTCGAGGTTTGATGAGGGATAGGGGGCCAATATAAGGGCCAAGTACCAGCACCCATCACACATCATGTGCACACACCCCCCCGTCCCCCCCGATCGTTGAAACCCCAATGCTACCGGTCAGGTTCTCCAACGATGCTCCGACGATGGTGTCCCGGTGAAGAAAAATACGGTGATGCTCCGGCAATGGTGTCCCGGTGAAGAAAAATATGGCACCAGCACATGCTCGAGCCCAACATGTGCTGTTGCAACCCTCGGTCCGGTCCAATCTTAGACTGGCAATGAACTCCGTATGCTTAGACTGGGAATGAACTCTGTATGCCTAAGTTAACCCACGAAACGAGCGTACAGGCGCTCAGCCAGCCAGAAGGGCAGGACGCGCAAGCCGGGGATAGGTCGGGTCCCCCTCTACGTGCTACCAATCCTGCTACCGTAACCTTCAGTCCGATCCAATCTTAAACTGGGAATGAACTCCGCACGCCTAATCTAACCGACGAGCCGGTGGGCGAGCGGGCGGGCGCTACGCCGGCCAGAGAGACAGGATGCGCAAGCCGTGGATCAATAGGGTGGTAGGTGGGTTTAGGCACATCTTCATATTTCTGCATGCCAATTCCTTTTTTATGGCTTGTAAATTCATACAATGGTCCCTTAAGCCTTCACGTGAAGTTTCATGGCAAGACGACTCGTTTTCTATTTTTCATGATTTTTGAAACTTTTTACGGTTCGGGATTTTTTAAAATTTTTTCGCATGGGGTTTTGGCCCCAAACTTGGTAGACATGATCCTTTTATTTTTTTTGGCATGCATAAAAAAATTCAGCTAGAAACTCGAAGTGTACAAGATTTTGTGACCATTTGAAAAAAGTGTCCCCATTTCAAACACTTTAATGCCTACTGGCAGCAAACCTGTAAAATCTAAAATGCTCTTTAAGGGGGTGTGAGTTCTCGAGGTTTGTTGAGGGATAGGGGGCCAATATAAGGGCCAAGTACCAGCATGCATTGCACATCATGTGCGCACACAGCCCGGCCCCCCCGATCGCCGGAACCTCAATGCCACCAGTTAGGTTCTCCGACGATGCTCCGACGATGGTGCCCCGATGAAGAAAAATGCGGCACCAGCACATGCTCAAGCCCAGCATGTGCTGTCGCAACCCTCGGTCCAGGCCGATCTTAGACTGGGAATGAACTCCGTATGCCTAAGCCAACCAATGAAACGAGCGGGCGGGCGGGCGGGTAGACACTACGCCGGCCAGAGAGACGGGATGCACAAGCCGTGGATCGATAGGGTGGTAGGTGGGTTTAGGCACATCTTCATATTTCTGCATGCCAATGCCATTTTTATGGCTTGCAAATTCATACCATGGTCCCTTAAGCCTTCACGTGAAGTTTCATGGCAAAACGACTCGTTTTTTATTTTTCACGATTTTCCAAACTTTTTGCAGTTCAGGATTTTTTAAAATTTTTTTGGAAGGATTTTTGGGCCCAAACTTGGTAGACATGATCCTTGTATTTTTGTTGGCATGCACAAAAAAATTCAGCTAAAAACTCGAAGTGTACAAGATTTTGTGACCATTTGAAAAAAGTGTCCCCATTTCAATCACTTTAGTGGCTACTGGCAGCAAACCTGTAAAATCTAAAATGCTCTTTAAGGGGGTGTGAGTTCTTGAGGTTTGACGAGGGATAGGGGGCCAATATAAGGGCCCAGTACGAGCACCCATCACACATCATGTGCGAACACCCCCCGACCCCCCCGATCCGTCGAACCTCAATGCCGTCGGTCAGGTTCTCCGGTGATGCTCCGATGATGGTGCCCCGATGAACGAAAATGGGGCACCAGCACATGCCGGAGCCCAGCATGTGCTGCCGCAACCCTCGGTCTGATCCGATCTTAGACTGGGAATGAACTCCGTATGCCTAAGTCAACCCACGAAACGAGCGTGCAGGCGCTCAGCCGGCCAGAGGGGCGGGGTGCGAAAGCCGGGAATCGGCCAGGTCCCCCTCTGCGTGCTGCCGATCCTGCTGCCACAACCCTTGGTTTGGTCTGATCTTAGACTGGAAATGAACTCCGTATGCTAAGCAAACCGACGAAACGAGCTGGGAGGGGCGGACGCGGCAGGCCAGGCACTACGCCGGCCCAGAAGAGGACGGTGATGCCGCAGGCCGTGGATCGAATAGAGTGGTAGGTGGGAGTTTAGGGCGCATCTTCATATTTCTGCATGCCAATGCCATTTTTATGGCTTGTAAATTCATACAATGGTCCTTTAAGCCTTCACGTGAAGTTTCATGGCAAGACGACTCGTTTTCTATTTTTCACGATTTTTGAAACTTTTCGCGGTTCGAGATTTTTTAAAATTATTTCGGAAGGCATTTTGGGCCCAAACTGATTAGACCTGATCCTTGTATTTTTGTTGGCATGCACAAATATATTTCAGCTAAAAACTGGAGGTGTACAAGATTTTGTGACCATTTGAAAAAAGTGTCCTCATTTCGGACGCTTTAACGGCTACTAGTAGCAAACCTGTAAAATCTCAAATGCTCTTTAAGGGGGTGTGAGTTCTTGAGGTTTGATGAGGGATAGGGGGCCAATATAAGGGCCAAGTACCAGCAGCCATCGCACATCATGTGTGCATACCCCCCAGCCCCACCGATCGTCAGAACCCCAATGCCGCCTGTCAGGTTCTCCGACGATGCTTCGACGATGGTGCCCCGACGAAGAAAAATACGGTACCAGCACATGCCCGAGCCCAAGATGTGCTACCGCAACCCTTGGTCCGATCCGATCTTAGACTGGGAATGAACTCCGTATGCTTAGACTGGGAATGAACTCCGTATGCCTAAGTCAACCCATGAAACGAGCGTGCAGGTGCTCAGCCGCCAGACGGGTGGGATGCGCAAGTCGGGGATCGATCGGGTCCCCCTCTGTGTGCTGCCAATCCTGCTACCGTAACCCTCAGTCTGGTCTGATCTTAGGCTGGGAATGAACTCTGTATGCCTAAGCCAACCAACGAAACGAGCAGCCGGACGGGCGGGCACTACGCCGACCAGAGAGACGAGATGCGCAAGCCGTTGATCGATAGGGTGGTAGGTGGGTTTAGGCACATCTTCATATTTCTGCATGCCAATGCCATTTTTATGGCTTGTAAATTCATACAATGGTCCGTTAAGCCTTCACGTGAAGTTTCATGGTAAGATGACTCGTTTTCTATTTTTCATGATTTTTGAAACTTTTTACGGTTCGGGATTTTTTAAAATTTTTTTGGAAGGAGTTTTGGCGCCAAAGTTGGTAGAGATGATCCTTGTATTTTCGTTGGCATGCAAAAAAAAATTCAGCTAAAAACTTCAAGTGTACAAGATTTTGTGACCATTTGAAAAAGTGACCCCATTTTGGATACTTTAATGGGTACTGGCAGCAAACTTGTAAAATCTCGAATGCTCTTTAAGGGAGTGTGAGTTCTCAAGGTTTGATGAGGGATAGGGGGCCAATATAAGGGCCAAATACCAGCACCCATCGCACATCATGGGCGTACACCTAATCACCGGAACCCCAATGCCGCCGGTCAGGTTCTCCGGTGATGCTCCGGCGATGGTGCCCCGGCGAAGAAAAATGCGGCACCAGCACATTCCCGAGCCCAGCATGTGTTACTGCAACCCTCGGTCTGGTCCAATCTTAGACTGGGAATGAACTCTGTATGCTTAGACTGGGAATGAACTCCGTATGCTTAAGTCAACCCACGAAACGAGCATGCGGGCACTCAGCCGGCCAGAGGGGCAGGATGCGCAAGCTGGGGATCAGTCGGTTCCCCTCTACATGCTGCCGATCCTACTGCAGCAGCCCTCGATCCGGTCGGATCTTGGTCTGGGAATGAACTCCGTATGCCTAAGCCAACCGACGAAACGAGCGGGCGGGCGGGCGTGCGGGCACTACGCCGGCCAGAGAGACAGGATACGCAAGCCGTGGATCGATAGGGCGACAGGTGGGTTTAGGTACATCTTCATATTTCTATGTGCCAATGCCATTTTTATGGCTTGTAAATTCATACAATGGTCCCTTAAGCCTTCACGTGAAGTTTCATGGCAAGACGACTCGTTTTCTATTTTTCATAATTTTTGAAACTTTTTGCGATTCGAAATTTTTAAAAATTTTTTTGGAATGTGTTTTGGCCCCAAACTTGGTAGACGTGATCCTTGTATTTTTTTTTGTATGCATAAAAAAATTCAGCTAAAAACTCGAAGTGTACAAGATTTTTTGACCATTTGAAAAAAGTGTCCCCATTTCAGACACTTTAATGGCTACTAGCAACAAACCTGTAAAATCTCAACTACTCTTTAAGGGGGTGTGAGTTCTTGAAGTTTGATGAGGGATAGGGGGCCAATATAAGGGCCAAGTACCAGCACCCATCGCACATCATGTGCGCACACCCTTCTCGACCCCCCCGATCGTCGAAACCTCAATGCCGCCGGTCAGGTTCTCTGGCGATGGTTCCCTGACGAAGAAAAATGCGGCACCAGCACATGCCCAAGCCCAGCATGTGCTGCTACAACCCTCGGTCCGCTTCAATCTTAGACTAGGAATGAACTCCATATGCTTAGACTGGGAATGAACTCCATATGCCTAAGTCAACCCAAGAAACGAGCGTGCAGGCGCTCAACCGACTAGAGGGGCGGGATGCGTAAGCCAGGGATCAGTCGGGTCCCCCTCTGTGTGCTGTCGATCCTGCTACCACAACCCTTGGTCCAATCTGATCTTAGAGTAGGAATGAACTTCGTATGCCTAAGCCAACCGACGAAACGAGCAGGCGGGCGGGCGGGCACTACACCGGCCAGAGAGACGGGATGCGTAAACCGTGGATCGATAGGGTGGTAGGTGGGTTTAGGTACATCTTCATATTTTTGTGTGCCAATGCCATTTTTATGGCTTGTAAATTCATACAATGGTCCCTTAAGCCTTCACGTGAAGCTTCATGGTAAGACAACTCGTTTTCTATTTTTGAGGATTTTCAAAACTTTTTGCGGTTCGGGATTTTTTAAAACTTTTTTGGAAGTATTTTTGGCCCCAAACTTGGTAGACATGATCCTTGTATTTTTTTTGGCATGCACAAAAAAATTCAGCTAAAAACTCGAAGTGTACAAGATTTTGTGACCATTTGAAAAAAGTGTCCCCATTTCAGACACTTTAATGGCTACTAGCAGCAAACCTGTAAAATCTCAAGTGCTCTTTAAGGGGGTACGAGTTCTCGAGGTTTGATGAGGGATAGGGGGCCAATATAAGGGCCAAGTACCAGCACCCAGAACTCCGTATGACTAAGTCAAACCATGAAACGAGCCTGCGGGCACTCAACCGACCAGAGGGGCGGGATACGCAAGTCGGGGATCGGCTGATCTTGCTATTGCACCCCTCAATCTGATCCGGCCATAGACTGGGAAGAAACTTCGTATGCTTAAGTCAACCAATGAAACGAACAGGCGGGCGAGCGGGCGGGCACTACATCGGCTAGAAAGGCGGGACGTGCAAGCCGTGGATCGATAGGGTGGTAGGTGGGTTTAGGCACATCTCATATTTCTGCGTGCCAATGCCATTTTTATGGCTTGTAAATTCATGCAATGGTCCCTTAAGCCTTTACGTGAAGTTTCATGGCAAGACGACTCCTTTTCTATTTTTCACGATTTTTTAAACTTTTTACGGTTTGGGATTTTTTAAAATTTATTCGGAAGGGTTTTGGCCCTAAACTTGGTAGACGTGATCCTTGTATTTTTGTTGGCATGCATAAAAAAATTCAGTTAAAAACTCGAAGTGTACAAGATTTTGTGACCATTTGAAAAAAGTGTCCCCATTTCAAACACTCTAATGGCTACTGGCAGCAAACCTGTACAACCTCAAATGCGATTTAAGGGGGTGTGAGTTCTCAATGTTTGATGAGGGAAAAGGGGGCCAATATAAGGGCCAAGTACCAGCACCCATCGCACATCATGTGCGCACACCCCCCGGCCCCCCCGATCGTCGGAACCCCAATACCGTCGGTCAGGTTCTCTGACAATGCTCCGACGATGGTGACCTGGCGAAGAAACATGCGGCACCAGCACATGCCCAAGCCCAGCATGTGCTACCGGAACCCTTGGTCCGGTTCGATCTTAGACTGGCAATGAACTCCATATGCCTAGACTGGGAATGAACTCCATATGCCTAAGTCAACCCACGAAACGAGCATGCGGGCGCTCAGCCGGCCAGAGGGGCGGGATGCGCAAGCTGGGGATCGGTCGGGTCCCCCTCTATGTGCCGTCGATCCGACTGTTGCAGCCCTCGGTCTGGTCCAATCTTAGACTGGTAATGAACTCTGTATGCCTAAGCCAACCGACGAAACGAGCAGGCAGGCGGGCGGGCACTACGCCGGCCAGAGAGACGGGATGCGCAAGCCATGGATCGATAGGGTGGCATGTGGGGTTACATCTTCATATTTCTACGTGCCAATGCCATTTTTATGGCTTGTAAATTCATACAATGGTCCCTTAAGCCTTCACGTGAAGCTTCATGGCAAGACGACTCTTTTTCTATTCTTCATGATTTTCAAAACTTTTTGCGGTTCGAGATTTTTTAAAATTTTTTCAGAAAGAGTTTTGGCCCCAAACTTGGTAGACGTGATCCTTGTATTTTAGTTGGCATGCACAAAAAATTTCAGCTAAAAACTCGAAGTCTACAGGATTTTGTGATCATTTGAAAAAAATGTCCCCATTTCAGACACTTTAATGGCTACTGGCAGCAAACCTGTAAAATCTCAAATGCTCTTTAAGGAGGTGTGAGTTCTCGAGGTTTGATGAGGGATAGGGGGCCAATATAAGGGCCAAGTACCAGTACCCATCTCACATCATGTGTGCACACCCCCTGGCCCCCCCGATCACCGGAACCCCAATGTCACCGGTCAGGTTCTCCGACGATGCTCCGACGATGGTGCCCCGACGAAGAAAAATACGGCACCAGCACATGCCCGAGCCTAGCATGTACTGCTGCAACCCTCGGTCTGGTCTGATCTTAGACTGGCAATGAACTCCATATGCCTAAGTCAACCCACAAAATGAGCATGCGGGCACTCAGTCGGCCAGAGGGGTGAGATGCGCAAGTCGGGGATCGGCCGGGTCACCCTCTATGTGCTGCCAATTCGACTGCTGTAGCCCTCGATCCGGTCCGGTCTTATACTGGGAATGAACTCCGTATGCCTATGCCAACCGACGAAACGAATGGGCAGACAGGCTGGCGGGCACTACGCCGGCCAGAGAGACGGGATGTGCAAGCCATTGATCGATAGGGTGGTATGTGGGTTTAGGTACATCTTCATATTTCTGCGTGCCAATGCCATTTTTATGGCTTGGAATTATACAATGGTCCCTTAAGCCTTCACGTGAAGCTTCATGGCAAGACGACTCGTTTTCTATTTTTCACAATTTTTAAAACTTTTTGAGCTTCGGGATTTTTTAAAATTTTTTCGGAAGGAGTTTTGGCCCCAAACTTGGTAGACGTGATCCTTGTATTTTTATTGGCATGTAGCTAAAAACTCGAAGTGTACCAAGATTTGTGACATTTGAAAAAATGTCCCCATTTTAGACAACCTTCAAATCGGCCTACTGGCAGCAAACCTGTAAAATCTCAAATGCTCTTTACAAGGGGGTGTGAGTTCCTCGAGGTTTGATAGTGATAGGGGGCCAAGTCATAAGGCCAAGTACAGCACCCATCGTACATCACTGTGCGCACACAGCCCCCGACCCCCCCGATCGCTGAAACTCCAATGCCGTCGGGTCCAGGTTCTCCATAGAATGCTCCGGTGATGGTGCCGGGCGTAGGAAAAATGCGGCCCAGCACCTCCGAGCCAGCATTGTGCTGGCCGCAACCCTTGCTCTGGTTCGATCTTAGACTGGGAATGAACTCCGTATGCTTAGACTAGGAATAGGGTCAAGCACCAGCACCCATCGTACATCATGTGCGCACACGCCCCCCGGCCCCCTGTTCACTGGAACCCAAATGCCGCCGGCTAGGTTCTCCAGTGATGCTCCGGCGATGGTGCCCCAGTGAAGAAAAATGTGGCACCAGCACATGCCCGAGCCCAGCATGTGCTGTCGCAAACCTCCGTCCAGACCGATCTTAGACTGGAAATGAACTCCGTATGCTTAGACTGGGAATGAACTTCGTATGCCTAAGTCAACCCACAAAACGAGCGTGCGGGCGCTCAGCCGGGCGGAGGGGTGGGATACGCAAGCCAGGGATCGATCGAGTCCCCCTCTACGTGCTGTCGATCCAGCTACCGTAACCCTTGGTCTGGTCCGATCTTAGACTAGAATGAACTCCGTATGCCTAAGCCAACCGACGAAACGAGCGGGCGGGCGGGAGGCCACTACACCGGCCATAAAGACGGGATGCGCAAGCCGTGGATCGATAGGGTGGTAGGTGGGTTTCGGCACATCTTCATATTTTTGCATGCCAATGCCATTTTATGGCTTGCAAATTCATACAATGGTCCCTTAAGCCTTCACGTAAAGTTTCATTTCAAGACGACTCGTTTTTTATTTTTCACGATTTTCAAAACTTTTTACGGTTCGGGATTTTTTAAAAATTTTTTCGGAAGGAGTTTTGACCCAAAACTTGGTAGACGTGATCCTTGTATTTTTGTTGGCATTCATAAAAAAATTCAGCTAAAAACTCAAAGTGTACAAGATTTTGTGACCATTTGAAAAAAATGTCCCCATTTCAGACACTTTAATGCCTACTGGCAGCAAACCTGTAAAATCTCAAATGCTCTTTAAGGGGGTGTGAGTTCTCGAGGTTTGATGAGGGATAGGGGGCCAATATAAGGGCCAAGTACCAGCACCAATCGCACATCATGTGCGCACACCCCCCGGCCCCCCCGATCGTCGGAACCCCAATGCTGTCGGTCAGGTTCTCCGACGATGCTCCGACGATGCTCCGACGATGGTGCCCCGACGAAGAAAAATGCGGCACCAGCACTTGCCCGAGCCCAGTATGTGCTGCCGCAACCCTCAGTCTGGTCCGATCTTAGAATGGGAATGAACTCCGTATGCTTAGACTGGGAATGAACTCGTATGCCTAAGTCAACCCACGAAACGAGCGTGCGGGCGCTCAACCGGCCAGAGGGGCGGGATGCGCAAGCTGGGGATCGATCGCTTCCCCCTCTGCGTGCTGTCGATCCTGCTGCCACAACCCTCAGTTCGGTCCGATCTTAGACTGGGAATGAACTCCGTATCCCTAAGCCAACAGACGAAACGAGCGGCTGGGTGGGCACTATGCCGGCCAGAGAGACGGAATGCGCAAGCCATGGATCGATAGGGTGGTAGGTGCGTTTAGGCACATCTGCATATTTCTGCATGCCAATGCCATTTTTATGGCTTGTAAATTCATACAGTGGTCCCTTAAGCCTTCACGTGAAGTTTCATGGCAGGAAGACTCGTTTTCTATTTTTCATGATTTTTGAAACTTTTTACGGTTCAAGATTTTTTAAAATTTTTTCGGAAGGAGTTTTGGCCCCAAACTTCGTAGACGTGATCCTTGTATTTTTGTTGGCATGCACAAAAAACTTCAGCTAAAAACTCTAAGTGTACAATATTTTGTGACGATTTGAAAAATTTGTCTCCATTTTAGACACTTTAACGGCTACTGGCAACAAACCTGTAAAATCTCAAATGCTCTTTAAGGGGGTATGAGTTCTCCAGGTTTGATGAGGGATAGGGGGATATTATACGGGCTAACTACCAGCACCCATCGCACATCATGTGCGCACACCCCCCCGGCCTACCGATCGTCGGAACCCCAATGCCACAGGTCAGGTTTTCCGAGGATGCTACGACGATGGTGCCCCGGTGAAGAAAAATGCGGCACCAGCACATGCCCGAGCCCAGCAAGTGCTGCCGCAACCCTCGGTCCGATCCGATCTTAGACTGGGAATGAACTTCGTATGCTTAGACTGGGAATGAACTCCGTATGCCTAAGTCAACCCACGAAACGAGCGTACGGGAGCTCAACCGGCCAGAGGGGCAGGATGCGCAAGCCGGGGATCGGCCGGGTCCCCCTCTGCGTGCTGTCAATCCTGCTACCATAACCCTTGGTCAGGTTCGATCTTAGACTTGGAATGAACTCCATATTCCTAAGCCAACCGACGAAACGAGCGGGCGGGTAGGCGGGCACTACGCCGGCCAGAGAGATGGGTTGTGCAAGCCGTGGATCGATAGGGTGGTAGCTGCGTTTAGGTACATCTTCATATTTCTCCGTGCCAATGCCATTTTTATGGCTTCTAAATTCATACAATGGTCCCTTAAGCCTTCACATGCAGTTTCATGGCAAGACGACTCGTTTTCTATTTTTCACGATTTTTGAAACTTTTTACGGTTCAGGATTTTTTAAAATTTTTTCGGAAGGACTTTTGGCCCCAAACTTGGTAGACCTGATCCTCGTATTTATGTTGGCATGCACAAAAATATTTAGCTAAAAACTCGAAGTGTACAAGATTTTGTGACCATTTGAGAAAAATGTCCCATTTCTGACACTTTAATGGCTACTGGCAGCAAACCTGTAAAATCTCAAATGCTCTTTAAAGGGGAGTGAGTTCTCGAGGTTTGATGAGGGATAGGGGGCCAATATAAGGGCCAAGTACAAGCACCCATCGTAAATCATGTGCGCACACCCCCCCGGCCCTCCCGATCATCGGAACTCCAATGTCGCCAGTCAGGTGCTCCAATGATGCTCCGGTGATGGTGCCAGGGCGAAGGAAAATGCCGCACCAACACATGCCCGAGCCTAGCATGTGCTGCCGCAACCCTCACTCCGATTCGATCTTAGACTGGAATGAACTCCGTATGCTTAGATTGGGAATGAACTCTGTACGCCTAAGTCAACCCACGAATCGAGCGTGCGGCACTTAGCCGACCAGAGGGGCGGGATGTGCAAGCTGGGGATCAACCCCCCCAATCATCGAAACCCCAATGCCATCGGTCAGGTTCTCCGATGATGGTGCCCCGACAAAGAAAAATACGGCACCAGCACATGCCAGAGCCCAGCATGTGCTGTCGCAACCTTCGGTCCGGTCCGATCTTAGACTGGGGATGAACTCCGTATGCTTAGACGGGGAATGAACTCCATATGCTTAGACTGGGAATGAACTCCGTATGCCTCAGTCAACCCACGAAACGAGCGTGCGGGCGCTCAGCCGGCCAGATGGGCAGGATGCTTAAGCTGGGGATCGACCAGGTCCCCCTCTGCGTGCTGCTGATCCTGCTGTAGCAACCCTCGGTCCGATCTGATCTTAGACTAGGAATGAACTCCGTATGCCTAAGCCAATCGATGAAACAAGCAGGCGAGCGGGCGGGCGGGCACTACGCTGACTAGAGAAATGGGATGCGTAAGCCGTGAATCGATAGGGTGGTAGGTGGGTTTAGGCACATCTTCATATTTCTGTGTGCCAATGCCATTTTTATGGCTTGTAAATTCATACAATGGTCCCTTAAGCCTTCACGTGAAGTTTCATGGCAAGACGACTCATTTTCTATTTTTCACGATTTTTAAAACTTTTTGCAGTTCAAGATTTTTAAAAATTTTTTCGGAAAGAGTTTTGGCCCCAAACTTGGGAGACGTGATCCTTGTATTTTTTTGGCATGCACAAAAAAATTCAGCTAAAAACTCGAAGTGTACAAGATTTTGTGGCCATTTGAAAAAAGTATCCCCATTTCAGACACTTTAAGGGCTACTAGCAGCAAACCTGTAAAATCTAAAATGCTCTTTAAGGGGGTGTGAGTTCTTGAGGTTTGATGAGGGATAGGGGGCCAATATAAGGGCCAAGTACGAGCACCCATCGCACATCATGCGCGTACACACCCCCTGGCCCCCTCGATCACCGGAACCCCAATGCCGCCGGTTAGCTTCTATAGCGATGCTTCGATGATGGTGCCCCGGCGAAGAAAAATACGGCACCAGCACATGTCCGAGCCCAGTATGTGCTACCGCAACCCTCGGTCTGGTCCGATCTCAGACTGGGAATGAACTCCGTATGCCTAAGTCAACCCACGAAACGAGCGTACGGGCGCTCAGCCGGCCAGAGGGGTGGGATGAGATTATCGGGGATCGGTCGGGTCCCCCTCTACGTGCTATCGATCCTACTATTGCAACCATTAATCTGGTCCGATCTTAGACTGGGAATGAACTCCGTATGCCTAAGCCATCCGACGAAACGAGCGAGCAGGCACTACGCCGGCCAGAGAGACGCGCGATGCGGCAAGACGTCGGATCGATAGGGTGGTAGGTAGGTTTAGGCAGCATCTCATATTTCCTGGCATGGCCAATAGCCATTTTTATGGGCTTGTAAATTCACTACCAATGGTCCCTTAAGCCTCTTGTAGACATGATCCTTTTTAAACGGTTCAGTGAATTTTCTAAATTTTTTCGGAAGATTTTAGGCCCCAAACTTGGTAGAGCATGATCCTTGTATTTTTGTTGGCTACACAAAAAAATTCAGCTAAAAAACTTAAGTGTAGCATAGATTTGTGACCATTTGAAAAAAGTGTCCCCATTTCCAGACACTTTAATGGCTGCTGGTAGCAAACCTGTAAAATCTCAAATGCTTTTTAAGGGGGTGTGAGTTCTCAAGGTTTGACGAGGGATAGGGGGCCAATATAAGGGCAAGTACCAGCACCCACCGCACATCATTTGCGCACACCACCCCGGCCCCTCTGATCGCAGGAACCCCAATGCCGTCGGTCAAGTTCTCCGACGATGCTCCGGTGATGGTGCCCCGGTGAAGAAAAATGTGGCACCAGCACATGCCCGAGCCCAGCATGTGCTGCCGCAACCCTCGGTCTGGTCCGATCATAGACTGGGAATGAACTTCGTATGCCTAAGTCAACCCACGAAACGAGCGTGCGGGCACAAAGTCGGCTAGAGGGGCGGGATGCGCAAGCTGCGGATCGATCGGGTCCCCCTCTGCGTGCTGTCGATCCTACTGCTGTAACCCTTGGTCCGGTCTGATCTTAGACTAGGAATGAACTCCGTATGCCTAAGCCAACTGACGAAACGAGCGAGCGGGCAGGTGGGCACTACGCCGACCAGAGAGACGGGTTGCGCAAGCCGTGGATCGATAGGGTGGTAGGTCGGTTTAAGCACATCTTCATATTTCTGTGTGCCAATGCCATTTTTATGGCTTGTAAATTCATCCAATGGTCCCTTAAGCCTTCACGTGAAGTTTCATGGCAAGACGACTCGTTTTCTATTTTTCACGATTTTTGAAACTTTTTACGGTTCAGGATTTTTCAAAATTTTTTCGGAAGGATTTTAGGCCCCAAACTTGGTAGACATGATCCTTGTATTTTTGTTGGCATACACAAAAAAATTCAGCTAAAAACTCTAACTGTACAAGATTTAGTGACCATTTGAAAAAAGTGTCCCCATTTCAGACACTTTAATGGCTACTGGCCGCAAACCTGTAAAATCTCAAATTCTCTTTAAGGGGGTGTGAGTTCTCGAGGCTTGATGAGGGATAGGGGGCCAATATAAGGGCCAAGTACGAGCACCCATCGCACATCATGCGCGCACACACCCCCCGGCCCCCCCGATCACCGGAACCCCAATGTCGCTGGTTAGCTTCTACGACGATGCTCCGGTGATGGCACCCCGGTGAAGAAAAATGCGGTACCAGCACATGCCTGAGCCCAGCATGTGCTGCCGCAACCCTCGGCCCAATCCGATCTTAGACTGGGAATGAACTCCTATGCTTAGATTGGGAATGAACTCTATATGCCTAAGTCAACCCACGAAACGAGCGTGCGGGTGCTCAGCCGGCCAGAGGGGGGGATGCGCAAGCCGGGGATCGACCGGGTCCCCCTTTGTGTGCTGTTGATCCAGCTGCCACAACCCTCGATCCGGTCCGATCTTAGACTGGGAATGAACTCCGTATGCCTAAGCCAACCGACGAAACAAGCGGGTGGGTAGGCGGGCGGGCGGGCACTTACGCCGGCCAGAGAGACGGGATGCACAGGCCATGGATCGATAGGGTGGTAGGTGGGTTTAGGCACATCTTCATATTTCTGCAAGCCAATGCCATTTTTATGGCTTGTAAATTCATACAATGGCCCCTTACGCCTTCACATGAAGTTTCATGGCAAGACGACTCGTTTTCTATTTTTCATGATATTTGAAACTTTTTACGGTTCAGGATTTTTTTAAATTTTTTCTGAAAGAGTTTTGGCCCAAATTTGGTAGACGTGATCCTTGTATTTTTGTTGGCATGCACAAAAAAATTCAGCTAAAAACTCGAACTGTACAAGATTTTGTGACCATTTGAAAAAACTTTCCCCATTTCAGACACTTTAATGGCTACTGGCAGTAAACCTGTAAAATCACAAATACTCTTTAAGGGGGTGTGAGTTCTCGAGGTTTGATGAGGGATAGGGGGCCAACATAAGGTCCAAGTACCGGCACCCATCACATATCATGTGTGCACACCCCCCGGCCCCCTGATCGTCGGAACCCCAATGCCGCCAATTAGGTTCTCCGACGATGCTCCGATGATGGTGCTCCGGCGATGGTGCCCCGGTGAAGAAAAATATGGCACCAGTACATGCCTGAGCCCAACATGTGCTGCCGCAACCCTAGGTCTGGTCCAATCTTAGACTGGGAATGAACTCCGTATGCTTAGACTAGGAATGAACTCGGTATGCCTAAGTCAACCCACGAAACGAGTGTGCGGGCGTTCAGCCGGCCAGAGGGGTGGGATGCGCAAGCCAGCGATCGGTCGGGTCCCCCTCTGTGTGCAGTTGATCCGGCTGCCACAACCCTCGATTCAGTCTGATCTTAGACTGGGAATGAACTCCGTATGCCTAAGCCAACCGACGAAACGAGCGGACGGGCGGGCACTACGCCGGCCAGAGAGACGGGATGCACAAGCCGTGGATCGATAGGGTGGTAGGTGGGTTTAGGCACATCTTCATATTTCTACGTGCTAATGCCATTTTTATGGCTTGTAAATTCATACAATGGTCCCTTAAGCCTTGACGTGAAGTTTCACGGCAAGACGACTCATTTTCTATTTTTCATGATTTTTGAAACTTTCTACGGTTCAGGATTTTTTAAAATTTTTTCGGAAAGAGTTTTGACCCCAAACTTGGTAGACGTGATTCTTGTATTTTTATTGGTGTGCACAAAAAAATTCAGCTAAAAACTCGATGTGTACAAGATTTTGTGATCATTTGAAAAAAGTCTCCCCATTTCAGACACTTTAATGGCTACTGGCAGCAAACCTGTAAAATCTCACATGCTCTTTAAAGGGGTGTGAGTTCTTGAGGTTTGATGAGGGATAGGGGGGCCAATATAAGGGCCATGTACCAGCACCCATCGCACATCACGTGCGCACATCCCCCCCCAGCCCCCCGATCATCGGAAGCCCAACGCTGCCAGTCAGGTTCTCCGACGATGCTCTGACGATGGTGCCCTGATGAAGAAAAATGCGGCACCAGCACGTGCCCTAGCCCAGCATGTGCTGCCGTAGCCCTCGGTCCAGTCCGATCTTAGACTGGGAATGAACTCTGTATGCCTAAGCCAACCAACGAAACGAGCGGGCGGGCGGGCACTACGCCGGGCAGAGAGACAGGATGCGCAAGTCGTGGATCGATAGGGTGTTAGGTGGGTTTAGGCACATCTTCATATTTCTGCATGCCAATGCCATTTTTATTGCTTGTAAATTCATACAATGGTCCCTTAAACCTTCACATGAAGTTTCATGGCTAGAAGACTCATTTTCTATTTTTCATGATTTTTTAAACTTTTTGCGGTTCAAGATTTTTTAAAATTTTTTCGGAAGGAGTTTTGGCCCCAAACTTGGTAGACCTTATCCTTGTATTTTTTTTGGCATACACAAAAAAATTCAGCTAAAAACTTGAAGTGTACGAGATTTTGTAACCATCTGAAAAAAGTGTAAACATTTCAGACACTTTAATGGCTACTAGCAGCAAACTTGTAAAATCTCAAATGCTCTTTAAGGGGGTGTGAGTTCTCGAGGTTTGATTAGGAATAGGGGGCCAATATAAGGGCCAAGTACCAGCACCCATCGCACATCATGTGTGCACACCCCCTGGCCCCCCCGATCGCCGAAACCCCAATGCCGCCGGTCAGGTTCTCCGGTGATGCTCCGGTGATGGTGCCCTGGCAAAGAAAAATGTAGCACCAGCACATGCTCGAGCCCAGCATGCGCTGCCACAACCCTCGGTCCGGTCCGATCTTAGATTGGGAATGAACTCCGTAAGCTTAGACTGGGAATTAACTCTGTATGTCTAAGTCAACCCACGAAACGAGCGTGCGGGCGCTCAGCCGGCCAAAGGGGTGGGATGCGCAAGTCGAGGATCGGCCGGGTCCCCCTTTGTGTGTTGTTGATCCTGCTGCTGCAACCCTCGGTCTGGTCTGATCTTAGACTGGGAATGAATTCCATATGCCTAAGCCAACCGACGAAACGAACGGGCGGGCGGGCGGGCGGGCACTACACCAGCCAGAGAGACGGGATGCGCAAGCCGTGGATCGATAGGGTGGTAGGTGGGTTTAGGCACATCTTCATATTTCTATGTGCTAATGATATTTTATGGCTTGTAAATTCATGCAATGGTCCCTTAAGCCTTCACGTGAAGTTTTATGGCAAGATTACTCGTTTTCTGTTTTTCACGATTTTTGAAACTTTTTCGGTTCGGGATTTTTTAAAATTTTTTTGAAATGAGTTTTGGCCCCAATCTTGGTAGACATGATCCTTGTATTTTGTTGGCGTGCACAAAACAATTCAGCTAAAAACTCGAAGTGTACAAGATTTTCTGACCATTTGAAAAAAGTGTCCCCATTTCAGACAGTTTAATAGCTACTGGCGGCAAACCTATAAAATCTCAAATGCTCTTTAAGGGGGTGTGAGTTCTTGAGGTTTGATGAGGGATAGGGGGCCAATATAAGGGCCAAGTACCAGCACCCATCGCACATCATGTGAGCACACCCCCCGCCCCCCGATCGTCGGAACCCCAATGTCGTCGGTCAGGTTCTCCGGCGATGGTGCCTCGACGAAGAAAAATGTGGCACAAGCACATGCCTGAGCCCAGCATGTGCTGCTGCAACCCTCGGTCTAACCCGATCTTAGACTGGGAATGAACTCCGTATGCTTAGACTGGGAATGAACTTCGTATGCCTAAGTCAACCCACGGAACGAGCGTACGGGCGCTCAGCCGGCCAGAGGGGTGGGATGCGCAAGTCGGGGATCGATCGGGTCCCCCTCTACGTGCTGCCGATCCTACTGCCGCAACCCTCAGTCCAATTCGATCTTAGACTGGGAATGAACTCCGTATGCCTAAGCCAACCGATGAAAGGAGCAGGTGGGTAGGCGGGCGGGCACTACGTCGGCTAGAGAGACGGGATGCATAAGTCATGGATCGATAGGGTGGTAGGTGGGTTTAGGCACATGTTCATATTTCTATGTGCCAATGCCATTTTTATGGCTTGTAAATTCATACAATGGTCCCTTAAGCCCTCACGTGAAGTTTAATGGCAAGATGACTTATTTTCTATTTTTCATGATTTTTGAAACTTTTTACGGTTCAGGATTTTTTAAAATTTTTTCAGAAGGAGTTTTGGCTCCAAACTTGGGAGACGTGATCCTTGTATTTTTGTTGGCATGCACAAAAAAATTCAGCTAAAAACTGAAGTGTACAAGATTTTGTTACCATTTGAAAAAAGTGTCCGCATTTCAGACATTTTAATGGCTACTGGCAGTAAACCTGTAAAATCTCAAATGCTCTTTAAGGGGGTGTGAGTTCTTGAGGTTTGATGAGGTATAAGATGCCAATATAACGGCCAAGTACCAGCACCCATCGCACATCATGTGCGCACACCCCCCGGCCCCCGATCGCCAGAACCCCAATTCTACCGGTCAGGTTCTCAGGCGATGCTCCGGCGATGGTGCCCCGACGAAGAAAAATGCGGCACCAGTACATGCCGGAGGCCAGCATGTGCTGCCGCAACCCTCGGTCCAGTCCAATCTTAGACTGGGAATGAACTCCATATGCCTAAGTCAACCGACGAAACGAGCGGGCACTACGCCGGCCAGAGAGACGGGATGCGCAAGCCGTGGATCAATAGGGTGGTAGTTGGGTTTAGGCACATCTTCATATTTCTATGTGCCAATACCATTTTTATGGCTTGTAAATTCATACAATGGTCCCTTAAGCCTTCACGTGAAGTTTCATGGCAAGATGACTCGTTTTCTATTTTTCATGATTTTTGAAACTTTTTGCGCTCGAGATTTTTTAAATTTTTTTCAGAAGGAGTTTTGGCCCAAAACTTGGTAGACATAATCCTTGTATTTTTGTTAGTATGCACAAAAAAATTAAGCTAAAAACTAGAAGTGTACAACATTTTGTGACCTTTTGAAAAAAGTGTCCCCATTTCAAACCCTTTAATGGCTACTGGCAGCGAACCTGTAAAATCTCAAATGCTCTTTAAGGGGGTGTGAGTTCTCACGGTTTGATGAGGGATAGGGGGCCAATATAAGGGCCAAGTACCAGCACCCATCGCACATCATGTGAGCACACCCCCTCGGCCCCTCCGATTGTCGGAACCCCAACGACGCCGATCAGGTTCTCTGCGATGCTCTGGAGATGGTGGCCCGACGAAGAAAAATGCGGCACCAGCACATGCCCGAGCCCAGCATGTGCTACCGCAACCCTCGGTCCGATCCGATCTTAGACTGGGAAAGAATGCCATATGCTTAGACTGGGAATGAACTCCGTATGCCTAAGTCAACCTACGAAACGAGCGTGCGGGCACTCTACCGGCCAGAGGGGTGGGATGCGCAAGCTGGGGATCGGCCGGGTCCCCTTCTACGTGCTGTTGATCCTGCTACCACAACCCTCGGTCCGATCCGATCTTAGACTAGGAAAGAACTCCGTATGCCTCAGACAACCCATGAAACGAGCGGGCGGGCGGGCAGGCACTACGCCGACCAGAGAGACGGGATGCGCAAGCCGTGGATCGATAGGGTGGTAGGTGGGTTTAGGCACCTCTTCATATTTCTATGTGCCAATGATATTTTATGGCTTGTAAATTCATACAATGGTCCCTTAAGCCTTCGCGTGAAGTTTCATGGCAAGATGACTCGTTTTCTGTTTTTCACGATTTTTGAAACTTTTTCGGTTCGGGATTTTTTTTAAATTTTTTTGAAATGAGTTTTGGCCCCAATCTTGGTAGACGTGATCCTTGTATTTTTTTTGGCATGCACAAAAAAATTCAGCTAAAAACTCTAAGTGTACAAGATTTTGTGACCATTTGAAAAAAGTGTCCCCATTTCAAACACTTTAATGGCTACTGGCAGCAAACCTGTAAAATCTCAAATGCTCTTTAAGGGGGTGTGAGTTCTCGAGGTTTGATGAGGGATAGGGGGCCAATATAAGGGCCAAGTACCAGCACCCATCGCACATTATGTGAGCACACCCCCCCGGTCCCCCCGATCGCCAGAACCCCAACGCCGCCGGTCAGGTTTTCCGGCGATGCTCCGGGATGGTGCCTCGACGAAGAAAAATGCGGCACCAGCACATGCCCGAGCCCAGTATGTGCTGCCGCAACCCTCGATCCGGTCCGATCTTAGACTGGGAATGAACTCCATACGCTTAGAATGGGAATGAAATCCGTATGCCTAAGTCAACCCACGAAATGAGCGTGCGGGCGCTCGGCCGGCCAGAGGGGCGGGATGCGCAAGCCGGGGATCGGTCAGGTCCCCTTCTACGTGCTATCAATCTTGCTGCTGCAACCCTTGGTCTGGTCCAATCTTAGACTAGGAATGAACTCCGTATGCCTAAGCCAACCGATGAAACGAGCGGGCAGGCGGGCGGGGACTACGCCGGCCAGAGAGACGGGATGCACAAGCCGTGGATCGATAGGGTGGTAGGTGGGTTTAGGCACATCTTCATTTTCCTACGTGCCAATGATATTTTATGGCCTGTAAATTCATACAATGGTCCCTTAAGCCTTCACGTGAAGTTTCATGGCAAGATGACTCGTTTTCTGTTTTTCACTATTTTTGAAACTTTTTTCGGTTCGGGATTTTTTAAAATTTTTTCGAAATGAGTTTTGGCCCCAATCTTGGTAGATGTGATTCTTGTAGTTTTTTTGGCATGCACAAAAAAATTAAGCTAAAAACTCGTAGTGTACAAGATTTTGTGACCATTTGAAAAAAGTGTCCCCATTTCAAACACTTTAATGGCTACTGGCAGCAAACTTGTAAAATCTCAAATGCTCTTTAAGGGGGTGTGAGTTCTTAAGGTTTGTTGAGGGATAGGGGGCCAATATAAGGGCCAAGTACCAGCACCCATTGCACATCATGTGCGCACACCCCCCGGCCCCCCTATCGCCGGAACCCGAATGCCGCCGGTCATGTTCTCCGACGATGCTCCGACGATGGTGCCCCGATGAAGAAAAATGCATCACCAGCACATGCCCGAGCCTAGTATGTGCTACCGTAACCCTCGGTTCGGTCCGATCTTAGATTGGGAATGAACTCCGTATGCTTAGACTGGGAATGAACTTCGTATGCCTAAGTCAACCCATGAAACGAACGTGTGGGTGCTCAACCGGCCAGAGGGCGGGAAGTGCAAGCCGGGGATCGATCGGGTCCCCCTCTGTGTGCTGCCCATCCTGCTGCCATAACCCTCGTTCTGAACTGATCTTAGAATGGAAATGAACTCCGTATGCCTAAGCCAACTGATGAAACGAGCGAGCGGGCGGGCGAGCACTATGCCGGCCAGAGAGACGGGATGTGCAAGCAGTGGATCGATAGGGTGGTAGGTGGGTTTAGGCACATCTTCATATTTCGATGTGCCAATGCCATTTTCATGGCTTGTAAATTCATAGAATGGTCTCTTAAGCCTTCACGTGAAGTTTCATGGCAAGACGACTTGTTTTCTATTTTCCATGATTTTTAAAACTTTTTACGGTTCGGGATTTTTTAAAATTCTTTCGGAAGGAGTTTTGGCCGTAAACTTGGTAGACGTGATCCTCGTATTTTTGTTGGCATGCACAAAAAAATTAAGCTAAAAACTCGAAGTGTACAATATTTTGTGACCATTTCAAAGAAGTGTCCCCATTTCAGACACTTTAATGGCTACTGGCAGTAAACCTGTAAAATCTCAAAAGCTCTTTAAGGGGGTGTGAGTTCTCGAGGTTTGATGAGGGATAGGGGGCCAATATAAGGGCCAAGTTCTGGCACCCATCGGACATCATGTGCACACACCCCTCGGCCCCCCCGATCGCCGGAACCCCAATGTCGTCGGTCAGGTTCTGCTGGGATGGTGCCCCGGCGAAGAAAAAAGCGGCACCAGCACATGCCCGAGCCCAGCATCTACTATTGCAACCCTCGGTCCAGTTTGATCTTGACTGGGAATGAACTTCGTTTGCTCAGACTGGGAATGAAATCTGTATGCCTAAGTCAACCCACAAAACGAGCGTGCGGGCGCTTAGCCGACCAGAGGGGCGGGATGCCCAAGCCGGGGATCGGTCGGGTCCCCCTCTGTGTGCTGCCGATCCTGCTACCGCAACCCTTGGTCAGATTCGATCTTAGACTAGGAATGAACTCCGTATGCCTAAGCCAACCGACAAAACGAGCGGGCGGACTGGCGGGCGGGCACTACGTCGGTGGATCGATAGGGTGGTAGGTGGGTTTAGGCACATCTTCATATTCCTGTGTGCCAATGCCATTTTTATGACTTGTAAATTCATACAATGGTCCTTTAAGCCTTCACATGAAGTTTAATGGCAAGACGACTCGTTTTCTATTTTTCACGATTTTCAAAACTTTTTTGCGGTTTGGGATTTTTTCAAATTTTTTCGAAAGGTATTTTGGCCCCAAACTTGGTAGACGTGATCCTTGTATTTTTTTTGGCATGCACAAAAAAATTCAGCTAAAAACTCGAATTGTACAAGATTTTGTGACCTTTTGAAAAAAGTGACCCCATTTCAGACACTTTAATGGCTACTGGCAGCAAACCTGTCAAATCTTAAATGCTCTTTAAAGGGCTGTGAGTTCTCGAGGTTTGATGAGGGATAGGGGGCCAATATAAGGGCCAAGTACCAGCACCCATAACACATCATGTGCGCACACCCCCCCGGCCCCCCGGATCATCGAAACCCCAATACCGTCAGTCAGGTTCTCCGGTGATGCTTCGACGATGGTGCCCCGGCAAAGAAAAATGCGGCACCAGCACATGATCGAGATCAGTACGTGCTACCGCAATCCTTGGTATAGTTCAATCTTAGACTGGGAATGAACTCCGTATGCTTAGACTGGGAATGAACTCTGTATGCCTAAGTCAATCCATGAAATAAGCGTGCGGGCGCTCAGCCGGCCAGAGGGGCGGATGCGCAAGCCGAGGATCGGCTGGGTCCCCCTCTGGGTGCTATCAATCCTGCTGCTGCAACCCTCAGTTTGGTCTAATCTTAGACTAGGAATGAACTCTGTATGCTTAAGCCAACCGATGAAACGAGTAGGCGGGCGGGCAGGCGGGCACTACGCTGGCCGGAGAGACGGGATGCGCAAGCAGTGGATCGATAGGGTAGTAGGTGGGTTTAGGCACATCTTCATATTTCTGTGTGCCAATGCCATTTTTGTGGCTTGTAAATTCATACAATGGTCCCTTAAGCCTTCACGTGAAGTTTCATGGCAAGACGACTCGTTTTCTATTTTTCACGATTTTTGAAACGTTTTACGGTTCGAGATTTTTTAAAATTTTTTCGGAAGGAGTTTCAGCCAGAAACCTGGTAGACATGATCCTTGTATTTTTGTTGGCATGCACAAAAAAATTCAGCTAAAAACTCGAAGTGTACAAGATTTTGTGACCATTTGAAAAAAGTGTCCCCATTTCAGACACTTTAATGGCTACTGGTAGCAAACCTGTAAAATCTCAATTGCTGTAAGGGGGTGTGAGTTCTCAAGGTTTGATGAGGGATAGGGGGCCAATATATGGGCCAAGTACCAGCACCCATCGCACATCCTATGCGCACACCCCTCCGGCCGCCCGATCACCGGAACCCCAATGCCGCCGGTCAGGTTGTACGGTGATGGTGCCCCGGTGAAGAAAAATGTGGCACCAGCACATGCCCGAGCCCAGCATGTGCTACCACAACCCTCAGTCCGATTCAATCTTAGATTGAGAATGAACTCCGTTTTCTCAGACTGGGAATGAACTCTGTATGCCTAAGTCAACCCATGAAACGAGCGTGCGGGCGCTCAACCGACCAGAGGGGTGGGATGCTCAAGTCGGGGATCAACCGGGTCCCCTTCTGTGTCCTACCGATCCTGGTACCGTAACCCTCAGCCTGGTCCAATCTTAGACTGAGAATGAACTCCGTATGCCTAAGGCAACAGACGGAACAAGCGGGCGGGCAGGCACTTCGTCGGCCAGAGAGACGGGATGCGCAAGCCGTGAATCGATAGGGTGGTAGGTGGGTTTAGGCACATCTTCATATTTCTGCATCCGAATGCCATTTTTATGGCTTGTAAATTCATGTAATGGGCCCTTAAGCCTTCATGTGAAGTTTCATGGCAAGATGACTCGTTTTCTATTTTTCACGTTTTTTTAAACATTTTACGGTTTGGGATTTTTTAAAATTTTTTCGGAACGATTTTTGGCCCCAAACTTTGTAGACGTGATCCTTGTATTTTTGTTGGCGTGCAAAAAAAAATTCAGCTAAAACTCGAAGTGTACAATATTTTGTGACTATTTGAAAAAGTGTCCCCATTTCAGACACTTTAATGGCTACTGGCAGTAAACCTATAAAATCTCAATTGCTCTTTAAGGGGGTGTGAGTTCTCGAGGTTTGATGAGGGATAGGGGGCCAATATAAGGGCCAAGTACCAGCACCCATTGCACATCCTGTGTGCACACCCCCCCGGCCCCCCCGATCATCGAAACCCCAATGCCGTCGGTCAGGTTCTACGATGATGGTGCCCGACGAAGAAAAATGCGGCAGCAGCACATGCCCGAGCCCAGCATGTGCTGCCGCAACCCGCGGTCCCGTTCGATCTTAGACTGGGAATGAACTCCGTTTGCTCAGACTGGTAATGAACTCTGTATGCCTAAGTCAACCTACGAAACGAGCGTGCGGGTGCTCAGCCGACCAGAGGGGTGCGATGCTCAAGTCGGGGATCGACCGGGTCTGCCTCTGCGTGCTGCCGATCTTGCTATCGCAACCCTCAGTCTGGTCTGATCTTAGACTGAGAATGAACTCCGTATGCCTAAGCCAACAGATGAAGCGAGCGGGCGGGCGGGCACTACGCCAGTCATAGAGACGGGATGCGCAAGGCGTGTATCGATAGGGTGGTAGGTGGTTTTGGGCACATCTTCATATTTCTACATGCCAATGCCATCTTTATGGCTTGTAAATTCATACAATGGTCCCTTAAGCCTTCACGTGAAGTTTGATGGCAAGATGACTCGTTTTCTATTTTTCACGATTTTTGAAACTTTTTGCAGTTCGGGATTTTTTAAAATTTTTTCGAAAGGATTTTTAGCCCCAAACTTTGTAGATGCGATCCCTGTATTTTTTTTGGCATGCAAAAAAAAATTCAGCAAAAAACTCGAAGTGTACAATATTTTCTGACTATTTGAAAAAAGTGTCCCCATTTCAGACACTTTAATGGCTACTTGTAGCAAACCTGTAAAATCTCAAATGCTCTTTAAGGGGGTGTGAGTTCTCGAGGTTTGATGAGGGATAGGGGGCCAATAAAAGGGCCAAGTACCAGCTCCCATCGCACATCATGTGAGCACACCCCCCCGGCCCCCCTGATCGCGGAACCCCAACACCACCGGTCAGGTTCTTCGGTGATGCTCCGACGATGGCGCCTCGACGAAGAAAAATACGGCACCAGCACATGCCCAAGCCCAGCATGTGCTGTCGCAAGCCTCGGTCCGGTTCGATCTTAGACAAGGAATGAACTCCGTATGGTTAGACTAGGAATGAACTCCGTATGCCTAAGTCAACGCACAAAACGAGTGTGCGGGCGCTCAGCCGGCCAGAGGGGCGGGATGTGCAAGTCGGGGATCGGTCAGGTCCCCCTCTGTGTGCTGCCAATCTTGCTATCGTAACCCTTGGTCTGATCCGATCTTATACTGGGAATGAACTCTGTATGCCTAAGCCAACTGACGAAACTAGCGGGCGGGCGGACGGGCGGGCACTATGTCGGCCAGAGAAACGGGAAGCGCAAGCCGTGGATCGATAGGGTGGTAGGCGGGTTTAGGCACATCTCCATATTTCTATGTGCCAATGCCATTTTTATGGCTTGTAAACTCATACAATGGTCCCTTAAGCCTTCACGTGAAGTTTCATGGCAAGACGACTCGTTTTATATTTTTCACGATTTTCAAAACTTTTTACGGTTCCAGATTTTTTAAAATTTTTTTGACGGAGTTTTGGCCCAAAACTTAGTAGACATGATCCTTGTATTTTTTTTGGCATGCACAAAAAAATTCAGCTAAAAACTCAAAGTGTACAAGATTTTATGACCATTTGAAATAAGTGTCCCTCTTTTAGACACTTTACTGGCTACTGGTAGCAAACCTGTAAAATCTCAAATGCTCTTTAAGGAGGTGTGAGTTCTTGAGGTTTGATGAGGGATAGGGGGCCAATATAAGGGCAAAGTACCAGCACCCATCGCACATCATGTGCGCACAGCCCCCCTGGCCCCCCAATCGCCGGAACCCCAATGTCGCCGGTCAGGTTCTCCGACGATGCTCTGGCGATGGTGCCCCGACAAAGAAAAATATGGCACCAGCACATGCCCGAGCCCAGCATGTGCTGCCGCAACCCTCGGTCTGGTATGATCTTAGACTGGGAATGAACTTCCTATGCTTAAACTGGGAATGAACTCCGTATGCCTAAGCCAACCCCATGAAACGAGCGTGCGGGCGCTCAGCCGGCCAGAGGGGCGGATGCACAAGCCGGGGATCGATCGGGTCCCCCTCTACGTGCTGCCGATCCTGCTGCCGCAACCCTTGGTCCGGTCTGATCTTAGACTGGGAATGAACTCCGTATGCCTAAGCCAATCGACGAAACGAGCAGGCAGGCGGGCGAGCACTGCGCCGGCCAGAGAGACGGGATGCACAAGCGTTGGATCGATAGGGTGGTAGGTGGGTTTAGGCACATCTTCATATTTCTTGTGCCAATGCCATTTTTATGGCTTGTAAATTCATACAATGGTCCCTTAAGCCTTCACGTGAAGTTTCATGGCAAGACGACTCGTTTTCTATTTTTCATGATTTTCAAAACTTTTTGCGGTTCAGGATTTTTAAAATTTTTTTGGAAGGAGTTTTGGCCCAAAACATAGTAGACGTGATCCTTGTATTTTTGTTGGCATGCACAAAGAAATTCAGCTAAAAACTCAAAGTGTACAAGATTTTGTGACCATTTGAAATAAGTGTCCGTATTTTAGACTTTTTAATGGCTACTAGCAGCAAACCTGTAAAATCTCAAATGCTCTTTAAGGGGGTGTGAGTTCTCGAGGTCTGATGAGGGATAGGGGGCCAATATAAGGTCAAAGTACAGCACCCATCGCACATCATATGCGCACAGCACCCTCGGCCCCCCGATCGTCGGAACCCCAATGCCGTCGGTCAAGTTCTCCGACGATGCTCCGACGATGGTGCCCCGACGAAGAAAAATACGGCACCAGTACATGCCCGAGCCCAGCATGTGCTGCCGCAACCCTCGGTCCGGTCCGATCTGAGACTGGGAATGAACTCCGTATGCTTAAACTGGGAATGAACTCCGTATGCCTAAGCCAACCCACGAAACGAGCGTGCGGGCGCACAGCCGGCCAAAGGGGCGGGGTGCGTAAGCCGAGGATCGATCGGGTACACCTCTGTGTGCTGCAGATCCTGCTGCAGTGACCCTTGGTCCGGTCCAATCTTAGACTGGGAATGAACTCTGTATGCTTAAGCCAACTGACGAAACGAGCGGACAGGCGTGCGGGCACTACGCCGGCCAGAGAGATAGGATGCGCAAGCCGTGGATCGATAGGGTGGTAGGTGGGTTTAGGCACATCTTCATATTTCTGTGTGCCAATGCCATTTTTATGGCTTGTAAATTCATACAATGGTCCCTTAAGCCTTTACGTGAAGTTTGATGGCAAGACGACTCGTTTTCTATTTTTCATGATTTTCGAAACTTTTTGCGGTTCAGGTTTTTTTAAATTTTTTTGGAAGGAGTTTTGGCCCCAAACTTGGTAGACGTGATCCTTGTATTTTTTTTGGCATGCACAAAAAAATTCAGCTAAAAGCTCGAAGTGTACAAGATGTTGTGACCATTGAAAAAAGTGTCCCCATTTCGGACACTTTAATGGCTACTGGTAGCAAACCTGTAAAATCTCAAATGCTCTCTAAGGGGGTGTGAGTTCTTGAGGTTTGATGAGGATAGGGGGCCAATATAAGGGCCAAGTACCAGTACCCATCGCACATCATGTGCGCACACCCCTCGGCCCCCCCGACCGCTCGAACCCCAATGCCGTCGGTCATTTTCTTCGACGATGGTGCCCCAACGAACAAAAATCCGGCACCAGCACATGCCAGAGCCCAACATCTACCGCCACAACCCTCGGTTCAATCCGATCTTAGACTGGGAATGAACTCAGTATGGTTAGACTGGGAATGAACTTCGTATGCCTAAGTCAACCAACGAAACGAACGTGCGGGCACTTAGTCGGCCAGAGGGGTGGGATACGCAAGCCGGGGATCGATCGGGTCCCCCTCTACGTGCTGTTGATCCTGCTACTGCAACCCTCGATTTGGTCCGATCTTACACTGGGAATGAACTCCGTATGCCTAAGCCAATCGACGAAACGAGCGATCGGCGGGCACTACGCCGGCCAGAGAGATAGGAAGCGCAAGCCGTGGATCGATAGGGTGGTAGGTGGGTTTAGGCACATCTTCATATTTCTATGAGCGAATGCCATTTTTATGGCTTGTAAACTCATACAATGGTCCCTTAAGCCTTCACGTGAAGTTTCATGGCAAGACGACTCATTTTCTATTTTTCATGATTTTTTAAGGTGTTTTGGCCCAAAACTTAGTAGACATGATCCTTGTATTTTTGTTGGCGTGCACAAAAAAATTCAGCTAAAAACTCGAAGTGTACAAGATTTTGTGACCATTTGAAATAAGTGTCCCTATTTTGGACACTTTAATGGCTACTGGCAGCAAACCTGTAAAATCTTAAATGCTCTTTAAGGGGGTATGAGTTCTCGAGGTTTGATAAGGGATAGGGGACCAATATAAGGGCCAAGTACCAGCACCCATCGCACATCATGTGCGCACACCCCCCGCCCCCCCGATCGCCGGAACCCCAATGCCATCGGTCAAGTTCTCCGATGATGCTCCGACGATGGTGCCCTAGCGAAGAAAAATGCGGCACCAGCACTTGCCCGAACCTGGCATGTGCTGCCGTAACCCTCGGTCTGGTCCGATCTTAGACTAAGAATGAACTCCGTATGCTTAGACTGGGAATGAACTCTGTATGCCTATGTCAACCTACGAAACGAGCGTGCGGGCGCTCAGCCGACCAGAGGGGCGGGATGTGTATGCCGAGGATCGACCGAGTCCCCCTCTACATGCTGTCGATCCTACTGCCGTAACCCTCGGTCTGGTCAGATCTTAGACTGGAAATAAACTCCGTATGCCTAAGCCAACCGACGAAATGAGCGGGCGGGCGGGCGGGCGGACACTACGCCGGACAGAGAGACGGGATGCACAAGTCGTGGAGTGATAGGGTGGTAGGTGGGTTTAGGCACATCTTCATATTTCTATCTGCCAATGCCATTGTTATGGCTGGTAAAGTCATACAATGGTCCCTTAAGCCTTCACGTGAAGTTTCATGGCAAGACGACTCGTTTTCTATTTTTCATGATTTTTGAAACTTTTTACGGTTCGGGATTTTTTAAAATTTTTTTCGCAGGTGTTTTGGCCCCAAACTTGGTGGACGTGATCCTTGTATTTTTGTAGGCATGCAAAAAAAAATTCAGCTAAAAACTCGTAGTGTACAAGATTTTGCGACCATTTGAAAAAAGTGTCCCCATTTCAGATACTTTAATGGCTACTGGCAGCAAACCTGTAAAATCTCAAATGCTCTTAAGGAGGTGTGAGTTCTTGAGGTTTGATGAGGGATAGGGGGCCAATATAAGGGCCAAGTACCAGCACTCATCGCACATCATGTTCGCACACCCCCGGCCCCCTCGATCGTCGAAACCCCAATGCCGCCGGTCAGGTTCTCCGGTGATGGTGCCCCGACGAAGAAAAATACGGCACCAGCATATGCCCAAGCCCAGCATGTGCTGCCGCAACCCTCGGTCCGATCCGATCTTAGACTGGGAATGAACTCCGCATGCCTAAGTCAACCCACGAAACGAGCGCGCGGGCACTCAGCCGGCCAGAGGGGCGGGATGCGCAAGCCGGGGATCGACCGGGTCCCCCTCTGTGTGCTGCCAATCCTGCTACTGCAACCCTCGGTCTTGTCCGATCCTAGCCTAGGAATGAACTTCGTATGCCCAACCCAACCGACGAAATGAGCGGGCGGACGGACGGGCGGTCGGGCACTACGCCGGCCAGAAAGACGGGATGCGCAAGCCATGGATTGATAGGGTGGTAGGTGCGTTTAGGCACATCTTCAGATTTGTGCATGCCAATGCCATTTTTATGGGTTGTAAATTCATACAATGGTCCCTTAAGCCTTCACGTGAAGTTTCATGGCAAGACGACTCATTTTCTATTTTTCACGATTTTCGAAACTTTTTATGGTTCGAGATTTTTAAAAAATTTTTTGGAAGGAGTGTTGGCCCCAAACTTGGTAGACGTGATCCTTGTATTTTTGTTGGCATGCACAAAAACATTTAGCTAAAAACTCGAAGTGTACAAGATTTTGAGACCATTAGAAAAAGGTGTCCCCATTTCAGACACTTTAATGCCTACTGGCAGCAAACCTGTAAAATCTCAAATGCTCTTTAAGGGGGTGTTGGTTTTCAAGGTTTGATGAGGGATAGGGGGCCAATATAAGGGGCAAGTACCAGCACCCATCGCACATCATGTGTGCACACCCCCCCGGCCCCCCCGATCGTCGGAACCCCAATGCCGTCGGTCAGGTTCTTCGGCGATGCTCCGGTGATGGTGCCCCGACGAAGAAAAATATGCCACCAACACATGCTCGAGCCCAGCATGTGCTGCCGCAACCCTCGATCCGATCCGATCTTAGACTGGGAATGAACTCCGTATGCTTAGACTAGGAATGAACTTCGTATGCCTAAGTCAACTCACAAAACGAGCGTACGGGGGCTCAGTCGGCCAGAGGGGCGGGATGCGCAAGCTGAGGGTCGGTCGGGTCCCCCTTCACGTGCTGCCAATCTTGCTGTGACAACCCTCGGTCTGGTCCGATCTTAGACTGGGAATGAACATCGTATGCCTAAGCTGATCGACGAAAAGAACGGGCGGGCATCACGCCGCCCAGAGAGATGGGATGCGCAAGCCGTGGATCGATAGGGTAGTAGGTGGGTTTAGGCACATCTTCATATTTCTATGTGCCAATGCCATTTTGATGGCTTATAAATTCATACAATGGTCCCTTAAGCCTTCGCGTGAAGTTTCATGGCAAGACGACTCGTTTTCTATTTTTCATGATTTTTGAAACTTTATGCGGTTCGGGGTTTTTTAAAATTTTTTTGGAAGGAGTTTTGGCCCCAAACTTGGAAGACGTGATCCTTGTAGTTTTGTTGGCATACACAAAAACATTTAGCTAAAAACTCGAAGTGTACAAGATTTTGTGACCATTTGAAAAACGTGTCCCCATTTCAGACACTTTAATGGCTACTGGCAGCAAACCTGTAAAATCTCAAATGCTCTTTAAGGGGGTGTGAGTCCTCAAGGTTTGATGAGGGATAGGGGGCCAATATAAGGGCAAGTACCAGCACCCATCGCACATCATGTGCGCACACCACCCTGGCCCCCCCGATCGCCGGAACCCTAATGTCGTCGGTCAGGTTCTCCGACGATGGTGTCCCGGCAAAAAAAAATATGGCATTGAGCCCAACATGTGCTGCCGCAACCCCCGGTCCGATCCAATCTTAGACTGGGAATGAACTCTGTATGCCTAAGTCAGCCCACGAAACGAGCGTGCGGGCGCTCAGCCAGCCAGAGGGGCGGGATGCACCAGCCGGGGATCGATCGGGTCCCCCTCTGCGTGCTGCCGATCTTGTTGCCGCAACCCTCGGTCCAGTACAATCTTAGACTGAGAAAGAACTCCGTATGCCTAAGCCAACCGACAAAACGAGCGATCGGCCGGGCGGGCGGGCACTACGCCAGCCAAAGTGACAGGATGCGCAAGCCGTGGATCGATAGGGGGTAGGTGGGTTTAGGCACATCATCATATTTTTGCATGCCAATGCCATTTTTATGGCTTGTAAATTCATACAATGGTTCCTTAAGCCTTCACATGAAGTTTCATGGCAAGAGGACTCGTTTTCTACTTTTCATGATTTTCGAAACTTTTTGTGGTTCGGGATTTTTTAAAATTCTTTCAGAAGGGGTTGTGGCCCGAAACTTGGTAGACGTGGTCCTTGTATTTTTGTTGGCATGCACAAAAAAATTCAGCGGAAAACTCGAAGTTCCAGCACGCATCCCACATCATGTGCGCACACCCCCCCGGCCCCCCCGATCGTCGGAACCCCAAAGCCGCCGGTCAGGTTCTCTGGCGATGCTTCGGTGATGGTGCCCCAACGAAAAAAATGTAGCACCAGCACATTCCCGAGCCTAGCATGTGCTGCCACAACCCTCGGTCCGATCTGATCTTAGACTGGGAATGAACTCCGTATGCCTAAGTCAACCCATGAAACGAACGTGCGGGCGCTCAGCCGGCCAGAGGGGTGGGATGTGCGAGCCGGGGATCGGTCGAGTCCCCTTCTGCGTGCTGCCGATCCTACTACCACAACCTTCAGTCCGGTCCGATCTTAGACTGGGAATGAAATCCGTATGCCTAAGCCAACCGACGAAACAAGCGGGCGGGCGGGCACTATGCCGGCTAGAGAGACGGGATACGCAAGCCGTGGATCGACAGGGTGGTTGGTGGGTTTAGGCACATCTTCATATTTCTGCGTACCAATGCCATTTTTATGGCTTGTAAATTCATACAATGGTCCCTTAAGCCTTCACGTGAAGTTTCATGGCAAGACGACTCGTTTTCTATTTTTCATGATTTTCAAAACTTTTTACGGTTCGAGATTTTTTAAAATTTTTTCGGAAGGAGTTTTGGCCCCAAACTTGGTAGACGTGATCCTTGTATTTTTGTTGGCGTGCACAAAACAATTCAGCCAAAAACCCTCGGTCCGGTCCGATCTTAGACTGGGAATGAACTCCGTATGCTTAGACTGGGAATGAACTCTGTATGCCTAAGTCAACCCATGAAACGAGCGTGCGGGCGCTCAGCCGACCAGAGGGGCGGGATGCGCAAGCCGAGGATCGACAGGGTCCCCCTCTGCATGCTGCCGATCTTGCTGCTGCAACCTTCGGTCCGATCCGATCTTAGACTGGGAATGAACTCCGTATGCCTAAGCCAACCGATGAAACAAGTGGGCGGGCGGGCACTATTTCGGCTAGAGAGACGGGATGCGCAGGCCATGGATCGATAGGGTGGTAGGTTGGTTTAGGGACATCTTCATATTTCGGCATGCCAATGCCATTTTTATGGCTTGTAAATTCATACAATGGTCCCTTAAGCCTTCACGTGATGTTTCATGGCAAGATGACTCGTTTTCTATTTTTTACGATTTTTGAAACTTTTTATGGTTCGAGATTTATTAATATTTTTTCGGAAGGAGTTTTGGCCAAAAACTTGGTAGACGTGATCCTTGTATTTTTGTTGGCATGCACAAAAAAATTCAGCTAAAAACTTTAAGTGTACAAGATTTTGTGACCATTTGAAAAAAGTGTCCCTATTTCAGACACTTTAATGGCTACTGGCAGCAAACCTGTAAAATCTCAAATGCTCTTTAAGGGGGTATGAGTTCTCAAGGTTTGATGAGGGATAGGGGGCCAATATAAGGGCCAAGTACCAGCACCCATCGCACATCTTGTGCGCACACCCCCCGGCCCCCCCGATCGTCGGAACCTTAATGCCATCAGTCAGGTTCTCTGGCAATGCTCCGGCGATGGTGCCCCGACGAAGAAAAATATGGCACCAGCACCTGCCCGAGCCCAGCATGTGCTGTTGCAACCCTCGGTCCGATCCGATCTTAGACTGGGAATGAACTCCGTATGCTTAGACAAGGAATGAACTCCGTATGCCTAAGTCAACCCACGAAACAAGCGTACGGGCGCTCAGCCGACCAGAGGGGCGGGATGCACAAGTCGAGGATCGGCCGGGTCCCCTTCTACGTGCTGTCGATCCTGCTGCTGCAACCCTCGGTCCGGTGCAATCTTAGACTGGGAATGAACTCCGTATGCCTAAGCCAACCGATGAAATGAGCGGGCGGGCGGGCACCACCCCGACCTGAGAGACGGGATCGATGGTTCCTTTTATGGCTTGTAAACTATTACAATGGTCCCTTAAGCCTTCACGTGAAGTTTCATGGCAAGACGACTCGTTTTCTATTTTTCACGATTTTGAAAACTTTTTACGGTTCGAGATTTTTTTAAATTTTTTTTAAAGCGAGCAGGCGGGTGGGCGGGCACTACGCTTTGCAGAGAGACGGGATGCGCAAGCCGTGGATCGATAGGGTGGTAGGTGGGTTTAGGCACATCTTCATATTTTTGCGTGCCAATGCCATTTTTATGACTTGTAAATTCATACAATGGTCCCTTAAGCCTTCACGTGAAATTTCAAGGCAAGACGACTCGTTTTCT
Source organism: Durio zibethinus (assembly GCF_002303985.1). Next base: position 5,890,661 of record NW_019167971.1, on the reverse strand, counting down.
ATTTTTCACGATTTTCAAAACTTTTTACGGTTCGAGATTTCCTAAAATTTTTCAGAAGGAGTTTTGGCCCCAAACTTGGTAGACATGATCCTTGTATTTTTTTTGGCATGCATAAAAAAATTCAGCTAAAAACTCAAAGTGTATAGGATTTTGTGACCATTTGAAAAAGGTGTCCCCATTTTAGACACTTTAATGGCTACTGGCAGCAAACCTGTAAAATCTCAAATGCTCTTTAAGGGAGTGTGAGTCTTGAGGTTTGATGAGTGATAGGGGGCCAATATAAGGGCCAAGTACCAGCACCTATCACACATCATGTGCGCACACCCCCCGGCCCGCCGATCGTCAGAACCCCAATGCCGTCGGTCAGGTTCTCTTGCAATGCTCCGGCGATGGTGACTCGAAGAAGAAAAATGCGGCACCAGCACAAGCCCGAGCCCAGCATGTGCTGTGTTAACCCTCGGTCCGGTTCAATCTTAAACTGGGAACGAACTCCGTATGCTTAGACTGGGAATGAACTCCGTATGCCTAAGTCAACCCATGAAACGAACGTGCGGGCGCAAGTCGGGGATCGACCGGGTCCCCCTCTGTGTGCTATCGATCCTGCTACCGCAACCCTCAATCTGGTCCGATCTTAGCATGGGAATGAACTCTGTATGCCTAAGCCAACTGACGAAACGAGTGGGCAGGCGGATGGGCGGGCACTACGTGCGACCAGAGAGACGGGTTGTGCAAGCTGTTGATCGATAGAGTGGTATGTGGGTTTAGGCACATCTTCATATTTTTGTGTGCCAATGCCATTTTTATGGCTTGTAAATTCATACAATGGTCCCTAAAGCCTTCACATGAGCTTTCATGGCAAGACGACTCGTTTTCTATTTTTCATGATTTTTGAAACTTTTTATGGTTCAGGATTTTTTAAAATTTTTTCGGAAAGAGTTTTGGCCCCAAACTTGGTAGACGTGATCCTTGTATTTTTTTTGGCATGCACAAAAAAATTCAGCTAAAAACTCAAACTGTACAAGATTTTGTGACCATTTGAAAAAGTGTCCCCATTTCAGACACTTTAATGGCTATTGGCAGCAAACCTGTAAAATCTCAAATGCTCTTTAAGGGGGTGTCAGTTTTTGAGGTTTGATGAGGGATGGGGGGCCAATATAAAGGCCAAGTACCAGCTCCCATCGCATATCATGTGCGCACACCCCCCCGGCCCCCCCCGATTTCTAAAACCTCAATGCCGCCGATCAGGTTCTCCGGCGATGCTCTGACGATGGTGCCCTGACAAAGAAAAATGCATCACCAGCACATGCCCGAGCCCAGCATGTGCTGTCGCAACCCTTGATCTGGTCTGATCTTAGACTGGGAATGAACTCTGTATGCTTAGACTGGGAATGAACTCCGTATGCCTAAGTCAACCCACGAAACGAGTGTGCGGGCGCTCAGTCGGCCAGAGGGGCGGGATGCACAAGCCGGGGATCGATCGGGTCCCCTTCTGCATGCTATCGGTCCTACTGCCGCAACCCTTGATCCGGTCCAATCTTAGACTGGGAATGAACTCTGTTTGCCTAAGCCAACCGATGAAACGAGTGGGCAGGCGGGCGGGCACTAGCCGGCCAGAGAGACGGGATGCGCAAGCTATGGATGGATAGGGTGGTAGGTGGGTTTAGGCACATCTTCATATTTCTATGTGCCAATGCCATTTTTATGGATTGTAAATTCATACAATGGTCCGTTAAGCCTTCACGTGAAGTTTCATGGCAAGACAACTCATTTTCTATTTTTCACGATTTTCAAAACTTTCTGTAGTTCGGGATTTTTTAAAATTTTTTTGGAAGGAGTTTTGGCTGCAAACTTGGTAGACGAGATCCTTGTATTTTTGTTGGCATGCACAAAAAAAATTAGCTAAAAACTCGAAGTGTACAACATTTTGTGACCATTTGAAAAAACTGTTCCCAATTCAGACACTTTAATGGCTACTGGCAGCAAACCTGTAAAATCTCAAATGCTCTTTAAGGGGGTGTGAGTTCTCAAAGTTTGATGAGGGATAGGGGGCCAATATATGGGCCAATATATGGGCCAAGTACCAGCACCCATCCCACATTTTGTGCGCACACCCACCCCGACCCCCCAATCACCGGAACCCCAATACTGCCGGTCAGGTTCTCCGACGATGGTGCCTCGGCGAAGAAAAATGCGGCACCAGCACATGCTCGAGCCCAGCATGTGCTACCGTAACCCTCAGTCTGGTCCGATCTTAGACTAGGAATGAACTCCGTATGCTTAGACTGCGAATGAACTCCGTATGCCTAAGTCAGCCCACAAAACGAGCGTGCGGGCGCTCAGCCGACCAGAGGGCCGGGATGCGCAAGCCGGGGATAGGTCAGGTCCCCCTCTGTGTGCTGCGGATCCTACTACTGCAACCCTCGGTCCGGTCCAATCTTAGACTGGGAATGAACGCCGTATGCCTAAGCCAACCGACGAAACGAGCGGGTGGGCGGGCGGGCTCTACGCCTACCAGAGAGACGATATGCGCAAGCCATTGATCGATAGGGTGGTAGGTTGGTTCAGGCACATCTTCATACTTATGCATGCCAATGCCATTTTTATGGCTTGTAAATTCATACAATGGTCCCTTAAGCCTTCACGTGAAGTTTCATGGCAAGACGACTCGTTTTCTATTTTTCACGATTTTTAAAACTTTTTACGGTTAGGGATTTTTTAAATTTTTTTTGGAAGGAGTTTTGGCCCTAAAATTGGTAGATGTGATCCTCGTATTTTTTTGGCATGCATAAAAAAATTCAGCTAAAAACTCGAAGCGTATAAGATTTTGTGACCATTTGAAAAAAGTGTCCCCATTTCAAACACTTTAATGGCTACTGGCAGAAAACCTATAAAATCTCAAATGCTCTTTAAGGGGGTGTGAGTTCTCGAGGTTTGATGAGGGATAGGGTGCCAATATAAGGGCCAAGTACCAGCACCCATCCCACATTTTGTGCGCACACCCACCCCGGCCTCCCCGATCGCCGGAACCCCAATGCCGCCGGTCAGGTTCTCCGGTGATGCTCTGACGATGGTGCCCCGATGAAGAAAAATACGACACCAGCACATGCCAGAGCCCAGCATGTGTTGCCGTAACCCTTGGTTCGGTCCGATCTTAGACAGGGAATGAACTCTGTATGCTTAGACTGGGAATGAACTCTTTATGCCTAAGTCAGCCCACGAAACGAGCGTACGGGCGTTCAGCAGGCCAGAGGGGCGGGATGCGCAAGCCGGGGATCGGTCGGGTCCCCCTCTATGTGCTACCGATCCTACTGCTGCAACCCTCGGTCAGGTCTGATCTTAGACTGGGAATGAACTCTGCATGGCTAAGCCAACTGACGAAACGAGCGGGCGAGCGGGCGAGCGGGCGGGCACTACGCCGGTCAGAGAGACGGGATTCGTAGGCCGTGGATCGATAGGGTGGTAGGTGGGTTTAGGCACATCTTCATATTTCTGTGTGCCAATGCCATTTTTATGGCTTGTAAATTCATACAATGGTCCCTTAAGCCTTCACGTGAAGTTTCATGGCAAGACGACTCCTTTTCTATTTTTCACAATTTTGGAAACTTTTTGCGGTTCGAGATTTTTTAAACTTTTTTTGAAAGGAGTTTTGGCCCCAAACTTGGTAGACGTGATCCTTCTATTTTTGTTGGCACGCATAAAAACATTCAGCTAAAAACTCAAAGTGTACAAGATTTTGTGACCATTTGAATAAAGTGTCACCATTTCAGACACTTTAATGGCTGCTGGCAGCATACCTGCAAAATCTCAAATGCTCTTTAAGGGGGTGTGAGTTCTCGAGGTTTGATGAGGGATGGGGGGCCAATATAAGGGCCAAGTACCAGCACCCATTGCACATCATGTGCGCACACCCCCCGGCCCCCCCGACCGTCAGAACCACAATGCTGCCGGTCAGGTTCTCCGACGATGCTCCGGCGTTGGTGCCCCAACGAAGAAAAATGCGGCACCAGCACATGCCCAAGCCCAGCATGTGCTGCCATAAACCTCGGTCTGGTTCAATCTTAGACTGGGAATGAACTCCGTATGCCTAAGTCAACCCACGAAATGAGCGTACGGGCGCTCAGCCGGCTAGAGGAACGGGATGCACAAGCTGCGGATCGATCGGGCACCCCCTTGCGTGCTGCGGATCCTGCTGCCACAACCCTCAGTCTGGTTCGATCTTAGACTGGGAATGAACTCCGTATGCCTAAGCCAACCGACGAAACGAGCGGACGGGCGGGCACTACGTCGGCCAGAGAGATGGGATGCGCAAGCCGTGGATCGATAGGGCGGTAGTTGGGTTTAGGCACATCTTCATATTTTTGTGTGCCAATGCCATTTTTATAGCTTGTAAATTCACACAATGGTCCCTTAAGCCTTCACGTGAACTTTCATGGCAGGATGTCTCGTTTTCTATTTTTCATGATTTTCAAAACTTTTTGCAGTTTGGGATTTTTTAATATTTTTTCGGAAGGATTTTTGGCCCCAAACTTGGTAGACTTGATCCTTGTATTTTTGCTGGCATGCATAAAAAATTTCAGCTAAAAACTCGAAGTGTACAAGATGTTGTGACCATTTGAAAAAAGTGTCTCCATTTCAGACACTTTAATGCCTGCTGGTAGCATACCTGCAAAATCTCAAATGCTCTTTATGGGGGTGTGAGTTCTCGAGGTTTGATGAGGCATAGGGGGCCAATATAAGGGCCAAGTACCAGCACCCATTGCACATCATGTGTGCACACCCCCCGGCCCCCCGATCGTCGGAACCTCAATGCCGTCTGTCAGGTTCTCCGGAGATGCTCCGATGATGGTGCCCCGGCGAAGAAAAATGTGGCACCAGCACATTCTAGAGCCCAGCATGTGCTGTCGCAACCCTCAGTTTGGTCCGATCTTAGACTGGGAATGAACTCCGTATGCTTAGACTGGGAATTAACTCCATATGCCTAAGTCAACCCACGAAACGAGCATGCGGGCCCTCAACTGGCTAGAGGGGGGATGCACAAGCCGGGGATCGATCGGGTCCCCCTCTGCATGCTGCCGATCCTGCTGCCGTAACCCTCGGTCCGGTCCGATCTTAGACTAGGAATGAACTTCGTATGCCTAAGCCAACCAACGAAACGAGTGTGCGGGCGGGTGGGCACTATGTCGGCCAGTGAGACGGGATGCGCAAGCCGTTGATCGATAGGGTGGTAGGTTGGTTTAGGCACATCTTCATATTTTTACGTGCCAATGCCATTTTTATGGCTTGTAAATTCATACAATGGTCCCTTAAGCCTTCACTTGAAGTTTCATGGCAAGATGACTCGTTTTTTATTTTTCATGAATTTTAAAACTTTTTGCGATTCAAGATTTTTTAGAGTTTTTTCCGAAGGATTTTTGGCCCCAAACTTGGTAGACGTGATCCTTGTATTTTTGTTGGCACGCACAAAAAAATTCAGCTAAAAACTCGAAGTGTACAAGATTTTGTGACCATTTGAAAAAAGTGTCCCCATTTTCAGACACTTTAATGGCTACTGGCAGCAAACCTGTAAAATCTCAAATGATCTTTAAGGGGGTGTGAGTTCTCAAGATTTGATGAGGGATAGCGGGCCAATATAAGGGCCAAGTACTAGCACCCATCGTAAATCATGTGCGCACACCCCCCCGGCCCCCCCGATCGTCGAAACCCCAATACCGCCGGTCAGGTTCTCCGATGATGCTCCGGTGATGGTTTCCCGACAAAGAAAAATGCGGCACCAGCACATGCCCAAGCCCAGTATGTGCTGCCGCAACCCTCAGTCCAGTCCGATCTTCGACTGGGAATGAACTCTGTATGCTTAGACTGGGAATGAACTCCGTATGCCTAAGTCAACCAACGAAACGAGTGTGCGAGCGCTCAGCCGGCCAGAGGGGTGGGATGCACAAGCCGAGGATCGGCCGGGTTGCCCTTTGCGTGCTACCAATCTTGCTACCACAACCCTCGGTCTGATCTGATCTTGACTAGGAATGAACTCCATATGCCTAAGCCAACCAATGAAACGAGCGGACGGGCAGGCGCACGGGCAATACACCGATCAGAGAGACAGATGCGCAAGCCATGGATCGATAGCGTGGTAGGTGGGTTTAGCCATATCTTCATATTTCTACGTGCCAATGCCATTTTTATGGCATGTAAATTCATACAATGGTCCCTTAAGCCTTCACGTCAAGTTTCATGGCAAGACGACTTGCTTTCTATTTTTCATGATTTTTGAAACTTTTTCGAAAGGATTTTTGGCCACAAACTTGGTAGACGTGATCCTTGTATTTTTTTTGGCACGCACAAAAAAATTCAGCTCAAAACTCGAAGTGTACAAGATTTTGTGACCATTTCAAAAAAGTGTCCCCATTTTAGACACTTTAATGGCTACTGGCAGCAAACCTGTAAAATCTCAAATGCTCTTCAAAGGGGTGTGAGTTCTGGAGATTTGATGAGGGATAGGGAGCCAATATAAGGGCCAAGTACCAGCACCCATCGCACATCATGTGCGCACACCTCCCCGGCCCCCCCGATCGCCGGAACCCCAATGCCACCGATCAGCTTCTCTGGCAATGCTCCGACGATGGTGCCCCAGCGAAGAAAAATGCGGCACCAGCACATGCCCGAGCCCAGTATGTGCTGCCACAACCCTCGGTATGGTCCGATCTTAGATTGGGAATGAACTCCGTATGCTTAAACTAGAATCAACTCTGTATCCTAAGTCAACCCACGAAACGAGCGTGCGGGCGCTCAGCCGGCCAGAGGGGCGGGATGCGTAAGTAGGGGATCGACTGGGCCCCCCTCTGCGTGCCACCAATTTTGCTGCTGTAACCCTTGGTCTGGTCCGATCTTAGACTGGGAATGAACTCCGCATGCCTAAGCCAACCGACGAAACGAGCGGGCGGACGGATGGGCGGGCAGTACGCCGGCCAGAGAGACGGGATGCACAAGCTGTAGAACGATAGGGTGGCAGGTGGGTTTAGGCACATCTTCATATTCCTGCAAGCCAATGCCATTTTTATGGCTTGTAACTTCATACAATGGTGCCTTAAGCCTTCACGTGAAGTTTCATGGCAAGATGACTCGTTTTCTATTTTTTACAGTTTTCAAAACATTTTGCGGTTCGGGATTTTTTCAAATTTTTTTGGAAGGAGTTTTGGCTCCAAACTTGGTAGACATAATCCTTGTATTTTTGTTGACACGCATAAAAATATTCAGCTAAAAACTCGAAGCGTACAAGATTTTGTGACCATTTGAAAAAAGTGTCCCCATTCTAGACACTTTAATGGCTACTGGCAGTAAACCTGTAAAATCTCAAATGCTCTTTAAGGGGGTGTGAGTTCTCGAGGTTTGATGAGGGATAGGGGGCCAATATAAGGGCCAAGTACCAGCACCCATCGCACATCATGTGCGCACACCCCCCGGCCCCCCGATCGCCAAAACCCTAATCCTGCCGGACAGGTTCTCCGACGATGCTCCGTCGATGGTGCCTCGACAAAGAAAAATGCGGCACCAGCACATGCCCGAGCCCAGCATGTGCTGCTGCAACCCTCGGTCTGATCTGATCTTAGACTGGGAATAAACTCCATATGCTTAGACTGGGAATGAACTCTGTATGCCTAAGTCAACCCACGAAACGAGCGTGCAGGCACTCAGCCGGCCAGAGGGGCGGGATGCGCAACCGGGGATCGGCCGGGTCCCCCGTTACGTGCTACCAATCTTGCTGCCGCAACCCTCGGTCTGGTGCGATCTTAGACTGGGAAAGAACTCCCTATGCCTAAGCCAGCCGACGAAACGAGTGGGCGGGCGGGCGGGCACTACGCCGGCCATAGAGACGGGATGCTCAAGTCGTGGATCGATAGGGTGGTAGGTGGGTTTAGGTACATCTACATATTTCTGCATGCCAATGCCATTTTTATGGCTTCTAAATTCATACAATGGTCCCTTAAGCCTTCACGTGAAGTTTCATGGCAAGACGACTCCTTTTCTATTTTTCACGATTTTTGAAACTTTTTACGATTCAGGATTTTTTAAAATTTTTTCGGAAGGAGTTTTAGCCCAAAACTTGGCAGACATGATCCTTGTATTTTTGTTGGCATGCATAAAAAAAGTCAGCTAAAAACTCGAAGTGTACAAGATTTTGGGACCATTTGAAAAAAGTGTTCCCATTTCAGACACTTTAATCGCTACTGGCAGCAAACCTGTAAAATCTCAAATGATCTTTAAGGGGGTGTGAGTTCTCGAGGTTTGATGAGGGATAGGGGGCCAATATAAGGGCCAAGTACCAGCACCCATCGCACATCATGTGCGCACACCCCCCCGGGCCCCCCGATCGTCGAAACCCCAATGCCGCCGATCAGGTTCTCCAACAATGCTCTGACGATGGTGCCCCGACGAAGAGCTCTACCCCGGCGATGGTGCACCAGCACATGCCCCGACGATGGTGCACCAGCACATGCCCGAGCCCAGCTTGTGCTGTCACAACCCTCGATCCTGTCCGATCTTAGACTGGGAATGAACTCTGTATGCTTAGACTGGGAATGAACTCCGTATGCCTAAGTCAACCCATGAAACGAGCGTGCGGTCGCTCAGCCAGCCAAAGGGGCGCTCAGCCGGCCAGAGGGGTAGGATGCGCAAGCCGGGGATCAACTGGGTCCCCCTCTGCGTGCTGTTGATCTTGCTACCGCAACCCTCGGTCTGGTGCGATCTTATACTGGGAATGAACTCTATATGCCTAAGCCAACCAAGGAAACGAGCAGGCGGGCGGGCGGGCGGTCACTACGCCAGCCAGAGAGACGGGATGCGCAAGTCGTAGATCGATAGGGTGGTTGGTGGGTTTAGGCACATCTTCATATTTCTGTGTGCCAATGCCATTTTTATGGCTTGTAAATTCGTACAATGGTCCCTTAAGGCTTCACGTGGAGTTTCATGGCGAGACGAAACGTTTTCAATTTTTCACGCTTTTTAAAAATTTTTACGGTTCAGGATTTTTTAAAATTTTTTCGGAAGGCATTTTGGCCCCAAACTTTGTAGACGTGATCCTTGTATTTTTGTTGGCATGCACAAAAAAATTCAGCTAAAAACTCGAAACGTATAAGATTTTGTGACCATTTGAAAAAAGTGTCCCCATTTCAGACACTTTAATGGCTACTGGCAGCAAACCTATAAAATCTCAAATGCTCTTTAAGGGGGTGTGAGTTCTCAAGGTTTAATGAGGGATAGGGGGCAATATAAGGGCCAAGTACCAGCACCCATCGCACATGATGTGCGCACACCCCCCAGCCCCCCCGATCGTCGGAACCCCAATCCTACCTGTAGACACCCAATTGGGTCCTGGCCCAGATCAATTGGGCCTGGCCCAAATGGGTAAGCCCAATGCAATTTTTACTTTGTAATTTTTTTTCCTTTTTTTCGTTTCTTTTCTTTTGTATTTTATGTAGTTTATTATTTATTATTATTATATGTATATTTTTACTTATTTATTTATTTATTTATTTTTTCTGTTAATATTTATATGTATTTTATTTATATAGTTCTATATTTATTATATATTATAATTTATTTATTATTATTATTTATTATTTTTTTTCTTGTAATATTTTTTTGATTTATCTTATTGTATTATCTGTTAATAATTCTTGTTCCGTTTATCTGATTTTTTGTATATCTGATATTATTTTTTTTTTATCTATCCTATCTTTTCTAATTATCTATTATTTTTTTATTTGATTTTGGGGGGCTGGGATTGAAAGTGGAAGAATCCCACTGTGAAGGGGAATTCAATCAAGAGAGTCCAGATTGGATTCAAAGATTGAATTCCCGTCCAAAGAGGAAAATGGATTAATCAGGAACTCCTGATCAATCCTTATAAAAGGGACCTCTGGAACAGAATGCTGGACAGAAGAAAAACAGTAAGCAAAAGCTACTGATTTAAGGGAAAAGAGGCATATAGAAGGCTAAGAAAAGGTGTAGAAGGGTTCTGGGAATTAGAAGAAATTTTTTGAAGATTTTTGACATTTTTTTCTGGGAATTTCTGGAAAATTCCAAATTCCAGATTCCGGTGAAGTTTTCGGCAAAGTTTGAATTTTTCGATGAAAATTTCGGCCAACCTTAAAGTTTTCGGTGACCTGCCCAATTTTTGGTAAAGAATCCCAGAAACCGGTGACCTTCTGGTGAACTTCCGATGAAAAAACCCAGAATCCGGTGAATCTTCAACTGGAGTTCTTCGGCCTTTTAGAGAGAAGGAAGAGGAAAAAAGAAGAAGAGAGAGAGAGGGAAGGAGCGTTCTGCCGAAAAACAGAGGGAAGTGCCTTTTATACCCTCTCAAAATGACGTCGTTTTGGCCTTAAGTGACCCAGAGGATCCACACGTTTTGCCGTGACCCGACCCGACCCGAGCGTCGACCCGTTTCCTGACCCGCGCGCGTGCCAGCCCCCCTCCGAGCCAAGCCGAGTCGAGCCGAGCTTCCCAGGTTTTTTTTTTTTGAATTTTTTTTATTTTCATTTATTTGTTTATTTGTTTTTTTTATTTATTAGATTAGGTTTATTTAATATTCTTTTTATCGTAATTTCATTTTTATTTTTGTTTTACTTTTCTTTATTTTTCTATTTTTATTATTCTATTTTCTTTAAATAAAAATCAAAATTTCCAAAAAAAATATTTTTAGGGAAAAGTTGAAAGTATCAATTTTCCTTAAAAATAAATTTTCAAAAAAGGGTTTTTAAGGAAAAGTTGAAAGTATCAATTTTCCTTGGAAATCAAAGTTTCAAAAAAAATATTTTTGAGGAAAAGTTGAAAGTATCAATTTTCCTTAAAAATAAATTTCCAAAAAAATATTTTTTGGGAAAAGTTGAAAGTATCAATTTTCCTTAAAAATAAATTTTCAAAAAAAATATATTTGGGGAAAAGTTGAAAGTATCAATTTTCCCTACACAAGAACAATAATTCTTTCCTTCCTTTCTATTTTGATTTTGATTTTGATTTTTCTTTAACTAATCCGACGATGGAGCCTCTGCAAGTGAAGCAGTAGTTTTTCTTGCATACTCTTGAGGTGAGGGAATTTTCTCAATTTTCTGCTAAAAGTATTAGAGTCAATTGAGAATAATTTCCAATAATTAATTACTTGGTAAAATTTTAAGGCTTTTTGGATAACACAAATTTCAGCTGGTACCATCTTTTGATAAGCGTTGTGAGGGTGCTATAACCTTCCTCACAAGTAACTGAACTCTCGAACCCTGTTCTGGTTTGTAGACCTGAACCTATTCTTTTAGGGACCCTTAAACTTAGGTGTTCCCTGAAAGGACAGATTCCTTAGGTGGCCAATCGCACCTAGATAAAAAAGATTGGTGGCGACTCCCTTAAGTCAATGTCTAGCGATAGATCCCCGGATCTAGACGTTATGACAGCTTGGCGACTCCACTAGGGACTTTGAGAGTCAAGCCAGCAAATAATTTGTGTTATCCAAAAGCCTAATAAAATTGAACCTTTTTGTATATATGTGTTATTATTCATTCATGTTTATTTACCTTGTTAATTATGTCATTCATGTGCATGTGCATAACATGAGCTCTATACCCGAGCTCCGTCCCTCTAGGAAGGAGTAAAGTACCTATTGCTTTCGTGAGGTCTAGTGCCTCCGCAGTGCCTAGCGAAATACTCCCACTCAAATTGAACTTTTTCCTCTTGTAGCCTGTAATGGGTGAGGATTAGGGTGCCTTACTAGTCTATGATGGACAAGGATGTAAGGAACAATTTGAGGACCTTTAGACTCTGACCTTAAAACCGCATGTAGTGAACCTTAAGAGTGCCTACACCTAAGATAGAGCCCTTTCTACCCAATGATAGATATACCCTGAAATTAGGACACAAAAAGGGTGTTTGTCTAATCATTTTGACTGTTTAACTTTGTGTATTATTTTTATCATATGTAACATTATGCATCAGCATCACTTTCATTTCATCCATCGAACTAACTATGTTGTTTGTCTGATTGTATTCATCTGCATTACTTTCATGATCATGTTTTAACACAATCATTTGCATTCATTTCATACTAGATTTCATTCAGAAAAATGTACATTTCATTTGTGTATCAAAGCATCATACATAAGGCACAGCATAACATTTCTAATCATAAGTATGGTACTCAAGGTCCCAAGATAGCTCCATCTAGCGAAAACCCTACTCATCCATACAACACAAGATCCAGAGCAAGGCAAATGGAAGAGGAAAGTTCTCATAGATTTGAAAAGCTAGAAAAAGCTTAGGAGAAGATTGAAAATGAACTAAGCAAGATTCTGGAGGCCCTTAATAACATGAATAAAGGAAAAGGAGTTGAAGGAAGTACAAGCTAGCAAGAAGTGGCTGACCTTTTGTACCCTCCAGGTTTTGGCCCACCTCAAGCCTAGTCTACCCAAGAGGTCCCACCATAACATTTTGCATATCCAACATATCCTGGAATGCCATCAGCTTTCAACCCAAGGTAGTATAATAGCTATATAAATCCTGTCTTCACTGAAAAAATAGCAGAACCAATTCCTGATCTAGATGATTTAAAAGAGAAAGAGAAGGAAAAGATAAGGGTGTAACCTAAGGAAAGCTCCAAAATTAGCATGCTAGAGCAGAGGCTACGGGCTGTGGAAGGATTTAGCTTTTATGGGTCAGTTGATGCTGCTGGGCTCTGCCTAGTTCCTGATGTGGTTATCCCCCATAAGTTCAAAGTACCAAAATTTGAAAAATATGATGGTACAAAGTGCCCCAAAACCCACATCACCATGTATTGCAGAAAGATGGCAGCTCATGCACATGATGAAAAACTCTTGATGCATGTCTTCCAGGATAGCCTTACTGGTTCTGCTGCCAAGTGGTATGTTCAGTTGGATAGGACCCACATTCGCTCTTGGAGCGATATGGCTCATGACTTCATCAGTCAATATCGACACATTATCGATTTGGCTCCTGATCGTTTGTCTTTATAGAATCTAGAGAAAAAGGTAAATGAGTCTTTTAAAGAATACGCCCAGAGATGGAGAGATATAGCTTCACAGGTACAACCTCCACTGACTGAGAAAGAAACTACAGTGTTGTTTGTTAGCACTTTAAAACCTCCCTATTATGAAAAGATGATAGGGAATGCAACAAAGAATTTTGTCGACATGGTGATCTCTGGAGAAATTATTGAAAGTGCCATAAAAAATGGCAAGTTAAAAGGAGGAGAAACCAAGAAGACATCAGAAAAGAAAGAAGCTGAAGCTCAAGCTGTGAGCTTTGACAGACAACAATTCAGGGGTTATCAACCTTATCTATCCCAAGGTTACTCTCCATACTATCCTACTGTGAATAATGTCTCATCCTACCCATACCAGCTGGCTCCACAACCACCTTATTCATCCACATACCGATCAATTTATAGCCCTCAAGATCTTACATACAGCCTCAACATTCAAGCTCCTACAAGAACCCAAGTTCACCCTATTAAACCAGTAAGTGGTTTACGAGAACAACGAACTACTCGAGAAAAACCTGTATTTGATCCAATTCCTATGACTTATACAGAGTTATATCGAGAACTCTATAATAGCCATTTGATTGCCCCCAGCCATGTGGAGCCACTTAAACCACCCTACCCAAAGTGGTATGATCCTCAGCCCACTGCGACTATCACTATGGAATTACTGGCCATTCTACTAAAAATTGCACTACTTTAAAGTATAAGGTGCAACGGTTGATCAATGATGGAATGGTAAGTTTTGATCAAGGAAAAGCAACAACATCAGTGCTCTGAGTGAAAGTCAAGAAAAAAAAGGGTCCGAAGAGTCACAATGAATTGAGGGGCAAGATGTCAATAGAGATTCTTCACCTGATCACATAGGGGGACAATTTTAAAAAATGGAGACAAGGCTGGTTGAAGGTTTCTTCTGTCATTTTAGGATTTCTTTTCAAATAATGTTAGATTTCTTTTTGCAATATGACTTTTTATCATTTTAATAAAGGCAAGTCAATGCATTTCATTACATTTGTCTCTTTCACTTGACCATTACTCCATGCTCCGTTACCTTTCATAACTTTACATTCCCATTCTTAAATTTCAAATGATGAATATTTAGACAATGATAACAATAATTCTGGGATTTAATTTTGAGAACTCATCCACATTTAATATGAGAAGATGATTTGAGCAAAAATAGGTTGTTACCGGAGGTGAAATAGATATGTCTTGAAGATGTGTAATCTTTTATACAGATTCATGAGCTTTGTTCAATAGATGATGTTCAAGAAAGGTATTCATAATTGAGATGAAAAATGGTCATCTTTCTTTTACCATTCGAAAAACCATTTATTGCTACCCTTTTGAGCCTGTTATGATTTCTTTTTCTGAAGAACCCTAACTAAGGATCACCCTCTACACTGGGGGCAATTTTTGAAAAAACACAAAAAGATCTCAAAAAAAAAGAAAAAAAGAAAAAATGCCACACATGACTTGGGGCAAAGTAATGAGAATCCTTGTGTGAAGAAAGTAAATAGTGAAACAATGTGGGGACAAAATGCCAAGTTATATCAAATGATCCTTTGGTGTTGAACTTTTTATACGTGTTTCGAGCCTATTATATCCATTTTTTTTATGACCCTTCACCTTGGCCTACATTACACCTGAAAAGTCCATTTGGATCAAATGGGAATACTCAACTTGAATGATCATATGTTGAGTGAAGGTATGCTCATGAGGAAGCAATGGAATCAGCTCTAAAGTTTGATGTATGAAAGATATCAACAATGGATGAAAAAAGAGAAAAGAGAAAAAAGATGATGAAAAAAAGAAAAAAAAAGAAAGAAAAAAGAAAAAGAAAGAAATGAGAAAATGAAAAAAAGAGATTCAAATTAAAAACCTGAAAGGTTGATAGAAAAAGATCCAGGCAAATGGCTCACATAAATGGAAGATCAAAGACATATGAAGATCTTTCAAAGACTGGGGCAAAGTTCGCCAAGCTCAAGCTGACTTCAACAGTAAATGGAATGAGTTTTTGATAAAGAATGCTAGATTAATGTTGAGAATTGTCTAGATATTCATCATTTGGACATACCATCCATCCCAATGACATATGTCCAATTTATTTTCTTTCCCATTTGTTTTGTACCAAAACAGATCTTCATTGATTATCTTTACCATAATTCACCTTGTGTTCTCTTATTGTTTCACCCCTAGAATGAATTGAGAAAATGCTTGATTGCATTGTATTTGTCAAGAATTGAAATGATAATGAATGAATGAATATGTGCTTAAAAGAGTCTTGCATTCATTTGAAAAAAAAATCTAAGATGATGGTGGTAGCAAAATGAAGAAATGGTAGAAACCTAAAAAAGATGATTTGGAAAGATATATGATGTGACCAAATAGAGAATATAATGGGGCAGATCTTGAAAAGTGGTATAACCGAGTGATGAGTACAACGATGAATTGGTCGATATGATTTGCAAGTTATGATTGAATGATGAGAACAGTCAGTGGACAAAGTTTGTTTTGGAATGGTTAATGCTAAGACACCTATGAGTAATGACCCAGTGATGGTGGATGAAACTTGTTTTGAAATTTGTTAGTGCTGAAAAATTCATTGAATGATGGTCAAGTGATGATCGATTGATGAAGCTTATTCCAAAGTATTGAGAAACTGAACAAGGAAGAATGTGAGTGGAAAAAAACAATTAAGAGCTACACTGTTTCGATCTTAGAAGAGCAGTGTAATTGGATCTCTGAAGAATCAAAAAGCTTGATGCCCAAGAAGAGCTTGAGAAACTTGAGTACCATACATTGAATAGGAATTATTTGGCTAACATTTGCATAGCATGCATTGAAATTCATATGCATTTGCATAGCATACACTACTTTCAGGAAAGTAGAGTGTATAAATTCAAGAAGCAAGGGTGTTTCAACATCCCACATGGAGAAGACAGATATGAAGATATTTTGTAAAATTGAAAAAAAAGCTTGTCAGGTAAGTTCCTAATCCTTGAAATAAGATGTCTTTTGGTATCAGGGTTGATTTATAAGACCTTTGGGCATAATCCCCTGAAATTCCTTCAAACATAACTTTCAACTCCTTTGGACATGATTGTCAAGGAGCAATTTACTTTCCAAAAGTCGTGGTGCCTCTGTTTAGAGGAGCAATTTATTTTCCAAAGTCGTGGTGCCTTTGTTTAGAGGAGCAATTTACTTTCCAAAAGTCATGGTGCCTCTGTTTAGAGGAGCAATTTATTTTTCAAAGTCGTGGTGCCTCTGTTTAGAGGAGCAATTTACTTTCCAAAGGTCGTGGTGCCTCTGTTTAGAGGAGCAATTTATTTTTCAAAGTCGTGGTGCCTCTGTTTAGAGGAGCAATTTATTTTCAAAAGTCGTGGTGCCTCTATTTAGAGGAGCAATTTATGTTTCTCAAAGTCGTTGAGCCTCTGTTTAGAGGAGCTTTGGTAAAAAAAACAAAAAAACAAAAAACAAAAAAAAAAGACACAAAAAAAAATAAAAAATGACAATGTTGAGTTGAGTCTTGATTGGGTGTCTACGGCTTTGCGCAATTTCTGTTTCATAAAAAATGTGCAAAGAGGGGCAGCTATAGACACCCAATTGGGTCCTGGCCCAGATCAATTGGGCCTAGCCCAAATGGGTAAGCCCAATGCAATTTTTACTTTGTATTTTTTTTCCTTTTTTTCGTTTCTTTTCTTTTGTATTTTATGTATTTTATTATTTATTATTATTATATGTATATTTTTACTTATTTATTTATTTTTTTTCTGTTAATATTTATATGTATTTTATTTATATAGTTCTATATTTATTATATATTATAATTTATTTATTATTATTATTATTTTTTATTAATTTTCTTGTAATATTTTTTGATTTATCTTATTGTATTATCTGTTAATAATTCTTGTTCCGTTTATCTGATTTTTTGTATATCTGATATTATTATTTTTTTTTTATCTATCCTATCTTTTCTAATTATCTATTATTTTTTTATTTGATTTTGGAGGGCTAGGATTGAAAGTGGAAGAATCCCACTGTGAAGGGGAATTCAATCAAGAGAGTCCAGATTGGATTCAAAGATTGAATTCCCGTCCAAGGAGGAATTGCGATTGATCAAGAACTCCTGATTAATCCCTATAAAAGGGACCTCTGGAACAGAATGCTGGACAGAAGAAAAACAGTAAGCAAAAGCTACTAATTTAAGGGAAAAGAGGCATATAGAAGGCTAAGAAAAGGTGTAGAAGGGTTCTGGGAATTAGAAGAAATTTTTTGAAGATTTTTGGCATTTTTTTTCTAGGAATTTTTGAAAATTTCCATATTCCGGTGAAGTTTCCGACAAAGTTTGAATTTTTTGATGAAAATTTCGACCAACCTTGAAGTTTCCGGTGATCTGCCCAGTTTTCGGCAAAGAATATCAGAAACAGATGACCTTCCGGTGAACTTTCGGTGAACTTCCGGTGAAAAAACCTAGATTCCGGTGACAAAACCCAGAATCCGGTGAATCTTCAACCGGAGTTCTTTGGCCTTTTAGAGAGAAAGGAGAGGAAAAAGGAAGAAGAGAGAGAGATGGGAGGAGCGTTCTGCCAAAAAACAGAGGGAAGTGCCTTTTATACCCTCTCAAAACGACGTCGTTTTGGTCTTAAGTGACCCAGAGGATCCGCGCATTTTACCGTGACCTGACCCGACCCGAGCGTCGACCAGCTTCCTGACCCGCGCGTGCCAGCCCCCCACCGAGCCAAGCCGAGCCGAGCCGAGCTTCCCAAGCCGCCCCCGAGCCATTTCTCTTCCTTGAGCCGAATCGAGCCGAGCCGTGATCCGAGCTGCTTCAGGTTTTTTTTTTTTGAAATTTTTTTATTTTCATTTATTTGTTTATTTATTTATTTATTTATTAGATTAGGTTTATTTAATATTCTTTTTATCTTAATTTATTTTATTTTTGTTTTACTTTTTTTATTTTTCTATTTTTATTATTCTATTTTCTTTAAATAAAAATCAAAATTTCCAGAAAAAATATTTTTAGGGAAAAGTTGAAAGTATCAATTTTCCTTAAAAATAAATTTTCAAAAAGGGTTTTTGAGGAAAAGTTGAAAGTATCAATTTTCCTTGGAAATCAAAGTTTCAAAAAAAATATTTTTGAGGAAAAGTTGAAAGTATCAATTTTTCTTAAAAATAAATTTCCAAAAAAATATTTTTTGGGAAAAGTTGAAAGTATCAATTTTCCTTAAAAATAAATTTTCAAAAAAAGTATTTTTGGGGAAAAGTTGAAAGTATCAATTTTCCCTACACAAGAACAATCATTCTTTCCTTCCTTTCTATTTTGATTTTGATTTTGATTTTTCTTTAACTAATCCGACGATGGAGCCTATGCAAGTGAAGTAGTAGTTTTTCTTGCATACTCTTGAGGTGAGAGAATTTTCTCAATTTTCTGCTAAAAGTATTTGAGTCAATTGAGAATAATTTCCAATAATTAATTACTTGGTAAAATTTTAGGCTTTTTGGCTAACACAAATTTCAGCTGGTACCATCTTTTGATGGGCGTTGTGAGGGTGCTATAACCTTCCTCACACGTAATGGAACTCCCGAACCCTATTCTGGTTTGTAGACCTGAACCTATTCTTTTAGGGACCCTTAAACTTAGGTGTTCCCTGAAAGGACAATTCTTTAGATGGCCAATCGCACCTAGATAAAAAAGATTGGTGGCGACTCCCCTAAGTCAATGTCTAGCGATAGATACCTGGATCTAGACGTTATGACACTACCGGACAGGTTCTTCGGTGATGCTCTGACGATGGTGCCCCGGTGAAGAAAAATGCGACACCAGTACATGCCCGATCCCAGCATGTGCTACCGCAACCCTCGGTCCAACTTAGACTGGGAATGAACTCCGTATGCTTAGACTAGGAATGAACTCTGTATGCCTAAGTCAACCCATGAAATGAGCGTGCGAGCACTCAGCCGGCCAGAGGGACGGGATGCACAAGCCAGGGATCGATCGGGTCCCCCTCTGCGTGCTATCGATCATGCTGCCGCAACCCTCGGTCTGGTCCGATCTTAGACTGGAATGAACTCTGTATGCCGAAGCCAATCGACAAAACGAGCGGGCGGGTGGGCGGGCGGGCACTATATCGGCCAGAGAGACGGGATGCGCAAGCCGTGGATCGATAGGGTAGTAGGTTGGTATAGGGACATCTTCATATTTCTACGTGCCAATGCCATTTTTATGGCTTGTAAATTCATACAATGGTCCCTTAAGCTTTCACGTGAAGTTTCATGGCAAGACGACTCGTTTTCTCTATTTTCACAATTTTCAAAACTTTTTGCGGTTCATGATTTTTTAGAATTTTTCGGAAGGAGTTTTGGCCCCACTTGGTAGACGTGATCCTTGTATTTTTGTTGGCATGCACAAAAAAAGTCAGCTAAAAACTCGAAGTGTTCGAGATTTTGTGACATTTGAAAAAAGTGTCCCCATTCAGACACTTTAATGGCTACTGGCAGCAAACTTGTAAAATCTCAAATGCTCTTTAAGGGGGTGTGACTTCTCGAGGTTTTATGAGGGATAGGGGGCCAATATAAGGGCCAAGTACCAGCACCCATCGCATATCATGTGCGCACACCCCTGTCGGCCCCTCGATCATTGGACCCCCAATGCCACCAGTCAAGTTCTCCGATGATGCTCCGACGATGGTGCCACGGTGAAGAAAAATGCAGCACCAGTACATGCCCGGGCATAGCATGTGCTGCCGTAAACCCTCGGTCCAGTCCGATCTTAGATTGGGAATGAACTTCCGTCACGCTTAGCACTGTGAAATGAACTCCATATGCCTAAGTCAAGTCCACGAAAGGAGCGTGCGAAGCTACATCAGCCGGCCAGAGGGGGCGGGATTCGGTAAGCCAAGGATCGATTCGAGTCTCTCCTCTGCGTGTTGCCGATCCTGCTATTCCACAACCCTCATCTGGTCTGATCTTTTAGATATGGGAATGAACTCCGTATGCCTAAGCCAACCATGAAACGATGCTGGTCGGACGGGCGGTGCACTACGTCGGCCAGAGAGACGGGAAGCGGCAAGCCGTGGATCGATAAGGTGGTAGGTGGTTTAAGGCACATCTTAACATATATGCATGCCTAATTGCCATTTTTAATGGCTTGAAATTCATTCAATGGTCTCTTAAGCTCGTTCACGGTGAAGTTTCAGCAAGATGATTCGTTTTCGTATTTTTTCAGCTGATTTTTGAAACTTTTGTCTGTTTGGGATTTTTTAAAATTTTTTTACAGGAAGGAGTTTTGGCCCCAAACTTGGTAGACGTGATCCTTGTATTTTTTTGGCATGCAAAAAAAATTCAGCTAAAAACTCGAAGTGTACAAGATTTTGTGACCATTTGAAAAAAGTGTCCCCATTTCAGACACTTTAAAGGCTACTGGCAGCAAACCTGTAAAATCTCAAATGCTCTTTAAGGGGGTGTTAGTTCTTGAGGTTTGATGAGGGATAAGGGGCCAATATAAGGGCCAAGTACCAGCACCCATCAACATCATGTGCGCACACAGCCCCCCGGCCCCCCGATCGCTGGAACCCCAACTGCCGGTCAGGTTCTCCGGTGAAGCTCCGACGATGGTGCCCCGGTGAAGAAAAATGGCACCAGCACATGCACGAGCCCAGCATGTGCTGCCACAACCCTCGGTCTGGTCTGATCTTAGACTGGGAATGAACTCCGTATGCTTAGACTGGGAATGAACTCCGTATGCCTAAGTCAACCCACGAAACGAGCGTGCGGGCGCTCAGCCAGCTGGAGGGGCGGGATGCCAAGCCGGGGATCGGCTAGTTCCCCTCTGCTGCTGCCGATCCTGCTATCGTAACCCTGGTCGGTCCGATCTTAGACTGGGAATGAACTCCGTATGCCTAAGCCAACCGACGAAATGAGCGGGTGGCGGGCGGGCGGGCACTACGCCGGCCAGAGAGACGGGATGCGCAAGCCGTGGATCGATAGGGTGGTAGGTGGGTTTAGGCACATCTTCATATTTTTGCATGCCAATGCCATTTTTATGGCTTGTAAATTCATACAATGGTCCCTTAAGCCTTCACGTGAAGTTTCATTGCAAGACGACTCATTTTCTATTTTTCATGATTTTGGAAACTTTTTGCGGTTCGAGATTTTTTAAAATTTTTTCGAAGGAGTTTTGGCCCCAAACTTGGTAGACGTGATCCTTATATTTTTTGGCATGCACAAAAAAATTCAGCTAAAAACTCGAAGTGTACAAGATTTTGTGACCATTTGAAAAAAGTGTCCCCATTTCAGACACTTTAATGGCTACTATGCAGAAACTTATAAATCTCAAATCTCTTTTAATAGGTGTGTAGTTCTTAGTTTGATAAAATAAATATAAGGGCAAGTACCAGCACCCATCGCACATCAATGCGCGCAGACCCCGATATTCATATCGGAATAATATCTTCGGTCAAGTTCTACGGCGATGCTCGTAAGGTGCCCGGTGAAAAAAAATCAGGCAAGCAATGTCGAGCCCAATTGGGTTCACAACCTCGGTTCGATCTGATCTATAGCTGGGCATGAACTCGTATCCTAAGTCTACCCACGAAACGATTCGTTTCCACTCAGCAGCAGGGGCGGGATGCGCAAGCCTGGATTGCGGTCCCCCTTTATTGCTCATCGACCTACTGTAGCTCAGTTCGGTCTGATCTTAGATAGGGAATGCTCGCGTATCCTAAGCCAACCGATGAATATGACGTGCGGGCGGCGGGCACTACGCCGGGCAGAGAGACGGATGCGCAAGCCGTGGATCGATAGGGTGGTAGGTGGGTTTAGGCACATCTTCATATTTCTGCATGCCAATGCCATTTTTATGGCTTGTAAATTCATACAATGGTCCCTTAAGCCTTCACGTGAAGTTTCATGGCAAGACGACTCGTTTTCTATTTTTTCGATTTTCAAAACTTTTTTGGTTCGGATTTTTTAAAATTTTTTGGAAGGATTTTTGGCCCCAAACTTGGTAGACATGATCCTTTATTTTTTTGGCATGCACAAAAAAATTCAGCTAAAAACTCGAAGTGTACAAGATTTTGTGACCATTTGAAAAAAGTGTCCCATTTCAGACACTTTAATGGCTACTGGCAGCAAACCTGTAAAATCTCAAATGCTCTTTAAGGGGGTGTGAGTTCTGAGGTTTGATGAGGGATAGGGGCCAATATAAGGGCCAAGTACCAGCCCATCGCACATCATGTGCGCACACCCCCGGCCCCGATCAGCTGGAACCCCAATGCCACCGGTCAGGTTCTCCACGAGCTCCGGCATGGTGCCCGGCAAAGAAAAAATATGGCACTAGCACATGCCTAGGCTCGCATGTGCCGCAACCCTCGATCGGTCCAATCTTAGACTTGGAATGAACTCCGTATTGCTTAGACTGGGAATGAACTCCGTATGCCTAAGTCAACCACGAAACGAGCGTGCGGTCGCGCAGCCGGCCAGAGGGCGGGATGCGCAATTGAGGATCGGTCGGGTTTCCCTTTGTGTGTCTCGATCCTGGTGGCCAACCCTCGGTCTGTCGATCTTAGACTGGGAATGAAACTCCGTATGCTAGGCAAACGACGAAAAGCGGGGGCGGCCAGCCGGCAAAGAGGGACGACTATGCGAATTCCAGTGGATCGATAGGGTAGGTGGTTTCACAATCTTCATATTTCTTGCGCAATGCCATTTTTATGGCTTGTAATTCATACATGGTCCCTTAAGCCTTCACGTGAAGTTTCATGCAAGACGACTCGTTTTTATTTTTCACAATTTTTGAAACTTTTTTGTTCGAGATTTTTTAAAATTTTTTCGGAGGAGTTTTGGCCCCAAACTTGGTAGAGTGATCCTTGTATTTTTGTTGGCATGCACAAAAAAATTCAGCTAAAAACTCGAAGTGTACAAGATTTTGTGACCATTTGAAAAAAGTGTCCCCATTTCAGACACTTTAATGGCTACTGGCAGCAAACTTGTAAAATCTCAAATGCTCTTTAAGGGGTGTGAGTTCTTGAGGTTTGATGAGGGATAGGGGGCCAATATAAGGGCCAAGTACCAGCACCCACACACATCATGTACGCACACCGCCCTGCCCCCCAATCGTCGGAACCACAATGCGCCGGTCAGGTTCTCCGACGATGCTCCAGCAATGGTTCCCCGATGAAGAAAAATGTGGCACCAGCACATGCCCGAGCCCAAGCATGTGCTATCGAACCCTTGGTTTGGTCTGATCTTAGACTAGGAATGAACTCCATATGCTTAGACTGGGAATGAACTTGTATCCCTAAGTGAACCCATGAAACGAGCGTGCGGGCGCTTAGCCGGCCAGAGGGGCAGGATGCGAAGCCGGGGATCTGTCGGTCCCCTCTACGTGCTGCCGATCCTGCTGCCGCAACCCTTGGTCTTGGTCAGATCTTAGACTGGAATGAACTCTGTAT
>NW_019167971.1:5842561-5866168 GCF_002303985.1 Durio zibethinus | reverse complement strand
AAAGAAATATCAAAGAACCGATGAACCTCCGGTGAACTTTCGGTGAACTTCCGGTGAAAACCTAGATTCGCGGTGACAAAACCCAGAATCCGGTGAATCTTCAACCAGAGTTCTTTGGCCTTTTAGAGAGAAAGAGAGGAAAAAGGAAGAAGAGAGAGAGATGGGAGGAGCGTTTCTGCCAAAAAACAGAGGGAAGTGCCTTTTATCCCTCTCAAAACGACGTCGTTTTGGTCTTAAGTGACCCAGAGGATCCGCGCATTTTACCGTGACCTGACCCGACCGAGCGTCGACCAGCTTCCTGACCCGCGCGTGCCAGCCCCCACCGAGCCAAGCCGAGCCGAGCCGAGCTTCCCAAGCCGCCCCCGAGCCATTTCTCTTCCTTGAGCCGAATCGAGCCGAGCCGTGATCCGAGCTGCTTCAGGTTTTTTTTTTTTTGAAATTTTTTTATTTTCATTTATTTGTTTATTTATTTATTTATTTATTAGATTAGGTTTATTTAATATTCTTTTTATCTTAATTTTATTTTTATTTTTGTTTTACTTTTTTTTATTTTTCTATTTTTATTATTCTATTTTCTTTAAATAAAAATCAAAATTTCCAGAAAAAATATTTTTAGGGAAAAGTTGAAAGTATCAATTTTCCTTAAAAATAAATTTTCAAAAAAGGGTTTTTGAGGAAAAGTTGAAAGTATCAATTTTCCTTGGAAATCAAAGTTTCAAAAAAAATATTTTTGAGGAAAAGTTGAAAGTATCAATTTTCTTAAAAATAAATTTCCAAAAAAATATTTTTTGGGAAAAGTTGAAAGTATCAATTTTCCTTAAAAATAAATTTTCAAAAAAAGTATTTTTGGGGAAAAGTTGAAAGTATCAATTTTCCCTACACAAGAACAATCATTCTTTCCTTCCTTTCTATTTTGATTTTGATTTTGATTTTTCTTTAACTAATCCGACGATGGAGCCTACGCAAGTGAAGTAGTAGTTTTTCTTGCATACTCTTGAGGTGAGAGAATTTTCTCAATTTTCTGCTAAAAGTATTTGAGTCAATTGAGAATAATTTCCAATAATTAATTACTTGGTAAAATTTTAAGGCTTTTTGGCTAACACAAATTTCAGCTGGTACCATCTTTTGATGGGCGTTGTGAGGGTGCTATAACCTTCCTCACACGTAATGGAACTCCCGAACCCTATTCTGGTTTGTAGACCTGAACCTATTCTTTTAGGGACCCTTAAAAACTTAGGTGTTCCCTGAAAGGACAAATTCTTTAGATGGCCAATCGCACCTAGATAAAAAAGATTGGTGGCGACTCCCCTAAGTCAATGTCTAGCGATAGATACCTGGATCTAGACGTTATGACACTACCGGACAGGTTCTTCGGTGATGCTCTGACGATGGTGCCCCGGTGAAGAAAAATGCGACACCAGTACATGCCCGATCCAGCATGTGCTACCGCAACCCTCGGTCCAACTTAGACTGGGAATGAACTCCGTATGCTTAGACTAGGAATGAACTCTGTATGCCTAAGTCAACCCATGAAATGAGCGTGCGAGCACTCAGCCGGCCAGAGGGACGGGATGCACAAGCAGGGATCGATCGGGTCCCCCTCTGCGTGCTATCGATCATGCTGCCGCAACCCTCGGTCTGGTCCGATCTTAGGACTGGAATGAACTCTGTATGCCGAAGCCAATCGACAAAACGAGCGGGCGGGTGGGCGGGCGGGCACTATATCGGCCAGAGAGACGGGATGCGCAAGCCGTGGATCGATAGGGTAGTAGGTTGGTATAGGGACATCTTCATATTTCTACGTGCCAATGCCATTTTTATGGCTTGTAAATTCATACAATGGTCCCTTAAGCTTTCACGTGAAGTTTCATGGCAAGACGACTCGTTTTCTATTTTTCACAATTTTCAAAACTTTTTGCGGTTCATGATTTTTTAGAATTTTTTCGGAAGGAGTTTTGGCCCCCAACTTGGTAGACGTGATCCTTGTATTTTTGTTGGCATGCACAAAAAAAGTCAGCTAAAAACTCGAAGTGTTCGAGATTTTGTGACCATTTGAAAAAAGTGTCCCCATTCCAGACACTTTAATGGCTACTGGCAGCAAACTTGTAAAATCTCAAATGCTCTTTAAGGGGGTGTGACTTCTCGAGGTTTTATGAGGGATAGGGGGCCAATATAAGGGCCAAGTACCAGCACCCATCGCATATCATGTGCGCACACCCCTGTCGGCCCCCTCGATCATTGGAACCCCAATGCCACCAGTCAAGTTCTCCGATGATGCTCCGACGATGGTGCCACGGTGAAGAAAAATGCAGCACCAGTACATGCCCGGGCATAGCATGTGCTGCCGTAACCCTCGGTCCAGTCCGATCTTAGATTGGGAATGAACTCCGTACGCTTAGACTGTGAATGAACTCCATATGCCTAAGTCAATCCACGAAAGGAGCGTGCGAGCACTCAGCCGGCCAGAGGGGCGGGATGCGTAAGCCAAGGATCGATCGAGTCTCCCTCTGCGTGTTGCCAATCCTGCTATCACAACCCTCAGTCTGGTCTGATCTTAGAATGGGAATGAACTCCGTATGCCTAAGCCAACCAATGAAACGAGCTGGCGGACGGGCGGGCACTACGTCGGCCAGAGAGACGGGAAGCGCAAGCCGTGGATCGATAAGGTGGTAGGTGGGTTTAGGCACATCTTCATATTATTGCATGCCAATGCCATTTTTATGGCTTGTAAATTCATTCAATGGTCCCTTAAGCGTTCACGTGAAGTTTCATGGCAAGATGATTCGTTTTCTATTTTTCACGATTTTTGAAACTTTTTTCTGTTTGGGATTTTTTAAATTTTTTTCGGAAGAAGTTTGGGCCCCAAACTTGGTAGACGTGATCCTTGTATTTTTTTGGCATGCAAAAAAAAATTCAGTTAAAAACTTGAAGTGTACAAGATTTTGTGACCATTTGAAAAAACTGTCCCCATTTCAGACACTTTAAAGGCTACTGGTAGCAAACCTGTAAAATCTCAAATGCTCTTTAAGGGGGTGTTAGTTCTTGAGGTTTGATGAGGGATAAGGGGCCAATATAAGGGCCAAGTACCAGCACCCATCATACATCATGTGCGCACACAGCCCCCCGGTCCCCCGGTCCCCCCGATCACTGGAACCCCAACACTGCCGGTCAGGTTCTCTGGTGAAGCTCCGACGATGGTGCCCCGGTGAAGAAAAATGTAGCACCAGCACATGCACGAGCCCAGCATGTGCTGCTACAACCCTCGGTCTGGTCTGATCTTAGACTAGGAATGAACTCTATATGCTTAGACTGGGAATGAACTCCGTATGCCTAAGTCAACCCACGGAACGAGCGTGCGGGCGCTCAGCCAGTTGGAGGGGCGGGATGCACAAGTCGGGGATCGGCTAGTTCCCCCTCTGCATGCTGCCAATCCTGCTACCGTAACCCTTGGTCCGGTCCGATCTTAGAATGGGAATGAACTCCGTATGCCTAACCCAACCGACGAAATGAGCGGGTGGGCGGGCGGGCGGGCACTACGCCGGCCAGAGAGACGAGATACGCAAGCCGTGGATCGATAGGGTGGTAGGTGGGTTTAGGCACATCTTCATATTTTTGCATGCCAATTCCATTTTTATGGCTTGTAAATTCATACAATGGTCCCTTAAGCCTTCACGTGAATTTTCATTGCAAGACGACTCATTTTCTATTTTTCATGATTTTGGAAACTTTTTGCGGTTCGAGATTTTTTAAAATTTTTTCGAAAGGAGTTTTGGCCCCAAACTTGGTAGACGTGATCCTTATATTTTTTTGGCATGCACAAAAAAATTCAGCTAAAAACTCAAAGTGTACAAGATTTTTTGACCATTTGAAAAAAGTGTCCCCATTTCAGACACTTTAATGGCTACTGGCAGCAAACCTATAAAATCTCAAATGCTTTTTAAGGGGGTGTGTGTTCTGGAGTTTTGATGAGGGATAGGGGGCCAATATAAGGGCCAAGTACCAGCACCCATCGCACATCAAGTGCGCGCAGACCCCCGGCCCCCCCGATCATCGGAACCCTAATGCCGTCGGTCAGGTTCTCCGACGATGCTCCAGTGATGGTGCCCCGGTGAAGAAAAATGCGGCACCAGCATATGCCCTAGCCCAGCATGTGCTGTTACAACCCTCGGTCCAATCCGATCTTAGACTGGGAATGAACTCCGTATGCCTAAGTCGACCCACGAAACGAGCGTTCGAGCACTCAGCAGGCCAGAGGGGCGAAACGCGCAAGCCAGGCATCGACCGGGTCCCTCTCTGTGTGCTATCGATCCTGCTGCTGTAATGCTCAGTATGGTCTGATCTTAGACTGGGAATGAACTCCTTATGCCCTAGACAACCGACGAAACGAGCGGGCGGGCGGGCGGGCACTACGCCGGGCAGAGAGACGGGATGCGCAAGCCGTGGATCGATAGGGTGGTAGGTGGGTTTAGGCACATCTTTATATTTCTGCATGCCAATGCCATTTTTATGGCTTGTAAATTCATACAATGGTCCCTTAAGCCTTCACGTGAAGTTTCATGGCAAGACGACTCGTTTTCTATTTTTTACGATTTTTAAAACTTTTTATGGTTCGGGATTTTTTAAAATTTTTTGGGAAGGATTTTTGGCCCCAAACTTGGTATACATGATACTTTTATTTTTTTTGGCATGCACAAAAAAATTCAGCTAAAAAGCTCGAAGTGTATAAGATTTTGTGACCATTTGAAAAAAGTGTCCCTATTTCGGACACTTTAATGGCTACTGGCAGCAAACCTGTAAAATCTCAAATGCTCTTTAAGGGGGTGTGAATTCTGGAGGTTTGATGAGGGATAGGGGGCCAATATAAGGGCCAAGTACCAGCTCCCATTGCACATCATGTGCGCACACCCCCCGGCCCCCCGATCGCTGGAACCCCAATGCCACCGGTCAGGTTCTCCGGCGATGCTCTGGTGATGGTGCCCCGACAAAGAAAAATATGACACTAGCACATGCCCGAGCCTAGCATGTTCTGCCGCAACCCTCGGTCCGGTCCAATTTTATACTGGGAATGAACTCCGTATGCTTAGACTGGGAATGAACTCCGTATGCCTAAGTCAACACACGAAACGAGCGTGCGGGCACTCAGCCGGCCAGAGGGGCGGGATGCACAAGCCGGGGATTGGCCAGTTCCCCCTCTGCGTGGTACCGATCCCGCTACCATAACCCTCGGTCTGGTCCAATCTTAGACTGGGAATGAACTCCGTATGCCTAAGCCAACCGACGAAACGAGCGGGCGGGCGGGCACTACACCGGCCAGAGAGACGGGATGCGCAAGCCATGGATCGATAGGGTGGTAGGTGGGTTCAGGCATATCTTCATATTTTTGCATGCAAATGCCATTTTTATGGCTTGTAAATTCATACAATGGTCCCTTAAGCCTTCACGTGAAGTTTCATTGCAAGACGACCCGTTTTATATTTTTCACAATTTTTGAAACTTTTTACTGTTCGAGATTTTTTAAAATTTTTTCGGAGGATGTTTTGGCCCCAAACTTGGTAGACGTGATCCTTGTATTTTTGTTGGCATGCACAAAAAAATTCAGCTAAAACGTCGAACTGTACAAGATTTTGTGACCATTTGAAAAAAATGTCCCCATTTCAGACACTTTAATGGATACTGGCAGCAAACTTGTAAAATCTCAAATGCTCTTTAAGGGGTGTGAGTTCTTGAGGTTTGATGAGGGATAGGGGGCAAATATAGGGGCCAAGTACCAGCACCCAACACACATCATGTACGCACACCGCCCTGCCCCCCAATCGTCGGAACCACAATGCCGCCGGTCAAGTTCTCCGACGATGCTCCAGCAATGGTTCCCCGATGAAGAAAAATGTGGCACCAGCACATGCCCGAGCCCAGCATGTGCTATCGCAACCCTTGGTTTGGTCTGATCTTAGACTGGGAATGAACTCCATATGCTTGGACTGGGAATGAACTTTGTATCCCTAAGTGAACCCATGAAACGAGCGTGCGGGCGCTTAGCCGGCCAGAGGGGCAGGATGCGAAGCCGGGGATCTGTCGGGTCCCCCTCTACGTGCTGCCGATCCTGCTGCCGCAACCCTTGGTCTGGTCAGATCTTAGACTAGGAATGAACTCTGTATGCCTAAGCCAACTAACAAAACGAGTGGGCGGGCGAGCGAGTGGGCACTACGCCAGCCAGAGAGATGGGATGCGCAAGCCGTGGATCGATAGGGTGGTAGGTGGGTTTAGGCATATCTTCATATTTTTGCATTCCAATGCCATTTTTATGGCTTGTAAATTCATACAATGGTCCCTTAAGCCTTCACGTGAAGTTTCATTGCAAGACGACCCGTTTTCTATTTCTCACAATTTTTCAAACTTTTTACGGTTTGAGATTTTTTACAATTTTTTAAAAAGGAGTTTTGGCCCCAAACTTGCTAGACGTGATCCCTGTATTTTTGTTGGCAGGCATAAAAACATTCAGCTAAAACCTCGAAGTGTACAAGATTTTGTGACCATTTGAAAAAAGTGTCCACATTTTAGACACTTTAATGGCTACTGGCAGCAAACCGGTAAAATCTCAAATGCTCTGTAAGGGGGTGTGAGTTCACGAGGTTTGATGAGGGATAGGGTACCAATATAAGGGCCTAGAACCAGCACCCATCGGACATCATGTGTGCACACCCCCCGACCGCCCCGATCGTCGGAACCCCAGTGTCGTCGGTCAGGTTCTCTGGTGATGCTCCGGTGATGGTGCCTCGACAGAGAAAAATGTGGCACCAGCACATGCCTGAGCCTAGTATTTGCTACAGCAACCCTCGGTCTGATCCAATATTAGACTGGGAATGAACTCCGTATGCTTAGACTGGGAATGAACTCTGTATGCCTAAGTCAACCCACGAAACGAGCGTGTGGGAGCTCAGCCGGCCAAAGGGGTGAGATACGCAAGTCGGCGATCAGCCGGGTCCCCTCTGCATGCTGTCAATCCTGCTGCTGCAACCCTCGATTCGGTCTGATCTTGGACTGGGAATGAACTGTGTATGCCTAAGCCAACTGACAGAACAAGCGGGCGGGTGGGCGAGCGGGCACTACGCCGGCCAGAGAGACGGGATGCGCAAGCCGTGGATCGATAGGGTGGTAGGTGGGTTTAGGCTTATCTTCATATTTCTGCATGCCAATTTCATTTTTATGGCTTGTAAATTCATACAATGGTCCCTTAACCTTCATGTGAAGTTTCATGGCAAGACGACTCATTTTATAATTTTCAGGATTTTCAAAACTTTTTACAGTTCGAGATTTTTAAAATATTTTTGAAAGGAGTTTTGGGCCCAAACTTGGTACACGTGATCCTTGTATTTTTCTTGGCATGCACAAAAAAAATCAGCTAAAAACTCGAAGTGTACAAGATTTTGTGACCATTTGAAAAAAGTATCCCCATTTCAGACACTTTAATGGCTACTGGCAGCAAACCTGTAAAATCTCAAATGTTCTTTAAGGGGGTTTGAGTTCTCAAGGTTTAATGATCCTTGTATTTTTGTTGGCATTCATAAAAAAATTCAGCTAAAACCTTGAAGTGTACAAGATTTTGTGACCATTTGAAAAAAGTGTACAAGATTTTGTGACCATTTGAAAAAAGTGTCCCATTTTAGACACTTTAATGGCTATTGGCTGCAAACCTGTAAAATCTCAAATGCTCTTTAAAGGGGTGTGAGATCTCGAGGTTTGATGAGGGTTAAGGGGCCAATATAAGGGCCAAGTACCAGCACCCATCGCACATCATGTGCGTACACCCCCAAGGGCCCTCGATCGCCGGAACCCCAATGCCGTCGGTTAGGTTCTCCGACGATGCTCCGATGATGGTGCGCAAGTCGGGGATCAGCCGGGTCCCCCTCGACGTGCTGTCGATCCTGCTGTCATAACCCTCGGGCCGATCCGATCTTAGACTGGGATTGAACTCTGTATGCCTAAGCCAACCGACAAAATGAGCGGGCGGGTGGGTAGGCACTACGCCGGCTAGAGAGACGGGATGCACAAGCCGGGGATCGACGAGATGCGTACAATGGTCTTTTAAGCCTTCACGTGAAGTTTCATGCCAAGATGACTCGTTTTCTATTTTTCACGATTTTCAAAACTTTTTGCGGTTTGGGATTTTTTAAAATTTTTTCGAAAGGATTTTTGGCCCCAAACTTGGTAGACGTGATCCTTGTATTTTTGTTGGCATGCATAAAAAAATTCAGCTAAAAACTCGAAGTGTACAAGATTTGGTGACCATTTGAAAAAAGTGTCCCAAATTCAGACACTTTAATGGCTACTGACAGCAAACCTGTGAAATCTCAAATGCTCTTTGAGGGGGTGTGAGTTCTCGATGTTTGATGAGGGATAGGGGACCAATATAAGGGCTAAGTACCACCACCCACCGCACATCATGTGCGCACACTGCCTCGGCCCCCCCGATCGTCGGAACCCCAATGCCGCCGGTCAAGTTCTTCAACGATGCTCTGACGATGGTGCCCCGATTAAGAAAAATGCGGCACCAGCACATGCCCGAGCCTAGCATGTGCTGTCGCAACACTCGGTCTGATCAGATCTTAGACTGGGAATGAACTCCGTATGCTTAAGTCAACCCATAAAACGAGCGTGCAGGCGCTTAACCGGCCAGAGGGATGGGATGTGCAAGTCGGGGATCGGTCGGGTCCCCCTCTATGTGCTACCGATCCTACTGCAGTAAGCCTCAGTCCAGTCTGATCTTCATATTTCTGCGTGCCAATGCCATTTTTATGGCTTGTAAATTCATACAATGGTCCCTTAAGCCTTCACGTGAAGTTTCATGGCAAGACAACTCGATTTCTATTTTTCATGATTTTTGAAACTTTTTGTGGTTCGAGATTTTTTAAAATTTTTTAGGAAGGATTTTTGGCCCCAAACTTGGTAGGTGTGATCCTTGTATTTTTTTCGGCATGCACAAAAAAAATTCAGCTAAAAACTCGAAGTGTACAAGATTTTGTGACCATTGGAAAAAAGTGTCCCCATTTCATACACTTTAATGGCTACTCGCAGCAATCCTGTAAAATCTCAAATGCTCTTTAAGGGGGTGTGAGTTCTTGAGGTTTGATGAGGGATAGGGGGCCAATATAAGGGCCAAGTACCAGCACCCATCGCACATCATGTGGGCACACCCCCCCCGGCACCCCCGATCACCGGAACCCCATTGCAGTCGGTCAGGTTCTCTGGTGATCCTCCGACGATGGTGCCCCGGCAAAGAAAAATACAGCACTAGCACATGCCCAAGCCCGAATGTGCTGCTGCAACCCTCGGTCCGATCCGATCTTAGACAGGGAATGAACTTCGTATTCCTAAGTCAACCCACGAAACGAGCGTACGGGCGCTCAGCGGCCAGAGGGGCGGGATGCGCAAGTCGGGGATCGATCGGGTCCCCCTCTGCGTGTTGCCGATTCTGCTGCCACAACCCTCGATCTGGTCTGATCTTAGACTGGAAATGATCTCCGTATGCCTAAGCCAACCGACGAAATGAGCAGGCGAGCGGGCACTACGTCGGCCAGAGAGACGGGATGCGAAGTCGTGGATCGATAGGGTCATAGGTGGGTTTAGGCACATCCTCATATTTCTGCATGCCAATGCCATTTTTATGGCATGTAAATTCATACAATGGTCCCTTAAGCCTTCACGTGAAGTTTCATGGCGAGACGTCTCGTTTTCTATTTTTCACGATTTTTAAAACTTTTTGGGGTTCAAGATTTTTTAAAATTTTTTTGGAATGATTTTTGTCCTCAAACTTGGTAGACATGATTCTTGTATTTTTGTTGGCATGCACAAAAAATTTCATCTAAAAAATCGAAGTGTATACAATTTTGTGACCATTTGAAAAAAGTGTCCCCATTTCAGACACTTTAATGGCTACTGGCAGCAAACCTATAAAATCTCAAATGCTCTTTAAGGGGGTGTGAGTTCTCAAGGTTTGATGAGGGATAGAGGGCCAATATAAGGGCCAAGTACCAGCACCCATCACACATCATGTGCGCACACCCCCCCGGCCCCCCCGATCGTCGAAACCTCAATGCCGCCTGTCAGGTTCTCCTGCGATGCTCCCGCGATGGTGCCCCGACGAAGAAAAATGTGGCACCAGCACATGCTCGAGCCCAGCATGTGCTGCCGTAAACCTCTATCCGGTCTGATCTTAGACTAGGAATGAACTCCATATGCTTAGACTGGGAATGAACTCCGTATGCCTAGGTCAACCGACGAAATGAGCGTACGGGCGCTCATCCAGCCAAAGAGCGGAATGCGCAAGCCGGGGATCGGTCGGGTCACCCTCTGCGTGCTGTCGATCCTGCTGCAACAACCCTCGGCCCGGTCCAATCTTATACTGGGAATGAACACTGTATGCCTAAGCCAATCGACGAAACGAGCGGGCGGGCAGGCGGGCACTACGCCGGCCAAAGAGACGGGATGCGTAAGTCGTGGATTGATAGGGTGGTAGGTGGGTTTAGGCACATCTTCATATTTCTACATGCCAATGCCATTTTTATGGCATCTAAATTCATACAATGATCCCTTAAGCCTTGACGTGAAGTTTCATGGCAAGACGACTCGTTTTCTATTTTTCATGATTTTTGAAACTTTTTGTGGTTCGGGGTTTCTTAAAATTTTTTCGGAAGTTGTTTTGGCCCCAAACTTAGATGTGATCCTTGTATTTTTGTTCGCATGCACAGAAAAATTCATTTAAAAACTCGAAGTGTACAAGATTTTGTGACCATTTGAAAAAAGTGTCCCCATTTCAGACACTTTAATGGCTACTGGCAGCAAACCTGTAAAATCTCAAATGCTCTTTAAGGGGGTGTGAGTTGTCAAGGTTTGATGAGGGATAGGGGGCCAATATAAGGGCCAAGTACCAGCACCCATCGCACATCATGTGTGTACACCCCCCCGGCCCCCCGATCGCCAAAACCTCAATACCGTCGGTCAGGTTCTCCGGCGATGCTCTCGCGATGGTGCCCGGGCAAAGAAAAATGCGTCACCAGCACATGCCTGAGTCCAGCATGTGCTGTCATAAACCTCTGTCCGGTCCGATCTTAGATTGGGAATGAACTCCATATGCTTAGACTGGGAATGAACTCTGTATGCCTAAGTTAACCGATGAAATGAGCGTGCGGGCGCTCAGCCGGCCAGAAGGGCGGGATGCGTAAGCCAGCGATCAGTTGGGTCACCCTCTACGTGCTATCGATCCTACTACCGTAACCCTTGGTCCGGTCCGATCTTAGACTGGGAATGAACTCCGTACGCCTAAGCCGACTGATGAAACGAGCGGGCAGGCGGGCATTACACGGGCCAGAGAGACGGGATGTGCAAGCCGTGGATCGATAGGGTCGTAGGTGGGTGTAGGCACATCTTCATGTTTCTGCACGACAATGCCATTTTTATGGCTTCTAAATTCATACAATGGTCCCTTAAGGCTTCACGTGAAGTTTCATGGCAAGACGACTCGTTTTCTATTTTTCATGATTTTTGAAACTTTTTGTGGTTCGGGGTTTCTTAAAATTTTTTCGGAAGTTGTTTTGGCCCCAAACTTAGATGTGATCCTTGTATTTTTGTTCGCATGCACAGAAAAATTCATTTAAAAACTCGAAGTGTACAAGATTTTGTGACCATTTGAAAAAAGTGTCCCCATTTCAGACACTTTAATGGCTACTGGCAGCAAACCTGTAAAATCTCAAATGCTCTTTAAGGGGGTGTGAGTTGTCAAGGTTTGATGAGGGATAGGGGGCCAATATAAGGGCCAAGTACCCGTACCCATCGCACATCATGTGTGCACACCCCACGGCCTCCCCGATCGTCGAAACCTCAATACCGTCGGTCAGGTTCTCCGACGATGCTCCCACGATGGTGCCTCGGCGAAGAAAAATGCGACACCAGCACATGCCCGAGCCCAGCATGTGCTACCGTAAACCTCTGTCCGATCCGATCTTAGACTGGGAATGAACTCCATATGCTTAGACTGGGAATGAACTCCGTATGCCTAAGTCAACTGATGAAATGAGCGTGCGGGCGCTCAGCCGTCAAGAGGGGCGGGATGCGCAAGCCGGGGATTGATCGGGTCGCCCTCTGCGTGCTGCCGATCCTACTACAGCAACCCTCGGTCTGGTCCGATCTTAGATCGGGAATGAACTCCATATGCCTAAGCCAACCGACGAAACGAGTGGGCGAGGGGGCGGGCGGGCGAGCACTACGTCGGCCAGAGAGACGGGATGCGTAAGCTGGGGATCGACTGGGTCACCCTCTGCGTGCTATCGCAACCCTCAGTCTGGTTGCAATCTTAGACTGGGAATGAACTTCGTATGCCTAAGCCGACCGACGAAACGAGAGGGCGGGCACTACGCCGGCCAGAGAGACGGGATGCGCAAGCCGTGGACCGATAGGGTGGTAGGTGGGTTTAGGCACATCTTCATATTTCTGCATGCCAATGCCATTTTTCTGGCTTCTAAATTCATACAATGGTCCCTTAAGCCTTCACGTGAAGTTTCATGGCAAGATGACTCGTTTTCTATTTTGCACAATTTTTGAAACTTTTTACGGTTCGAGATTTTTTAAAATTTTTTCGGAAGGAGTTTTGGCCCCAAACTTGGTAGACGTGATCCTTGTATTTTTGTTGGCATGCACAAAACAATTCAGCTAAAAACTCGAAGTGTACAAGATTTTGTGACCTTTTGAAAAAAGTGTCCCCATTTCAAATACTTTAATGGCTACTAGCAGGAAACTTGTACAATCTCAAATGCTCTTTACGGGGGTGTGAGTTCTCGAGGTTTGGTGAGGGATAGGGGGCCAATATAAGGGCCAAGTACCAGCACCCATCACACATTATGTGCGCACACCCCCCTGGTCCCCCACCATCGAAACCCAAATGCCGTCGGTCAGGTTCTCCGATGATGCTTCGACGACGGTGCCCCGACAAAGAAAAATGCGGCACCAGCATATGTTCGAGCCTAGCATGTGCTGCCGCAACCCTCGATCCGGTCCGATCTTAGATTGGGAATGAACTCCATATGCTTAGACTGGGAATGAACTCCGTATGTCTAAGCAACCGACGAAACGAGCGGGCGGGCGGGCACTACGCCAGCCAGAGAGACGGGATGCGCAAGCCGTGGATCGATAGGGTGGTAGATGGGTTTAGGCTCATCTTCATATTTCTACATGCCAATGCCATTTTTATGGCTTCTAAATTCATACAATGGTCCCTTAAGCCTTCACGTGAAGTTTCATGGCAAGACGACTCGTTTTCTATTTTTCACAAATTTTGAAACTTTTTGCGGTTCAGGATTTTTTAAAATTTTTTCGAAAGGATTTTTGGCCCAAAACTTGGTAGACATGATCCTTGTATTTTTGTTGGCATGCACAAAAAAATTCAGCTAAAAACTCGAAGTGTACAAGATTTTGTGACCTTTTGAAAAAAGTGTCCCCATTTCGGATACTTTAATGGCTACTGGCAGCAACTTGTAAAATCTCAAATGCTCTTTAAGGGGGTGTGAGTTCTCGAGGTTTGATGAGGGATAGGGGGCCAATATAAGGGCCAAGTACCAGTAACCATCGCACATCATGTGCGTACACCCCCCGGCCCCCCCGATCGCCAAACCCCAATGCCGCCGGTCAAGTTCTCCGACGATGCTCCGACGAAGAAAAATGTGGCACCAGCACATGCTCGAGCCCAGCATGTGCTGCCATAGCCCTCGGTCCGATCCGATCTTAGACTGGGAATGAACTTCGTATGCTTAAGTCAACCCACGAAATGAGCGTGCGGGCACTCAACCGGCCAGAGGGGCGGGACGCGCAAGCCGGGGATCGACCGGGTCCCCCTCTACATGCTGTCGATCCTACTGTCGCAACCCTCAGTCCGGTTCAATCTTGGACTGGGAATGAACTCCGTACGCCTAAGCCAACCGACGAAACGAGCGGGCGGGCATGCACTACGTCGGCCAGAGAGACGGGATGCGCAAGCCGTGGATTGGTAGGGTGGTAGGTGGGTTTAGGCACATCTTCATATTTCTGCATGCCAATGCCATTTTTATGGCCTGTAAACTCATACAATGGTCCCTTAAGCCTTCACGTGAAGTTTCATGGCAAGATGACTCGTTTTCTATTTTTCACGATTTTCAAAAACTTTTTACGGTTCGGGATTTTTTAAAATTTTTTCGGAAGGAGTTTTGGCCCCAAACTTGGTAGATGTGATCCTTGTATTTTTGTTGGCATGCACAAACAAATTCAGCTAAAAACTCGAAGTGTACAAGATTTTGTGACCATTTGAAAAAAGTGTCCCCATTTCAGACACTTTAATGGCTACTGGCAGCAAACGAGTAAAATCTCAAATGCTCTTTAAGAGGGTGTGAGTTCTCAAGGTTTGATGAGGGATAGGGGGCCAATATAAGGGCCAAGTACCTGCACCCATCGCACAACATGTGCGCACACCCCACCCGGCCCCCCCGATCGTCGGAACCCCAAGGCCGCCGGTCAGGTTCTCCGACGATGGGCCCTGACGAAGAAAAATACGGCACCAGCATATGCCCGAGCCCAGCATGTGCTGCTGTAACCCTCCGTCCTGTCCGATCTTAGACTGGGAATGAACTCCGTATGCTTAGACTGGGAATGAACTCTGTATGCCTAAGTCAACCCACGAAACGAGCGTGCGGGCACTCAGCCGGCCAAAGGGGCAAGATGCGCAAGCCGGGGATCAGCCGGGTCCCCCTCTGCGTGCTGCCGATCATGCTATCGCAACCCTTGGTCTGGTCTAATCTTAGATTGGGAATGAATCCGCATGCCTAAGCCAACCGACGAAACGAGCGGGCGGGCACTACGCCGGCCAGAGGGACGGGATGCGCAAGTCGGGGATCGATAGGGTGATAGGTGGGTTTAGGCACATCTTTATATTTCTACGTGCCAATGCCATTTTTATGGATTGTAAATTCATACAATGGTCCCATAAGCCTTCACGTGAAGTTTCATGGCAAGACGACTCATTTTCTATTTTTCATGATCTTCAAAACTTTTTATGGTTTCGGATTTTTTAAAATTTTTTCGGAAGGAGTTTTGGCCCCAAACTTGGTAGACGTGATCCTTGTATTTTTTTTGGCATGCACAAAAAAATTTAGCTAAAACCTCGAAGTGTACAAGATTTTGTGACCATTTGAAAAAAGTGTCCCCATTTCAGACACTTTAATGGCTACTGGCAGCAAACCTGTAAAATCTCAAACGCTCTTTAAGAGGGTGTGAGTTCTCGAGGTTTGATGAGGGATAGGGGGCCAATATAAGGGCCAAGTACCAGCACCCATCGCACATCACGTGCGCACACCCCTCGACCCCCCCGATCGTCGGAACCCTAATGCCGCCGGTCAGGTTCTCCGGTGATGCTCCGACGATGGTGCCCGGTGAAGAAAGACATGTGCGCACACCCATCCCGACCCCCCGATGCTCCGGTGATGGTGCCCCGGTGGAGAAAAATACGGCACCAGCACATGGCCGGGCCCAGCATGTGCTGCCGCAATCCTTGGTCCGGTCTGATCTTAGATTGGGAATGAACTCCGTATGCTTAGGCTGGGAATGAACTCTGTATGCCTAAGTCAACCCACAAAATGAGCGTACGGGTGCTCAGCCGGCCAGAGGGGCGGGATGCACAAGCCGGGGATCGATCGGGTCCCCCTCTGCGTGCTGTCCATCCTACTGGCATAACCCTCAGTTCGGTTCGATCTTAGACTGGGAATGAACTTCGTATGCCTAAGCCAACCGACGAAATGAACAGACGGGCGGGCGGGAGGGCACTACGTCGGCCAGAGAGACGGGATGCGCAAGCCGTGGATTGGTAGGGTGGTAGGTTGGTTTAGGCACATCTTCATATTTCTGCATGCCAATGCCATTTTTATGGCCTGTAAACTCATACAATGGTCCCTTAAGCCTTCACGTGAAGTTTCATGGCAAGATGACTCGTTTTCTATTTTTCACGATTTTCAAAACTTTTTACGGTTCGGGATTTTTTAAAATTTTTTCGGAAGGAGTTTTGGCCCCAAACTTGGTAGATGTGATCCTTGTATTTTTGTTGGCATGCACAAACAAATTCAGCTAAAAACTCGAAGTGTACAAGATTTTGTGACCATTTGAAAAAAGTGTCCCCATTTCAGACACTTTAATGGCTACTGGCAGCAAACGAGTAAAATCTCAAATGCTCTTTCAGAGGGTGTGAGTTCTCAAGGTTTGATGAGGGATATGGGGCCAATATAAGGGCCAAGTACCTGCACCCATCGCACAACATGTGCGCACACCCCACCCGGCCCCCCCGATCGTCGGAACCCCAAGGCCGCCGGTCAGGTTCTCCGACGATGGGCCCTGACGAAGAAAAATACGGTACCAGCATATGCCCGAGCCCAGCATGTGCTGCTGTAACCCTCCGTCCTGTCCGATCTTAGACTGGGAATGAACTCCGTATGCTTAGACTGGGAATGAACTCTGTATGCCTAAGTCAACCCACGAAACGAGCGTGCGGGCACTCAGCCGGCCAAAGGGGCAAGATGCGCAAGCCGAGGATCAGCCGGGTCCCCCTCTGCGTGCTGCCGATCATGCTATCGCAACCCTTGGTCTGGTCTAATCTTAGATTGGGAATGAATCCGCATGCCTAAGCCAACCGACGAAACGAGCAGGCGGGCACTACGCCGGCCAGAGGGACGGGATGCGCAAGCCGTGGATCGATAGGGTGATAGGTGGGTTTAGGCACATCTTTATATTTCTACGTGCCAATGCCATTTTTATGGATTGTAAATTCATACAATGGTCCCTTAAGCCTTCACATGAAGTTTCATGGCAAGACGACTCATTTTCTATTTTTCATGATCTTCAAAACTTTTTATGGTTTCGAATTTTTTAAAATTTTTTCGGAAGGAGTTTTGGCCCCAAACTTGGTAGACGTGATCCTTGTATTTTTTTTGGCATGCACAAAAAAATTTAGCTAAAACCTCGAAGTGTACAAGATTTTGTGACCATTTGAAAAAAGTGTCCCCATTTCAGACACTTTAATGGCTACTGGCAGCAAACCTGTAAAATCTCAAACGCTCTTTAAGAGGGTGTGAGTTCTCGAGGTTTGATGAGGGATAGGGGGCCAATATAAGGGCCAAGTACCAGCACCCATCGCACATCACGTGCGCACACCCCCCGACCCCCCCGATCGTCGGAACCCTAATGCCGCCGGTCAGGTTCTCCGGTGATGCTCCGACGATGGTGCCCGGTGAAGAAAGACATGTGCGCACACCCATCCCGACCCCCCGATGCTCCGGTGATGGTGCCCCGGTGGAGAAAAATGCTGCACCAGCACATGGCCGGGCCCAGCATGTGCTGCCGCAATCCTTGATCCGGTCTGATCTTAGATTGGGAATGAACTCCGTATGCTTAGGCTGGGAATGAACTCTGTATGCCTAAGTCAACCCACAAAATGAGCGTACGGGTGCTCAGCCGGCCAGAGGGGCAGGATGCACAAGCCGGGGATCGATCGGGTCCCCCTCTGCGTGCTGTCCATCCTACTGGCATAACCCTCAGTTCGGTCCGATCTTAGACTGGGAATGAACTTCGTATGCCTAAGCCAACCGACGAAATGAACGGACGGGCGGGCGGGAGGGCACTACGCCGACTAGAGAGACGGGATGCAGAAGCCGTGGATCGATAGGGTGGTAGGTGGGTTTAGGCACATCTTCATATTTCTGTGTGCCAATGCAATTTTTATAGCTTGTAAATTCATACAATGGTCCCTTAAGCCTTCACGTGATGTTTCATGGCAAGACGACTCGTTTTCTATTTTTCATGATTTTTTAAACTTTTTGCGGTTCGGGATTTTTCAAAATTTTTTTGGAAGGAGTTTTGGCCGCAAACTTGGTAGATGTGATCCTTTTATTTTTGTTAGCGTGCACAAAACAATTCAGCTAAAAACTCGAAGTGTACAAGATTTTGTGATCATTTGAAAAAAATGTCCCCATTT
Source organism: Durio zibethinus (assembly GCF_002303985.1). The sequence continues at coordinate 5,848,134 of NW_019167971.1, read as the reverse complement.
CAGACACTTTAATGGCTATGGGCAGCAAACCTGTAAAATCTGAAATGCTCTTTAAGGGGGTGTGAGTTCTCGAGGTTTGATGAGGGATAGGGGGCCAATATAAAGGCCAAGTACCAGCACCCATCACACATCATGTGCGCACACCCGTCCCGGCCCCCCGATCACAGGAACCCCAATGCCGCTGGTCAAGTTCTCCGGTGATGCTCCGGTGATGGTGCCCCGGTGAAGAAAAATGCGACACTAGCACATGCCCAAGCCCAGCATGTGCTGTCGTAACCCTCGGTCCGGTTCGATCTTAGATTGGGAATGAACTCCGTATGCCTAAGCCAACCGAAGAAACGAACGGGTGGGCGGGCGGGCGGGCACTGCGTCGGCCAGAGAGATGGGATGCGCAAGCCATGGCTCGATAGGGTGGTAGGTGGGTTTAGGCACATCTTTATATTTCTGCATGCCAATGCCATTTTTATGGCTTGTAAATTCATACAATGGTCCCTTAAGCCTTCACGTGAAGTTTCATGGCAAGACGACTCGTTTTCCATTTTTCATGATTTTTGAAACTTTTTGCAGTTCGGGATTTTTTAAAATTTTTTCAGAAGGAGTTTCAGCTATACACTTGGTAGACGTGATCCTTGTATTTTTGTTGGTATGCACAAAAAAATTCAGCTAAAAACTCGAAGTGTATAACATTTTTGTGACCCATTTAAAAAAGTTTGTCCCCATTTCAGACACTTTATTAATTGCTACTGGCAAAACAAAGCCTGTAAATCTCAATGCCTTTAAGGGGGTGTGAGTTCTCAAGGGTTTAGATGAGGGATAGGGGCAATAAAAGGCCAAGTACCAAAGCACCCATCGCACATCATGTGCCGCACACCCCCCCGGCCCCCCCGATCGTCGGAACCCTAATGCCGCTGGTTAGGTTCTCCGACGATGCTCTGGCGATGGTGCCCCCGACGAAGAAAAATGCACCACCAGCACGTGCTCGAGCCCAGCATGTGCCGCCGCAACCCTCGGTTCGGTCCGATCTTAGACTAGGAATGAACTCCGTATGCTTAGACTAGGAATGAACTACGTATGCCTAAGTCATCCCATGAAATGAGCGTGCGGGCGCTCAGCCGGCCAAAGAGGTGAGATGCACAAGCTGGGGATCGGCTGGGTCCCCCTCTACGTGCTGTCAATCCTGCTGCCGTAACCTTCAGTCCGGTTTGATATTAGATCGGGAATGAACTCCGTATGCCAAAGCCAACCGACGAAACCAGTAGGCGGGCGGGCGGGCGGGCACTACGCCGGCCAAAGAAACGGGATGCGCAAGCCATGGATCGATAGGGTGGTAGGTGGGTTTAGGCACATCTTCATATTTCTATGTGCCAATGCCATTTTTATGGCTTGTAAATTCATACAATGGTCCCTTAAGCCTTCACGTGAAGTTTCAGGGCAAGACGACTCGTTTTCTATTTTTCATGATTTTCGAAATGTTTTGCGGTTCGGGATTTTTTAAAATTTTTTTGGAAAGAGTTTTGGCCCCAAACTTGGTAGACGTGATCCTTGTAATTTTTTTTGGCATGCACAAAAAAATTCAGCTAAAAACACGAAGTGTACAAGTCTTTGTGACCATTTGAAAAAAGTGTCCCCATTTCAGACACTTTAATGGCTACTCGCAACAAACCTATAAAATCTCAAATGCTCTTTAAGGGGGTGTGAGTTCTCAAGGTTTGATGAGGGATTGGGGGCCAATATAAGGGCCAAGTACCAGCACGCATCGCACATCATGTAAGCACACCCCCCGGCCCCCCCGATCGTCGGAACCCAATGCCGTCGATCAGGTTCCTCGGTGATGCTCCGATGATGGTGCCCCGACGAAGAAAAATGCGGCACCAGCATGTGCTACCGCAACCCTCAGTCCGGTTCAATCTTAGAATGGGAATGAACTTCGTATGCTTTGACTGGTAATGAACTCTGTATGCCTAAGTCAACCCACGAAACAAGCGTGCGGGCGCTCAGCCTGCCAGAGGGGCGGGATGCATAAGCCGGGGATCGGTCGAGTCCCCCTCTACGTGCTGCTGATCCTGCTAGTGCAACCATGGGTCCAGTCCTATCTTAGACTGGGAATGAACTCCGTATGCCAAAGCCAGTCGACGAAATGAGCGGACGGGCCAGCACTACGTCGGCCAGAGAGACAGGATGCGCAAGCTGTGGATTGATGGGGTGGCAGGTGGGTTTAGGCACATCTTCATATTTCTGTGTGCCAATGCCATTTTTATGGCATGTGAAATCATACAATGGTCCCTCAAGCCTTCACATGAAGTTTCATGGCAGGACGACTCGTTTTCTATTTTTCACGATTTTTAAAACTTTTTACGGTTCGAGATTTTTTAAAAATTTTTTGGAAGGAGTTTTGGCCCCAAACTTTGTAGTCGTGATCCTTGTATTTTTGTTGGCATGCACAAAAAAATTCAGCTAAAAACTCGAAGTGTACAAGATTTTGTGACCCTCTGAAAAAAGTGTTACCATTTCAGACACTTTAATTGCTACTGTCAGCAAACCTGTAAAATCTCAAATGCTCTTTAAAGGGCTGTAAGTTCTCCAGGTTTGATGAGGGATAAGGGGCTAATATAAGGGCCAAGTACCATCACCCATCGTACATCATGTGCGCACACCCCCGGCCCCCCTCGATCATCGGAACCCTAATGCAGCCGGTCAGGTTCTCTGGCGATGCTCCGGCGATGGTGCCCCGACGAAGAAAAATACGGCACCAGCACAAGCCTGAACCTAGCATGTGCTGCCACAACCCTCAGTCCGGTCTGATCTTAGACTGGGAATGAACTCCGTATGCCTAAGTCAACCCATGAAACGAGCGTGCGGGCGCTCAGTCGGCCAGAGGGGCGGGATGTGCAAGTCGGGGATCGGTTGGGTCCCCCTCTGCGTGCTACCGATCCTACTGCCGCAACCCTCGGTCCAGCCCAATCTTAGACTGGGAATGAACTCCGTATGCCTAAGCCAACCGACGAAACGAGCAGACGGGCGAGCACTACGCCGGCCAGAGAGACGAGATGCGCAAGCTATGGATCGATAGGGTGGTAGGTGGGTTTAGGCACATCTTTATATTTCTGTGTGCCAATGCCATTTTTATGGCGTGTAAATTCATACAATGGTCCCTTAAGCCTTCACGTGAAGTTTCGTGGCAAGACGACTCATTTTCTATTTTTCATGATTTTTGAAACTTTTTATGGTTAGGGATTTTTAAAATTTTTTCGAAAAGAGTTTTGGCCCCAAACTTGGTATACGTGATCCTTGTATTTTTGTTGGCGTGCACAAAAAAATTCAGCTAAAAACTCGAAATGTACAAGATTTTGTGACCATTTGAAAAATGTGTCACCATTTTAGACACTTTAATTGCTACTTTCAGCAAACCTGTAAAATCTCAAATGCTCTTTAAGGGGGTGTGAGTTCTCGACGTTTGTTGAGGGATAGGGGGCCAATATAAGGGCCAAGTACCAGCACCCATTGCACATCATGTGCGCACACCACCCCCGGCCCCCCAATCACCGGAACCCCAATGTCGCCGGTCAGGTTCTCCGGCGATGGTGCCCAGATGAAGAAAAATACGGCACCAGCACATGCCCGAGCCCAGTATGTGCTGCTGCAACCCTCTGTCCGGTCCGATCTTAGACTGGGAATGAACTCCGTATGCCTAAGTCAACCCACAAAACGAGCGTGCGGGCGCTCAGCCGGGCAGAGAGGCAAGATGCGTAAGCCGAGGATCGGCCGGGTCCCCCTCTGCGTGCTACCGATCCTGCTGCCGCAACCCTCACTCCAGTCTGATCTTAGAGTGGGAATGAACTCCATATGCGTAAGCCAACCGACGAAACGAGCGGGCGGGCGGGCACTACACTGGCCAGAGAGACGGGATGCGAAGTCGTGGATCGATAGGGTGGTAGGTGGGTTTAGCCACATCTTCATATTTCTGTGTGCCAATGCAATTTTTATGGCTTGTAAATTCATACAATGGTCCGTTAAGCCTTCACGTGAAGTTTCCTAGGAAGACGAGTCCTTTTTTATTTTTCACGATTTTCAAAACTTTTTACGGTTCGGGATTTTTTAAAATTTTTCAGAAGGAGTTTTGGACCCAAACTTGGTAGACATGATCCTTGTATTTTTGTTGGCATGCACAAAACAATTCAGGTAAAAACTCAAAGTGTACAAGATTATGTGACCATTTCAAAAAAGTGTCCCCATTTCAGACACTTTAATGGCTACTGGCAGCAAAATTGTAAAATCTCAAATGCTCTTTAAGGGGGTGTGAGTTCTCGAGGTTTGATGAGGGATAGGGGGCCAATATAAGGGCCAAGTACCAGCACCCATCGCACATCATGTCCGTACACCCCCCGGCCCCCCGATCGTTGAAACCCCAACGCCGTCGGTCAGGTTCTTCGGTGATGCTCCGATGATGGTGCCCCGACGAAGAAAAATGTGGCACCAGCACATGCCCGAGCCTAGCATGTGCTGCCGCAACCATCGGTCCGGTCCGACCTTAGATTGGGAATGAACTCCGTATGCCTAAGTCAACCCACGAAACGAGCGTGCGGGCGCTCAGCCGGACAGAGGGGCGGGATACGCAAGCCAGGGATCGACCGGGTCCCCCTCTGCGTGCTGCCAATCTTGCTACTGCAACCCTCGGTTCGATCTGATCTTAGACTGGGAATGAACTCCGTATGCCTAAGACAACCGACGAAATGAGCGGGCGGGCGGGCGGGCAGGCAGGCACTACGCCAGCCAGAGAGACGGGATGTGCAAGCCGTGGATCGATAGGGTGGTAGGTGGGTTTAGGCACATCTTCATATTTCCGTGTGCCAATGCCATTTTATGGCTTGTAAATTCATACAATATTCCCTTAAGCCTTCACGTGAAGTTTCATGGCAAAACGACTCGTTTTCTATATTTCACGATTTTCAAAACTTTTTGTGGTTCGGGATTTTTTAAAATTTTTTCGAAAGGATTTTTGGTGCCAAATTGTTAGATGTGATCCTTGTATTTTTGTTGGCATGCACAAAAAAATTCAACTAAAAACTCGAAGTGTACAAGATTTTGTGATCGTTTGAAAAAAGTGTCCCCATTTCAGACACTTTAATGGCTACTGGCAGAAAACCTGTAAAATCTCAAATGCTCTTTAAGGGGATGTGAGTTCTCGAGCTTTGATGAGGGATAGGGGGCCAATATAAGGGCCAAGTACTAGCACCCATCGCACATCATGTGCGCACACCCCACCGGCCCCCCTGATCGTCGAAACCCCAATGCCGCCGGTCAGGTTCTCCGATGCTCCGACGATGGTGCCCCGACGAAGAAAAATGTGGCACCAGCACATGCCCGAGCCCAGCATGTGCTGCGGCAACCCTCAGTCTGATTCGATCTTAGACTGGGAATGAACTTTGTATGCTTTGACTGGTAATGAACTCCGTATGCCTAAGTCAACCCACGAAACGATCATGCGGGCGCTCAGCTGGTGAGAGGGGCGGGATGCACAAGCCGGGGATCGGTCGGGTCCCCCTCTACGTGCTGCGGATCTTGCTGGCACAGCC